>JAYESA010000020.1:44224189-44824189 GCA_036927795.1 Iris macrosiphon
TTGGGTGATGTCCTAGGTTAGACGGACCTAGATAGACATTGTCGGGTGTCTAGAGGGTTAGTGCGTGTCTCCGTTCGGACACGTGAAGCCGTGTCGCGGAGAAACGGGCGTTTCAAGCGTTTTAGGGATTTTCGTCATCGCCGATTCTAAGTGCGTGCGCGTTTTCGCCACGGACCTAGAATCGACGCGTTAGCATTTTTTCTAGGATCTAGACATCGTTTAGAATCCGTAGGTAAATTTTGGACCGATTCCGAGTTGGTTTAGTGTGCGTTTCAGGAGGTTTTTCGAACCGCACACCGCGTGTTCGCCGAAATGACCGAACGACCATTTCGGCGTGGTTTCTTAGTTTCGGGCTTGTGCGCGCGTTGGGTTAGCTTCGGGAAGTGTGTACTAGAATTCTCGGACTATATTTTATATATTTATTGGTGTTTGTGCGTGTAGGGGTCGTTGGACGTGCGTTGGTGGAGCGTTGTGCGTTGTTGTGTGTTGTGTTTATATATATATATATATATATATATATATATATATATATATATATATATATGTATGTGTGTCTATATATGTATATATATTTATATATGCATGTGTTTGTATGTATGTGTGTATGTGTATATATGTATGAGTGTTTGTGTGTGTGGTTGGTGTTTGTGAGAGTGTGTGCTAGTGTGTGTAGGTGAGTGTGTGTGTGAGTGTGAGTGAGTGTTTATAGATATATATATATGAGTTGTATATATATATATATATATATATATATATATATATATATATATATATATATATATATATATGTATATTTGTGTGTGTGGTTGTGTGTTAGTGTGTGTGAGAGTGTGTGAGTGAGTGTATATATATATATGCTTGAGTGTGTGTGTATATGTATATATATATATAGATATATGTGTGTATATATATATATATATAAATGTGTTTATATATATATATATATATATATATATATATATATATATATATATACATACATATATATAGATATATGTATGTATGTGCTTGTATGTGTTTGTGTATTTATATGTTAGAGTGTGTGTGTTAGAATATTTATATGTTAGATTGTATATATATATATATATATATATATATATGATTGTATATATATATATATATATATATATATATATATATATATATATATATATATATATATATATGTATGTATATGTATCTATGTGTGTGTCTGTGTGTTTATAGTGGTGTGATTGTGTGTGTGTGTGAGAGTGAGAGGGGGGTAGACTGAACAGCAGCAGCAGGCAGCATGAACAGCAGCTGCAGCAGCAGCTAGGGAGCAGCAACAACAGCTATGTAGCAGCAGCAGCAGAAGCTTTAGCAACTAGGCAGCAGCTGCAGCAGCAATTTAAAGCAGAGCAGCAGCAGTCCTAAGCACAAGCAAGAGCAGCAGCAGCTTTCAGTAGTAGAGGAATAGTGTCACGCCCCAGTCCCAAAAATGACGAGGGACTGAGCACGTGAGCAATGGCCAGCAGCACGCACCGATGGGCAACCCAATTTAATGGATCCATCAGGGCATGCTTAAGCTGTAGTCTAACAGGAGTTAGGGCATTTGTTACAACTCTCAGGTTATTCTAATCTCATCCACAGAAATAACACAGATTAATTGACAGGAAATAAATGCAATAGAAATAAGTATGCAATATCAAATAAAGTTATCTCGGGAAACAATTCCGAGAATTATTCTGTTACATTTAAGGAAAAATAGACAGGAATGAAATGCTGAAAAGTGGAAATACTGTATAGCTGAAGCCGGTGCTCAAGAGAAGTCTTCGGCCACTATCTCGTCCTCTATTCCCTGTTCTGCTCCAAGGAGTGCTCCGGTACCGTACACCTCAGGGTAGTTCTCTCCTGCTATATCTGGTGAACAAAACCAGGTCCTCAGCGGGACGTAACAAGGTACAGAAGAATACGAGCCAAACATATATGTAAAGCAGCAATGAATGAAACAACAGGGTAAACTATATATCCAGCTAAGTGATATGCAATATGAGAGCAGCACTAGAACTCAGGCTGAAGCCACTACAAGCTCTGTGTCGGGGAGCCGGTAGCGGCAATAACTATGAACTACACTATGTTATATACTATGTTTTATATATAATATCAGCCTGTAGTCTGTGTGTCTCTCCCCACCCAATGTAATCCTACGTCTCATGTCCACGATGCCTCATGTCCATGTCACGCACGATTATAACTAATGCAGCAAGTCTGATATCTAAGAATCAAATGTCTAAGAATGTAAAGTCTATGTCATAACCATGCATCCTATACAGAATCACCTCGAATGTCTCAGGAAGACTCTGTCTCATGAAATAGTGTCAAGTGTCCTGGGTTCTGGTGTACTTGATAGGACAAGTACGAGAATTATCGGGTCTCGTTATCCATGTCTATGTGACGTTACACAACTCCGCGTACGGAGTTGGCACCCGACTATGATCGGACACTAAGCACGTCACTCGTTTCCTAGGTTAAGCAGTTAAAACATGTTTATAATTAATACCACAAGAAATCCATTAAAATACTATGTCAAGAATTACTGAGGTTTGGCAAGCTTTACATGTCCATTATTGCATAATTAAATCCAGAAAATAATTAGCAAGCTGCAGGGTTTGGCAAGGTACACTTGCCTGTGGTTCCGGCTATGTTTACGGCTCTGACTTCAGCTGGAATTGCAGACGGTACTCCGGTTGCTGAAACAAACATCACCATCAGATCCAGAAAATATCAATCAGCTAGAAACGCCTGTCCTTGGGTCCAATTTGGAGACAAGGGCAAAAACGACAGTTTCGGGCCAAAACGGGGTCCACCGGTGGGCCCGCTTTGCACCGAAAAACGCGTCAGGGTCAACGGTCTCCAAATTCACCAAACTTAGTGTCAACAGGTCAGAAACGCTGATACGAACCCAACGGAACTTTCAGAATTGAATTCCGATGAGCCGTTCACAAAATCGCCCGTCGAGCGGGGCCTGTGGGGCCCACGACACGCGATTTCGTCAACGTTCTCAGAATCGAACCAAACTTGACCCACAGGACCAGCGTATTGCTATGAGTCCGATGGCGCAAGTTTCGTCTCGATCCGACGTGTGTACACAAAGTTAGGTCGAATTGCAGAAAAGACGGATACGGGGCGATGTCCGCGGATACGCGTTGATTCCGGTGTGCACGCACACCCAAATCAGCTTCCGCGAAATCCCACACGTCCGTATCGACGAGGCGCACGTATCTGTGAAGACCGCACGCGACCAAGTCGTCCCGTTTGGCGGGGCGGACTCGGTTCCGGGGTAAAACAGGGTCTGGGTTTTTCCTGTTTTTGGATTGCGGTGTACGATCACCACAGGACGCGATGCCCCGAACAGTTTGTCCGGACACCGAGAGGGTCATACAGGCTTCGCAACGCAATTTGCGGAATCGAAAACGGAGCTACGAGCAAAAAGTTACGCGTACCTGAAGGGGACCCAAAAATCAGGGTCAGACCGTGTCCGACACGTGTCCGACACGTGTCGGATTCGAAATTGAAATTAGGGTTAGGGTTAGGGTTCCGGTGCTCTGCGGCGGGGCTCCGGCGGCTGGGGCGGTCGGGTCTTCGCCGGACGCGGCTCGCGGAGGCGGCGGCGACCGAGGGCGGCGGCGTCGAGCTCGGGCGGCTGCCGGAGCTGCTGTGCGGTGCGGGACTGCTCGCTGCGGTGGCCGCTGCGGGGTGCGGTGGCCGTCGACGGTCGACGAGGAGAGGGAGGGAGGCTGGGCTGGGCAGGGTGGTGCGGCGGCGGCGTCGCAGCAGTGGGCGGAGGCGGTGGCGACGGCGACGGCGGAGTGAGGGAGGCGGTGGCCGGAGAAGGAGAATGGGGGGGGGCTATATATATAGGGTGGTCGGGGTTCGGTTGGGGCGGAGGAGGCGGAGAGAGGGGGTGGTCGTGGGTGAGGGACGCGGGGGCGAGGGGGGTGGCGTGGCCGGATGGGGCGGAGCGGCCGGCGGATCCGGCGGGAGACGTGGGTTCGTGGGGGAGACGCGGGTGCAGCGGGTTGGCGGGTGCGGGTCGGGCGGCGGCGGATCCGACCCGACCCGCTGGGCAGGGTCTGGGCGGGGCTGCTGGGCTCGGCCCACTGGGCCGGGCCGGGCCCGAAAAAGAAATAAAAAAAAACAATAATAATAATAATAATAAATAATAATAATAATAAATATCAGTTAATTAATTAAATAAATAATAAATACTTTTTAGGCATTTAAAAATAGGTCCGGGGCCCGATAAATTCCAGAAAAATTGCCCTAAGTCCAGTTTTTTATTTTACATCCAAAAATATTATTTTCATAATATTTTAATATTGTTTAATATCAATTAAAAATCATTTAAAAATTAAAACCCTGTTTTTAAATTACAGAAAATTCCCAGAAAATTCCAGAAAATTGTGAAAAATCCAATTTTTAAAATTTAAAAAAAAATTCAGGGGGTTTACAAATAGATAGATAGATTGATTGATAACTAAATAGGTAGCTAGATAGATATTAGATCAATAGATAGATAGTTAGATTGCTAGATAGTTAGATTATTAGATACATAGATAGGTAAATAACTAGATGAATAGATTAGATTGATAGATAGATATATAAGTAGATAGATAGATAAATAGATAGATAGACATAAATAGTTAGATAGATAGATATAATTATAAATACATAGATAGTTACATAGATAGATAGATAGATACTAGATAGGATAGTTAGATTGAGGGATAGATGGATTAAGAAATAGATAGATTGATAGGTAAATAGGTAGTTGGATAGATAGTTAGATAGATTAGATAAATATATCTATAGATAGATAGATAGTTAATAGATAGATAGTTATATCTATCTAAGGTATATATATATATATATATATATATATATATATATATATATATATATATATATATATATATATATATATATATATATATGAGTTTAGGTAAGGTATGTATATAATTGTGGTTGTGGATATCTATATATATGTGCATAGATACTTAGATATGTATAATATATGATATATAGATTTTCTAGCCTAGATTAATAACTAGGAGCATATCTATTAGCCTAGATAGCTAACTAGAGGGGTATTGGAGAGTATCCCAATACCTTGAGATATCAAGGTATCTCACCAAGGTATTGAGTTTCGAGCGGGGTTTTTGAGATATTGCCTAGGTTTGAGTTTAGAGATAGGTTTTTATGTATATGTATATATATTTACGCGTGCTAGCATAGGTTTTAGAGGGTATAGACGGGGCGTATAGCATAGGGTGAGGTATCGGATACCGAGGGTATCCCGGTATCTCAAGGAGGCGAGTTTGAGGGTTTATTAGCCTAATGAGCTCGGTTTGACCTAGGATTTTAGGAGCACCCTAGTTTGACCTAGACTTGAACGTAGTTGACTCGGTTGACCGCCAAAGTCAACTTTTGACCTATTTTTAACCTAGGGTTGACTTTTTGAACCCAGAGTTGACTTTTTGATCCAGATTTTACCGGTTTGACCCGTTTGACCTAGAACGACCCTAGAAGCCTATTTTTAGTTATTTTATATCTGTTTAACTCATTAAAACCCTGTTTAACCTTACTTTTCGCAATAGGTCCTTGCGACACCAGTTCGGATCGCCAGTTGTTCAGGACGTCAGGCGAGTACATTCTCTGATAGTTTTCATTATCTGATGATTATTATGATTCAGCTTCTATTATAGTATCATATGATTATTCTGGCACAACACGGGACACTGACTGGTATTTCTGGATTTATTTACTTGCGACACGTATATTTCATGTTTCTGGCCTCTATTCTGGAATCACTACTGGCATCACCTACAAGCATCACTACAGGCATAACTCATGTTTCAGGCTGGACTCATACTTGATTTACGTGTCGGGTCTTGGATTCACTTGTATTAGTCGGGGCAAAAAAATACTCGAGTAGACATGTAAATATTTCCATCTGGAATCATCAGGAATTACTCCCTCTGGTCCAATCTGGAATGATAGCAGCCGCGCACCCAGTGCGCGGTGAGCCGTACTTACCCCTAGCTGTTTACATGTCGAAACAAGTATTTCAAAGACACCGAGTTCATTCCTTCTAGTCTGGACTCTCTTGCATTTCTTGACTTGTCTCACTTACATGTTTCTGGACTTGACTCACTACATGTATTTCATGCTGGACTCACTACACGATCTTGTGCACAAACTTGATCTTGGTTTAGATTTCTTGTATCTTGCAGTTATTACTATCTTGCTCTGATATTCATGCATCTTTACCTTATGCACCAGTGACATATATATATATTTCTTGTCCATACTTATTTTCTTTACCTTGCTACTTGCTATAACTGTTTTATAGTTTTTATCATTTAAATGGAACTGCTGTTAGAGATGTACTTTCTCCAGTCCTGACTGGACATATTTTTTCCAGAGTATCCGGAGGAGTGGTGTCCAACGTTTTATGGACCTGAGCCTGTCGATGGTGCAGACATGGACCCTCTAGTTTAGGAGTAATTTCCGGGTTGGTAGCTGGGATCACTAAGACATTGTTATTGTTTTTATTAGCTTTTAGCACCGGATTTGTCTCCGGTTTTGGATTGAGACCTTGTATTGTATATTATTTTGGATGTTGTATTATTATTATTGATGTTGTGGTTGTTGTAGTTGTTGTTGGTTAGACTTTATAGCTGTTAGTTTTCTGTGTTATCTTATCGTGCTTAGATTCGTGATTGAGTACTTGATTATCATTATGATATTGCTCCTCCGTTTGGAGTTGAGATCTTGACAGGTTTATATATATTGATTGCGTGGGATTGTTAGCTAGATAGTTGACCTAGACAGCGTTCTACCGCCGATGCTGCGGCGTAGGCTGGACGTACCCACGACTCATGCCCGATTTTTCGGGTACGGGTCGTGACAGCTAGTCGGGACAAAAAAATGCTAATTTATATGTGATCATACACTTAATCCTGTGCAAATATAATTCATGTGCAAATGCTAACCATATATTTCACGTATGATTAACCGGCTCCCATTGTACAATTCTAAGCCGATCACATAATCAAACTAGTATTTCAAAACACTTAGTGACTATAGATTTCCTTATTGATACATGACATATTTTCTGTTTATTCATTTTTTCCTGTTCATTTCTTACCATACTTTGATGTCAGTTTATTTATCCATCATGTACTACTTTTTCTATCACTATTTTATAGTTCTTATCATGTATTGAAACTACTATTAGAATTGTACTCGTTCAATCCTGACTAGATAATATTTCAGGTAGCACTCAGAATGACCTGTGTCCCATCTATTATGGATTTTTGGAAAATAGTTCGAGCCTGATTTTACCTCCTGGAGGATCGAGGAAGGCCGCAAGCGGGAGACCTAGTTATGACAATAGTTAAAGTTTGCAGACTTACTATAGTTGTATGATTTATGAAATACAAAATTTTGTACTGTAATCTTTATATACATATATATACTACAACATGTTTTCACCTACCTTAGTTTTTTGATTGAGTATAATATCTGTTTCCTTTATATTATGAAGTGTTGGTTATACAGTACTAGTTTCAGACAGCGTTCTACCGTCGATACTGCAGCGTAGGCTGAACGTACCCACACACTCGTATCCAAATACCCGGGTGCGGGTCGAGACATTGATCCCGCACGCTTTATCTCTCTACTTTCCGTCACAATTTTTTTTTTCCGACAAACTTGGAAGACTTAAAAGAAATATATTAAATCTTAGGTCCAGTTTTATGGATTACTTAGACTATATTTCCGAATTGCTTATTGAAGAATGCTTACACTTTTTTTTTTTCTATTTTTAAAAAACGGTTAAAGATGTTTGATAATAACTCATCTAAAAACTTTTGATAAGTTTGAAAGCTAACTAAGAGGTGCTATTGTACTTTGCTTAAATCTCCGAAAGCCCACCCCTATATCCTTGGTAACGTATACTCTTCGTTTCCAATAGTTTCAAAACTCAAAATAAGGTTTTACCAAATACTTTACCGTTTCTTACAATATATATATATATATATACCAGCACGCCACGGACTCAGTTTGATAGGAGTCCCCACCCCCATCTATGTCGGTCGTCATTGGGGAATCAGACTCGTCGTGTGCGTCGCACACTGGCATTTTCATCATCGTCCGTAACGCACACCTCGTGCACTCCGCACGCTCCAGAGCTCCACGAGACGGCCATGACGCCTTTCGACGTCCGCAACTCAACGCCTCGCTTTGCCCACGGCGCCGACGTGGCACCCCCGTATCTTACAATAGCTTTTATCTTTTATCACATTGGCTACCGTTGAACTGATCAGGCACCAGGTGAACCGACCCTAATCCAGACCGGACCGGACCGGACCGGACCGGACCGGGCAGAACTTCGTTGCATATTGAGAAAAAATTAGGGTGTGACAATAGCAGCAGCCAAGGCTCAACTCTTTTCCTCAGTCTCCTTTAAATAATCGTATCAATCGTGCTGCTGCTCATCGAGTGACAGATCCAATCTCAGTCTCGATTACATCCGCACTCTGAAACCCTAACGCTTCCCATTCCCCCCCAAAGGTACCATCTTTCCTCCTCATTCATTCATTCTCTCCCAAATCTCGATTCGATCAGCAATCATTCTCCGATCGATCGACCGATCGTTGTTTTTGTTTTCAAATTTATAAATTTGGTGTTATTTTTGGATATTTTTTTCGTAGAAGAAGATGGGAAGCTCCGATTTCTCGTGGAAGCTGCCGGACCACCCGAAGCTGCCGAAGGGGAAGACCATCGCCGTCATCGTGCTGGACGGGTGGGGCGAGGCCAGCCCCGACGAGTACAACTGCATCCACGTCGCAGACACCCCCACCATGGACTCCCTCAAGACCGTATATATCTACCCCCTCTCTCTTTTACGTTCAAATATTTTAGATTGTTCAAGATCTGCATTCATACAGTGATATATTTCATTTTATAAGATTGAACTAGTTAGAATAATATAAATATTAAGCCCTAGCATCACCTACAATTTTGGAGTTTTGTTGTAGCGGAAGGGGCTTTAACACGGTATCAGAGCAACTCATGTTCAAATCTTCTACGACACTTGCTTTAAGTGGATTAAAAATAAATATTGATGTGTGTCACACGACAATTGCAAAACTCACGGGACTAGCACATGATTTGACCATCTCATACCAACCGAAGGGTATTCCAAATATATATAAATCCCATGACTCGTACTTGTGTTGTCTATAGAGAACTCTACTCCAATTCACTTTATATACTAGTTTCTAAGCAATATCTATATCTCATCCACAACATATAAACATAGAAATCCATAAGTGAATAAAGTATTGAAATAACTAACATAGTCAAAGTGCAACAAAGATAATGAATAGTTCGGTGGAAACAAATCCACTACTAGTAGACTAGAAAAATAAAGAGATGCAAATAAAATGAAAATAGAATGAGTCCAGCTCACGAGAACTCAAGAGAAGGATCTCAGAATTGTCTACGAAGGCTGCATCCGCATCAGGTTCTGGTCCGTAGATCTGCCGCTCGTCGTCTAAATCTGGAGAAAAGTCCAGTTCCTCAGGAGGCATAGCAAGATACATAATATACAAGCCACTAAGTACAATTTAACATGTAGAAATAAAGACAATAAATAAGGGCGTGCTATTGCTAACCGTTCTACGCGATCATGCAATCGAGACCAACGTTCAACGCTAGGGCAGATTGACTCAGGGTACACAGGTAGTGCTCAAACGAGTCACTAACAACAACACATCGGGTATTGCTTATCGCGAAATACTAGCAACACAAACACAACACGAACAATATCGTCCAAGCGCCTAGTGACTATCCTCCCTACCCAATGCAAAATAATTGCGTCAAGTAACGAGAATCATAACTATAACCAGTAGCTGTAATAACTCCACGCCTCTAACTATCATGCATGCAAGTATTTCCTTGTATGTCATGTCAACAGGGTATAGTAAGTATGCAACTAGCAACAACTCTAATATTGAAACAACTATGACTAAATACGCAACTAATAGTAAGGTACATCTAATGCTATGAAATAAATAAATAAATGCAGAAAAATGGAATAACACGAAAGTATTGTAATATAGGCAAGATATACTTGTCTGGTACCGCGTTGAGGTCAAGAATACGATTACGAAGGTCAGGTCCCAAATCCAAGTTGGTTAAGATCCTAACAAAAATTATATAAAAGTTCAAACTCAATTTATTAATCCCATCGATAAGTTATATTTTAAAATTGGTTAGTTATTCTTAGTCTAAAGGAAGTTAAACATTTTCTTAGTAAATAGAAATCCTAGGTTTAATTGCGTTAACTATACCTATATGTTAATTACTTTTATGTAATAAGTTGATGTGTATACTCTATGCACTAGTTTGAAATTCTAGGAACTTAGGGGGGTTTATTTGAAAACAAACAAAAATCCTTTTTAAGAAAGAACAGAGCAAAGTCCAGAAAAGGACACAAAGGTATAGAAGGGATTCAGTGTTTATAGAGAATAGCTATATTTATAAAAGAAATATTGTTACTCTATTGCTTCTCTTCCTAGTCTCTTCATCATAAATTTTACGTGAACAATAGCTACATATAAACCACAAATTCCTTATGGAAACAATGTAGAGATGAAAAGAAAAAATAGAGAATAGATGGAGAGAGAGAAGGAAAGAGAATGACTCTAGTGACCTTTCTTCTCACTATCCAAATTTCCTACTTGAACAAGAGGCGGGATTAAGCAAATAGTTACCTAGGAATAATATACTAGGGAATGCCAACCCCTTATTCCTTCTCCTCTTGTTCCTTCTCCTTCTTCTTCTTCTTCTTACATGGTTTTCTGTGGCGGAGAGCTCGGAATGCAGAGTGCGAACGCGAGAGGATCGGCTCGTCGGATGCTACATGGTGGCGAGGAAGGTCGTGTTGTGCTTGGGCGGCGCCGACAAGCGCGATGTGGGTCTTGGCGTTCGAGTTGCTCGACAATGGCTGAGTCTTTGGCTCGGAGCGTTTGCCGACGTTGGATGTTCGGTCAAGACCAGGAGGGTTCGCGTGGTTGTGTTGGCTCAGGGAGGAGACGATGCGGTCCCGTCGGGCGACAGCGACGAGCTCGCCTAGCTCGTCGACGACGAGGTCGGGTTGTAGGAGTGGAGGTGGAGTCGGTGCAATGATGGCCGATCAGTCGAAGGCGGGGCGGAGCTCTTTTGGAGGAGTGCAGTTGTTGAGGAGGTGGGGGTGAATGAGTCTGGAGATCGATAATGGGTAGCAGGAAGAGAGAGTATCACAATCCGGAAAATTTGGATTAAGAGAATCAGTTTTGAACAGAAATTGTTCTGATCCGCACGGGGCTCGGGTCAATGGGAAGAGAAACAGTACTATAGTAGCTAATAGCTACTATTAAGGTATGGTTTTATTATTAAAGGTTAAATAATTAATGGTTTTTGCTAATTAACAAAATTTGTAATGAATTATTCCATTTCTTCTCTCTTTTATGAACAAGGGCGGACCCACTATAGGACGTGGGGTCAGTTGACCCGATTGATTTTTTTTTTTTTTACTTGTACACCTGTGCTGAAGTGACTTACTACCAATTGCTGCAGTTATGGTCCAACTGACAGACCTAAGCAACTAAGATTTTTTGAAAGGTATTAGTGCCAACTGTTGCAGTTATTAGTGCCAACTGATAGACCTAAGCAGCTAACAAACTAAAAAAAAGGAAAGCTGTGACATACACCGAATTCTGCTAAACTAGGTATTAGTGCCAAGTAAGCAAGCACGCTGTCTTCTTTGCAAGCAAGCACACTGTCTTCTTTGATTCAAGGAAGAAGACAGAGGTATATTATATGTTCAAGTCAATATTGTCTCTTCTTTGATTGAAAGAAAATACCCAACTTCAAGGCTTGAGGTTAAGAACCGGTCTTTGCTTCTTCTTTGACAGACCCAACTCCAAGCAAGAGGTATATTCTTTCTCTTTTTTGATTTCTCTCTCATCTTTGGTTCAACCGGATATATTCATGTCAGATATTTGCATGCTTGATAACTTGTTTACTTCTTCTTTTTTTTATATTTTGCAAGCACAATTCAACTTGTTTTTTATATTTGCTCACATGTTGAATAATAACTTCTTCTTTTTTATTTTTCAACCGGTCATATAATGTTCAATTCAATATTCTTTTCATCTTGTTTTGATTTTTGTTTATTTGAAATATATGTGTGCTATGTGTTAGGCTGTTAGCAGAATCCGATGTATGTTTTATTTTTGTTTGAAATATATGTGCTATGTGTTAAGTTGTTAGCAGAATCCATGTTATTTTTTAGCATGTGATTTTATTTTTAACTTTCTTTAGTCGACCACCCTCTCTTAAATTCCTACGTCCGTCCCTGTTTATGAACCATAAGTTTTTATACAAATGATTTATTCTATGTATATATATAATTATATATATATACCCTACCCTACCCCCTCCCCCTAACCCGGGCCCCCAGGCGCCTAAAGCGGGGCTCGAACCCACGACCTACCCACCCATGTACCAAGGCCTTACCACTAGGATATATATATATATATATATATATATATATATATATATATATATATATGTGTGTGTGTGTGTGTGTGTGTGTGTGTGTGTCAAGGACCCCCCCCCCCCCCCCCCAGGTTGTAGGTTCGAGCAACTGGAGAAGCACATTTAAGCCCATGTGGGAGAATTAATGTGAGGGCAGCCGAAATGCAGGCCAAGTGTAGGTGCGATGCGATGCAAGTGCAGGTGCGGTAAGATGCAAGTGCGGTGCAGGTGAGGGCCTTCAGGCTGGAGTGTGGCCTTCGGGTCGAGTTTGTAGACCTTCGGGCCAGGAGTCTGTAATACAATTACTTGTTTCAAAAAATATACACACAAAAACTCCTATAATTACTCTATTACTATGTATTCATATTTACATATGTATACCTGTATATATAATCGTGAACACATATACACATTTAGATACATAACTACTTAGGAAATTAATTAGGAAAATTTTAAGGGGGGGGGGTACACTGAGTGAATCCTGTGCTCGGCCCATAAAATTGGCCTTTGACCTGGAGTGCCATGTTAGAATGATATAAATATTAGCCCTTAACCATCACCAGCACTCTAGAGGTTTGGTGTAAACAATTTATCTGTCGCAATCTAGTTGTTCGGATCTCAGTCTTATTATCTAGTGCATATTGAGTTTAACAACTCCCCCAATTTACCTTAACCAAAAGGACAGAAAAAAACACTTATTAGTTAACTTGGTGTCCTGACTTTCATACTCTTATTGCTTACCTGTTAATTGGCATCAGTACGTGAGTACTGAAAATATCCATTTTTCTTTATACTTTGATTTATGAATGTTTCTCAGTTGAATTTATGGAATTAATGAAATTTGATTCCTAGTATGGATCCTTTAATTTGGATTATCATTTCATACTAATTAAAGAAAAATTTCTAAGTCTATTATACCTTTTTTCTTGTAAAGGGTGCTCCGGAGAAATGGAGGTTGGTAAGAGCTCACGGCACTGCAGTGGGGCTTCCTACTGAGGATGACATGGGCAATAGTGAAGTAGGCCACAATGCATTGGGTGCAGGACGGATCTTTGCTCAAGGGTATATACTAGTTATCTAAGCTAAATTTTATTTTGGCAACTTTCTGCTATTCCAAGCTATTATAATTTCATAGATCTTGAATAATTATCATGTTTTAAATTTTATGATTCTATAAACTATGATGACAGTAGTTATTCATTGTATTGGTCTAGAAATGAACTACTTGATATGACTTCCCTAACATCTTCCATACTGGCCTTATGTTTTCCTTACATACCTCTTACTCTTCCCAAAATGGACAAGAAAGTATCTTTTTCACTTGATTAATCAGAACTAGATATATTTTGAAAATAAAAGGTAGAGTGATCCTTTCTGTGGTGCTGGATGGATTGTTCCAATTATTTTGGATTGACTATTCTGCTTGCTTACTTGATTTGGTATACATTTCACCTTTTCTATTACATCATTTCGGTTCACTATTGGTGCTGACATCATCACATTTCTCCCTCTTCTGAGAATAAATGATTTTGTATGCATGATATTAAACTCTTCATGCTAAAATGCACTCATGGCCTCTAATCTTTCTTCTAATGTTGATTGCTTTTCAAAGCACCTTCGTCAGTAGTAACTTCATACCTAATAACTATGTACTACTTTTACAATTTGTGTGGAAGTTAAGCAACCTTGTAGCGCTTTCTACTTGTACACCTGATTAATGTGCACGTTATATAAATACTAACTCAGCAAAACTCAATTACTTTTAGATATTTGATATATTGACCCTAGTGTCATTGGTTTTACACTCCATGACTTCAAGCCCAATAAGTTTCATTATTTACTTTAGATATCAAAAAGAAAAATGGCAAGTATACTCTGCTTTAGGTATGCCAAAGGCAAATAATAGTCAGAATCATATCCCACAAAAATTCTTTTGAGGCCGACATATCTACTTTATGGAGAGAATCTCTGTAGTTGAGGAACAATGGTATTGCTACTTGGTGATAATCTTTTGTACCACGCACTGCATAGTGATTAGCATAACTACTATTTTCTCATTGGTTCATTATTGTACTGATTTCATCAATTCATCTTGTTCTCTCTCCTGATGGTGAAACTCAAGTATATGATTTTGAAAATGCGCTCACACATCTAGTTAGAAGTTTTTAACCTCATTGCATCAGTCGGCGTTATGAGATTAAGAAAAAAAATGGAGGTCTGTGCCAAATTTTTATCCATTGAATACTAAATGTTACTTGGTTAAGAACCATATAGCCTCTTTGTTTCAAGAAATGTCTTGATGGTGTTGTGTCCTGAAAAACATCAAACTGATCCAGTTTAAGTCTGTTGTTATAGTACAAGAAAAGAAAGTCGTAAAAATTAACAATCTTAAAAAATACCGTTCCAATGTCTTTACATGATGTCTTTTAGTTTTAAGTTTTATGTGGGATTTATTTCTGTCAATTTGAACCATAGACTTGAGTTGGAAGAAGCTTTACCATGAAAAAGATTTTCTTGTAAAATAAAATGGAGTCAATGGACTAAAAGAAAATTGCTATCTTCTATATTTTTGTTATCAGTGAGTTTGTCAAGTTAATTTTGATTTGAATATTATTAAGAGTCTCATGTGATCATCTTTTCTTGAAATCATATATATTGTTAAGGTTAATTTTCTATCATTTGTGAGCCATTTAACTTTGATAGATCTAAGACACTGAATCAAATTTATAGCATACTCCAAACCTACATATTGAAATAAGATGGATCTCCTCAAAATAGATTATTTAGGGCTGTACAGTATGGACTAAAATATCTGCTACTGCTACATGCATCGGACTTCCTCTTAATTTGTACTTTTAGGAGAATATACTTAATGATTGCTACAGACTTTATTTCTCTTTAGACATTGCCTCTAATATCCACAAGCATTACCCTTTCTTTATGCTGCACACTCAGGTTTCTTATTTTTTTTAATTGTTTACCATATATTTACAGTGCGAAGCTAGTGGATAGTGCACTTGCCACTGGGAAAATATTTGAAGGGGAAGGATTTAACTACATTAAGGAAAGCTTTGAACAAGGTACTCTGCATCTCATCGGTTTGCTGAGTGATGGTGGTGTCCACTCTCGTCTAGATCAAGTGCAGGTACCTTCCAAACATTTGTGCTTATTGTTTGATTTGAATGTTTGAGTGGTCTTCTGTACTAATTACCGTTTTTACAACAGTTGTTACTGAAGGGTGCAAGTGAGCGAGGTGCCAAAAGAATTCGTTTGCACATTCTTACTGATGGCCGTGATGTTTTGGATGGTTCTAGTGTAGGGTTTGTTGAAACACTTGAAAATGACCTTTCAGAGTTGAGAAACAAAGGTATTGATGCTCAAATTGCATCAGGTGGTGGGCGCATGTATGTTACCATGGACCGCTATGAGGTAGGTATCTGACTGTCTTCTCTCTTAAAATTAGGAATGCATATTGATGGTGTGTAACAGTGATATCATTTGTTGAGTAATTATTTAGGTTTAACATCATTCACATTCAGTATATTTTTCGTACTTCAAAGACGGTAACTATTAAATATTTTGTAAAGGACTTTTTATTTTATTTTATTTTTGTTTTACTTCTTCTTTTACTAACTTTAGCTCCGTATTTTTTTCATGTGAAAAGGCCTATGCCTTTTCCTTAATTACTATGAGCATGGATTTTTAGGACAAGTTTATTATATTCCTATAAAGTAGTTGTAAGTAGGGCCGCAAAATGCGCACGTCAATCCAGGTTTAGGGCCAACCCTAATCCGACCTCACACTAGCCTCAAGCCAATCATGACCTGTCGTACCTCAGGTTATGGTATTACCATCCTGATAGGTGCCTGTTTTTGGTTGTTCTGGATTGGCTAATTTTCACTGCTTGTGTTACTTGTTTTTACAGGGGAGTCATATCTCTAGAAACCTCAAGGCAAAAAGACACTATTCGATACGATACATTTATGCTGATACGGTGTTACGAACCCGATCCAATACATTTAGGATGATAGTTACTATCCATTTTTTCTACTCGAGTCTGTAAAGATGAACAAATAAAAAGTTATGAAAACAATTATATTTAATCATTTTCCTATGTGGATTTAGAAGTATAAACCTAAACTCCTGTAGTTACTTTATCATACAATACACGATACAATATGCAAACAAATCGATACACGATATGTATCGCGAGTTGGCAACCTAGCTTGGGCCAAGAGGCCCAAGATACGCAAGGTGCTTGGGAAAGTTTTCTTAGTACTTATCTTTTTCAAGAGTTTGTGTTACAAGATATGAACTACAAATCGATATTTACTGTTTATTTGTTTT
Organism: Iris macrosiphon; assembly: GCA_036927795.1. Lineage (NCBI taxonomy): Eukaryota > Viridiplantae > Streptophyta > Magnoliopsida > Asparagales > Iridaceae > Iris > Iris macrosiphon. The sequence continues at coordinate 44,241,149 of JAYESA010000020.1, forward strand.
CCAAGTGGAGGTTGTTAGATTCACCACATCTCAACTAGGAGCCAAGATATCATGTCATCTTTTCTGATTTAGTAGTTCTTTTCTTGCTTTATTGCAGAATGACTGGAGTGTCGTGAAACGTGGTTGGGATGCCCAGGTTCTTGGCGAAGCTCCTTACAAGTTCCGTAATGCTGTTGAAGCTGTAAAAGAGCTCAGAAAGGAACCAAAAGCTAATGACCAGTACTTGCCCCCTTTTGTTATTGTTGATGAGAGTGGCAAGTCAGTTGGGCCAATTGTGGACGGAGATGCAGTTGTAACATTCAATTTTCGAGCAGATCGAATGACTATGCTTGCAAAAGCACTTGAATATGAAGATTTTGACAATTTTGACCGAGTTCGTGTTCCGAAGATTAGATATGCTGGAATGCTCCAATATGATGGCGAGTTGAAGCTTCCAACTCGCTATCTTGTTTCTCCTCCGGAGATTGAAAGGACATCGGGTGAATACTTAGTGCACAATGGTGTTCGTACCTTTGCTTGCAGGTATGATACTGTGCAACATAGGCTTTTATGAATCTTCTTTATATTCATTACTAGCTTGCCATCATAATTCGATATATTTCTACTAAAGAGTGGCTATTTCTTTTTGTTGTCATAGACTAGTGTTCTTAACTAAACTCATTATGGGAATTCTTGTTGGCCAATGATTATAATTGTGAAGTACGGGTTAGTTTTATATATTTATAATGAAACTCGTTTATGTGTGATCAGCATGTTGATTTGAACAAATTTACCTGAAACTGGGGAGTGTTTTTAATTAAAAACATAGATGGCGTTCTTGCTGTTCATGACCATAGCATTGAAGTATGCAATTAATAAGCAATCAATATATAATGCCAACTCATGTCATGGGTTGTCAGCATATTGACTTAAGCCCATTCTTCAATTAGTTTACCTGAACTTGGGTTCATGAGTTTAATCCTCTGCTCTTACATTATTTCCTGGCTCTTGCTGTATGATCCATGATGTTGGTGCAAGTGTGTGTGTTGCACTAAGATTGTGAATGTTTTCTGTTGATGCAGTGGTGTATTCATCTCTTAACTTCGCCAGCGATATTTATAAATTGGTCTCTGTTATGATCTATTTGAGTTCATAAATCCCAATATTGGAGTTTATAAATGGTGCTCAAAATTCGTCTTATTAGATTTACTTGTATTTGTAAAATCTGATTGTCATAGTTATCATGTAATTTGTTTTTTTTCTGCTTGATACTTCTCATCCATTATAAGTTGTTCTCCAAATCGTGATATATTGGATTGAAAAAATAGAGCTTAAGATTTACCTCATCTATTTTAGTTTCATTAGTATTTAGTATATTCTGAAACTTTTTTTAATTACTATTAAAGTCATTTATGTGTTTGGCATTTCTATGACTATATTACATAAACTGTGTGCTTGATAAGTATTCTTCTCTTGTTTGTTTCACAGTGAGACTGTTAAATTTGGTCATGTCACCTTCTTCTGGAATGGAAATCGTTCTGGGTGTTTCAATCCTAGTATGGAAGAATATGTCGAAGTTCCAAGTGATAGTGGAATTACATTCAATGTTCAGCCAAAAATGAAGGCCTTGGAAATCGCTGAGAAGGCAAGAGATGCTATCCTCAGTGGCAAGTTTGACCAGGTAGACAAACATATGGTCTTCAGAAAAAAGGCTTCAGTTATTTCTGATCTTTAGCTAATTCTCTATGTATCTACAGGTTCGTGTAAACCTACCTAATGGAGACATGGTGGGACATACTGGTGATATTAAGGCTACAGTTGTAGCTTGCAAGGCTGCTGATGAAGCCGTGAAGGTATAATTAACAGGTTTAGTGATTTATAATTTTAATACTTTTAGATTTTATACTATCTCTAATACTCTATTTTATGATTTAGGGATTTTAAAATTTAAAAAAGTAACAAACTTAGAGATTTAGATTTTTAACAATTATATATATATATATATATATATATATATATATATATATATATGGGTAAACGGGATATGATCCATCCATGCACATGTGGACCAATAAGAATATCCCGTTTACCCATATATATATATGGGTAAACGGGATATTCTTATTGGTCCACATGTATATATGGGTAAACGGGATATTCTTATTGGTCCACATGTGCATGGCTCATGTTGGAATATGAGCACTATGGCTCATATCCCGTTTACCCAATATATATATATATATATATTGTACTGATATGCGAGGTAGCTAACTATTAGATGTAAATTAATTCATGGTGTAAAAAGGGCGAAATGCAAATTACCATAAGTTCTGAAAAGTAAAAAACAAAGAAGAATTTCTTCCAGTTGTGCATGTGAAGGACCTCTTTAAATTTCTTCCAGTTGCTAATTTGATCTGTGGAACTAAATGTATTTTTACAGATGATGCTGGATGCCATAGAGAAAGTAGGTGGAATTTATGTCGTCACTGCTGATCATGGAAATGCTGAGGACATGGTAAAGAGAAACAAATCTGGCGCACCGCAGCTTGACAAAAGTGGGAATATTCAAATTCTTACTTCCCACACTCTTCAACCAGTAAGTATATGAATAATATTCAAATTCTTACTTCCCACATTCTTCAACCAGTAAGTATATGGATAACAGCTATATGACAAATCTGTGATAGTTATTGCTCTTACTAGAGTAGCATGTGCGGTTCAAGTCTATTTTGAGACAAATAGGTGAACATGCTAAAAAATAATTTGAAAAGCCTAGAACATTTTGCTGATGTGACTGTATATTTTCAGTTTGATGGCCCATTTGGCACTGTTCTCTGTCGAAGAATCAATTGTCGTATTGATTGTGACTACAAGGTTTCAATTGAATGTCCCCCATTGTTGATGTTGTTAGGAATGCTCCTTCACATGTACCCCATTATTTCTTTCTGAGATGGTCATATCTACTTGAACATTATTCTTTTGTTGATCATCTTACTTATTCAATGTTGCAAACTTTCTTGTTGGTTGGTTTAGTCATGTCTTCCAAACATTCTTCCCATTTGATATCACATGGCCTTTTCTGTTCACTTTTCTCTTTTGAAGAATTTTTTTAGAAGCATAACAAAGTTTCCAATCGTATAATAGTCTTTTGCTCCATCAACATCTTTTGACTGTTTTGAACCTTGTTGAAAGCCTCTCATGTTCTTTTACACAACAATGTCCTTTATACAAGTATAAAACCTTATGGGGGAAAAGAAAGTTTGGGAATAAAGTTAAACCTTTGCTGTTATATGACATAAAGAATTGGCTCATCCACACTATTTCTTTGTCAATGTTGCTTTCTTACTTTTGTAATTTATGATGTTTATTACCTTTATCTCTATTACTATTGTCCTGGAAACAAAACTATCCTTGTGGATACAACCATAGAACTATGTGTCCAGTTTTTTCTCTCTTCTTAGTAATTTCCAAAAAATATGTTCATTACGGCTAACGTCAGTTTTTGTGTTCTCTTTCAGGTTCCAATTGCCATAGGCGGTCCTGGACTTGCACCAGGAGTCAGATTCCGTACTGATGTACCCAGTGGTGGCCTTGCCAACGTTGCTGCTACTGTGATGAATCTCCATGGTTTTGAGGCTCCCAGTGATTACGAGACGACCCTAATTGAAGTAGTCAACTGATGAATAGCTAGAACAATCAAATTGCAGTTCTAACTTCAAATTTTGTATTCGACAATCATAATATCTTCCCACTCATTGATGGGTGTGAGATCTGAATATTTTGGCTCGTAAGCTTTCTCCTGGGCTTGTAGGTGGTGGATGTTTGGACTTATCTATTGTACCACTGCTTAGGGGAATACTCCCCGTACCAACAGCCTTAGCAATACACACTGTTGCTACTATGTTTAGGTGATAATTATGGAATAATAAACGTTTTGCTGGATGGTGTTTCTGTGCTATCATCATTATTATTATCTTTGTTTTTATTCCTGCTTCTAAACACGGGTGCTTGATCCCATGTTCTTTTTAGGCTCCAAAGACCAATATTATTTTGGTCTCGTTTTCTCACTATATTATTATTATTATTATTATGGCTGCTGAATGTCATTGCCAGCCTTGTTGATTTATTTGATATAATTGTTTGCTGTGGTATTATAGGGGACTTGTGGTTTGCATTAGGTGTTCTGGCTTGTTTTTGTGTCGTTACCAAATGATCTTCTACCATCTTAGTTGCATTTGTTTGCACAATATTGAGGACATACTGCTGAAGTTCAAAACTTCCCCCCACCACACACACCACCCCACCCCACCCCACCCCAAGTGATTAGTTTGGGAAAGGCTTGCGTAGAGTATTAATTGCCATCTTGCTCGAAAATATTTATTTTAGTGTTGAGATTTCATAAACCTCAGAAATTATCGATTGGAATGTATGAAGATTTATTTATTACCTTGGTGGATCTAAGCAAAGATCTTCATAATCTTGGTTTAGGCTGGCATCTTTTTTCTTTTTGTCTATCAGCTTGGGTTGGTCGTATATTTTGTAATCTCTAGCCAACAACCTTGGCGAGAGCTGGATTTTGAAGCTTAGAACCAACAGCACATTACACATTACGTGGTTGCACATACATGCATGCATACATTATATGTATTATTCATTCAGCAAAAGGGCATATTGAAGCTGCTCCTTTAAAATTTAAACTAATGTATTTTTACTCTCCCTGTAAAAAGGTTTTGACATTGATAATTGCACTGTTAATAGTTCTTAATGTACAGAGAATTATATTTTGGATTTCTACTAATTATATTCTTGATTGTTTCATCTCCATAATCAAAATAAAGTAATTGTTCCATTTTTATTCTTAAAATACAAAATAACTAACTAATAGAACGAGGAAATTTTATTTTTACACACCAGGCTAAGGCTACATTTAATCAAGGTTCGCAGAATCGATATCGAAATTGGTATCTACCATTTCTATGAGTATTGGGATCGGCGGTATCGGAAGTATCGGCGGTTTCGGATTGGAATATCAAATTTTTTGGTATCGAAAAGTAAATAATTATTAAAAATTTAGAAAAAATATTTTATATATTTAGACATAATTTGAAGTATTTTTGTGTTGTTCTTTACTAGTTTTGAAATTGAAAGAAATAAGTCACCATTGTTGATTGGTTTGTCTGCAATAAATTTTTTTTCTTCATTTACATGTTTTTACATTCTTATTATTTTTTTACATCCTTCTTGATTGGTTTTTTTTATTCAATTTTTTCTGCCGAATTGACCGAAAATGAGATGCCCAACGTTGGTATCGGTCGGTATCGAACCGGGATATGCCAAATTATATTGGTATTGGTCGTATCGGATCGGTATCGTCTGATACCGCAAACTATGCATTTAATACAACTGACTTTGCACGATTCACTTATTGTCTCCAAAAATAACATCAAAAGTTGTTCGGTAATAACGGCTGCAGCTTATTCTTTTGTTAAGCTAGTTAAATTATTTCGACAGATTTTGAAACCAAGGAGGGAGGATATATGGTTTCGTTGCTTCTGCTGCTGATTTTTCGGTTAGCAAACCATGTACCTAAAATATTTGATAGCCGTCGTCTCCCGCAAAGCCGTTGGACATTTCAAATTCAAAAAGAAAATCCCGGGCCAGCTCAACGTTCATCCAATCCAATTCCAACGTCTCTCCCTCTCTCTCTCAAAAGTCAGAAACAAAGAACCAAAAAACCTCTTTAATTACTGCTCAATTTGCCTCCCAACACATCGAAAAACTAAATGGCATCCAAACGCTTCTCCTCCTCCCCGGCCGCGTCGAGGCCGGTCTCGCCCGCGGCGAGCAGGGCGTCGTCGCCGGTGCCGTCGCGGTGCGCGGTGCCGGGGCTGGTGCAGGCGCGGGAGGAGAACCGGAGGGCGTGTCGGGAGGCAGCGATCGTGGTGCCGTCGAGGTACCGGCAGCCGTCTCCGGTTGCCGGGAGGAGGGGGTCGGTGTCGCCCTCTGCGAGGAGGCTCTCGAGGGGCGGGGCGTCGCCCTCAGGGGAGAAGAGGAGGACATCGGGGCTGCTGTTTCCGGGGCGGTCGGTCAAGATGAGCTGGGAGGACTCCGCGGTCGCTAAGGAGAAGAGTGGTGGTTCCAGGAGTACTAAGGTGGATCACCAATCCATTCTCAGGACCCAGGTATCGATCGAGCTACTCTCGATAGATAGTTTGTTAAGAGCCGTGTTGTCAAAATTGCTAAGAAATAAAATGTTTAAAATTATGCCTAGGTGTATAAAATATGCTTTCTAAAATGGTAATAATTATTTGTTTTCCGATACCAAAAAATCCATCCGAAACCGGCGGTTATCTCGATATTCATAGGAATGGTCCGATACCGATACCGATTCCGATACGGATACTGCAAATTTTAACATGCAGACACTCCGCAGTAACTTCATGTGATATGTTGATGTCCAGACAGAAGCATCCTATATCTTAACTAGATGCCCTTCTATGGAGATATTAGTATTCAAGTTGCAACTGTCCTGTCCACGTGCAACCATACATAGATAACTCTGTTTGTTTCCAACTATAGAATCTAAGAGCTTTTGCAATTTGTGTTCTAGACTTAATCGCGTTCACATTTATGACCGTAGATCTAGATTAAGCCGATGAGTCTTTGCTTTTCTTTTCTTTTCTTTGGGTAAGTGACATTTATCTTTATCAGAGACTATAAAATACCAGTTTGTGGGGCTGTAATCGAGCCGAACTGAGATCGAACTTCAAAGTCATGATTCAAGCTTGGGCTCGAATTAGCTCCCGAGCAGCTCTGCTCGATAAGATCTCATGAGCTCGAGCCCAATTATACACCACCGAGTCCCAAACATTAACAAATGACTCATTAGTATTGGGCGGGGTTATATAGCTCGGCTTTCTGCCATTGTGGGCTTAGATTATGGGATTTGGTCCATTGGCAATGTGCTCAAATACTAGCACTTTGACTTGAGATGTACTGGGATGAGTCGGGTCACGAGTCGAGACCAAGGTTCAAAGTATCGGTATCGGAATCGGTATCGGACCATTCCTGTGAGTATCGGGATCGGCGGTATCGGTAGTATCGGCGGTTTCGGATCGGAGTATCGGATTTTTTTGGTATCGGAAAGCAAACAACTATTAGTAAATTATTAACAATTTAGAAAATATATTTTATATATTTATGCATAATTTAAAATATTTTCAGTGTTGTTTTTCAGTATCTATGAAATTGAATGAAATAGTAGTCACCCTTGTCGATTGACTTATATGCGATAGATACGTTTTCCTCTTTTATATGCTTTTACAACCTTACTATGCTTTTTCACCCTTACTAATTGGTCTTTTTAATTCAATTTTCTTCGCCGAATTGACCGAAAAAGAGACATCTAATATCGGTATCGGTCAGTATCGGGTATCGGTCGGTATCGAATCGGAACATGCCAAACTGTATCGGTATCGGCCGTATCGGATCGGTATTGGCCGATACTTCAAACTATGGTCGAGACCCGAGTCATAATTGAGTTCTTAGATGAATCAAGCTTTAGTCGATCAAGCTCAGGAGATGCTGTATTTATTTGCAGCCCTACCTGTTTGATACAAGAGTCAGAAATGGACACAAAGTAGCATTAGTGAATATATATAGGTATGAAGATATGATACATAAATTTGCATAATTTTTGGTATGAAAGATCACGATTTCCTTTGTAAATGTTTTGTCTCGTTAACTTTTCTATCATTTTAATTTATATTGTCCATTCTCCTAACTTTCCCTCCTTTTAGTCTCCATAGTTCTTCAAGTTGAAAAATCAGAAACCCTGATCAATTCAGATCACTCGTGTACTATACTACTATATTGCACGGATGCTCCATGCCTGTGACCATATCCAACACGTATTTGACATGATACTTCTTTGACGTCAGATATGACTTTTACCTATATTTTGGGCTATGTTTAGGATCGAAAGCAACACTAAGTCATTTCTAGAACTTTTGGAGATCTAGTTATTATCCATGCTTATATATATATATATATATATATATATATATATATATATATATATATAATGTGTATAAAACATGTATATAAATATGTTTTCATGTGTAAATATTACTGTATCTATGTCGTATCCGTATCCCAAAATTTTCCAAAGTGTTTGTATCCCAAATCTATATTATGTCCGTATCTGAATCTGTGTCCTTGTCTGCAACTTAGCTCGTGCATGTCCCTATAGAATTATGTAATTCAGTAACCATACTTGATCAATGAAAATCCATTGTGTTGTATTCTTGAATCTCAGGTTGCTATATCGCGAAGGCTGAGTTTGAGTGGTGCTGGTAAGGAACCAAACAATACCGAGGAGGTATCAACAAATGTGATGCAGAAGCCTGGCAACAAAATTGAACCATCCTCAATTTCTGAAAAGCCGAATCATACAGCCCCCAAAGTCCTTGTTCATGATCGCAAGTGGACAGATGGCAGTGTCCCCTTTGATGCAGTCTCTTACAACCTTGCAAGACTCGGAAAGGTTTGAAATCTACGTATAACCAAAATGTGTTGGATGTAAATATGCCTTTAGTCTCATATACTCTTACTTGTCCTCTTCTGAACTGTAGGAGGCACTTCAGAGGAGAAATATTGCCTCTATAGCTGCTGCTGAGGCTCTGGAAGAGGCCTTGGCCAACGAGTCTGTTATCAGAACCTTGAGGTACTACTCTCCACTGCAATATCTAAATCATAAGATGTAATAGACTCAGTTGGTTTACATAAGAACAAGATACGTGGCAAAGTGGACTCCAGCCCAACTCAAATACGTATGAGCTGTCTAGAGTAGGATAAATCTATCCATAACTGGTCAAACAATCTATAACTCAATCCACATGAAAACGAATACAAAAAATGAACAATATGTTTCATCATCTGCAGCCCATTAGCATACATGTTCAAATAGACTCGAAAGAAAATATGAGTATATAAAAAAAATTAGGCTATAACATCAGTGAAAGTCATGGTAATAAATATAACACGAAAAAACGATAAAGGGTATCACTCATAAGAAGTACTAGACTTAATTGGTTTACATGATTATTGTATGGTTTCATTTGGCTAGATGACCTTTGGTTCTTTATGGCTTCGTTTTGCAGCATGTTTTCCGATCTCTGCTCATCATCGAAAGCTGGAAATCCTCTGCCAACCTTCGATCGCTTCTTATCTATATACGATGATTTGATGAAGTGGACTGCTACTGCCGAGTCACTTGCTTCTAGCCGCAGACGCAATGTTCCAAATGAAGCTGCATTAAATGATGAGGCAAAGCCAGCCACTCTTTGGGTTGAGGCAGCACTAGCCACTGACCTTGAAGTCCTCTCTCTGGTAAATAGTACTGATGAGTCCTTTATGAAGAACCTGGCAAAGAAACCTTCTCTTCCATCTCTTGATCCAGCTCAAAGGGCGAGCCTATCTAGAAAAACCTTCATTGGAACTCCTGCAAAGAGCGAAGCTAAGGTAGCGAACAATAATACATGGACGAGAGGTCATGGTGTGGGCGATACCATAAATCTTGCAAAGTCTCTCAGTCGTGAAATGGAGTCATGGTTTCTTAAGTTTGTGGAGGATGCACTGGATGTTGGTTCCCGATCATCGTTTGCTGATTCTTCGGAGGACGGCAAGGAGGAGGACAGCGGGAAGGTTGCTGCAGTCTTATCCCACTTGAAGAGGGTTAACAATTGGTTGGATGGGGTGGGGAGGAAGAAGCCGGAGGAAGAAGACGCGACGGTAGTACTGTCACAGAAAATCGAGAGGCTAAAGCGAAAGATATACGGTTTTGTAATACTTCGTGTTGGGTCTGCATTTGATAGCTCCCTTTCGCTCTCAAAGGACTGAATTTTTTTTCCTTCTGCTTGTTAACCATGGATCCAATTCTTTGTCGTTGCTTAAAGTGTTATTGTGATCCTTGTCGGTGTTTTGAAATAACTGAATTGGTGTACTTATAATTTTTTGTTAAACGTGGATAAAGAAATTGTTGGATATTCGGTAAATGTTGAGTTGCAGCACTTTTTAGTTGCAAATTGGTCTACTTGTTCATGAGAACGTACTTCTTGGTAATACGGAGTTGTCACACTTTTTTTCTTCTTCTTTTAATTGAATACCTATTAAATTATTTTTGAAATTTTCCCGAGGCCAGTAATATATTTGTTTAACTGTTTGGAAATATCAAAATCGGAGTGTACTCAATGCCATCATCTTAAGTATCAATGTATTTGTTCTTCATAGGAATAGGATGTGAGACATTGCAATGTAAAATCTTCTTCTTCTTCTTCTTCTTCTTCTTTTTCTAGACCTATTTCGGAAAACAGTGTCTTCTTAACCAGATCTTAGATTAGTTATCGGAATTGTAACACTCTTGAAATAATAATAAAAAATCTTGATTATAGTCATAGAATTTTTTTTGCCAGACCACAGTTAAATCTTGTGCGCGTGCTTGCAATTGTTGTTCTCCTTTTTCCGTTACCACATTTCTCCATATTAGAAAGGAGTAGGGTGCAAAGTCGCGGATGTGGGCATGGTTACATTATTTTGAAGCTGTTGTTAGAGTTTAAAAATTAACGTGGCAAAGTTGGATGCCAGACTAGCTAGTTCTGTTTCTAATTTCAAAAGGAGAAAAACAACTTCTAGAAGAAAACCCTCTCTTTCCCTCTCCTTGCCCATTTTTCGAAAAAAAAAAAAAATTTCTGATCAAATCTTCCAAATTCTAGAAATCTAGGGTTTGGAAGTAAGACAATCTGGAGAAAGTAGGGGCAGGTACATACAGGAAGGTGTACAACAATCTTTACTGTGTTGCTTGTTTCAACAAGTTTGATATTATAATATAAATAAAACTTTAGAATAGTATCACAGCAACCCAAGTTTTGGTGCAGAGAGACTTTTACATGGTATCATAGCAACCCAAGTTCAAATCCAATTCAACATTTTTTTTTTCAAGCAGATTTTGCAGGAAAATATAATAATGCAAATCCATCTATCAACCCAGACATTCAACTGGCAGAGGCGTAACGAAATGGTAAAAATATATAAAATGCAATTCTAGAGGTTTGGTCTATTACAGGGGTTTCAACTTTTGAGCCCGAATTAAAAAGAGAGAGAAAGTTTTAGGCCTTACCGTAGCTTGTTGTTTATAAAGAATGTTTATAATTAAATTTTAGGTTTTGATATATAAGAATAGTCTGAGCTTTTACAAATTTATTAATGGAGGAATGGATTTTATTTCTCCTAAAGATTTTGTCACTTGAGCTGATTCATGTTCGTATTGCGTAGGTGTAGAATCTTAAAGCTTGAATACCTAAAATTAAAATGACAATGAAAGTGGTCAATCTTCTGCCATTGTTGTCTCATAGCTTCTTATGATGAGCTCCAAAGCTCATTGACCTGGAATTGCTAGCAAATTGAAGAGAAATAATGGATATTTGGGTATGAACTAGGGTTTACTTTATTGAGGAATGGAAAATGAGCGGAAAAGTACAATTCAAAAACTAAATTGCAAATTCAAAGTAAATGCAGGGAACATGATACAATTCTCTGATCATTTCTCTTCTCCTCTCTTCTCTTATTTATAGATTTCTGGCTCATATCTTCCTTGCAGGAGAAGCTTGCAGTTGGCTTCCTTGCAGGGGAAGCTTGGCAGTTGTTACAGGTTGCTGAACTGGCCAATTGAGATGCTGACATGGCGATGACGATGGAGAGTGGCTGACATGGCAATGAAGATGAGGAGAGGCTCTGCTAATAAGTAGAGACTCTGTTATTGATTAGACTTCCTTTGTAGCTTGAGCATAGCTCTGTTATTGAGTAGGCTTCGAGTATCAGTTGGGTCCTTATCATCTTATATCAGTTGTGTAAAGGAGTTGCTCACTGCGATGGCAATGGAGTGCTACACATGTCGCTTTTTCTTAGTGGCTTGTTGTTCATTCAAGTGGCGAATTGCTAGACTGATAGTTATTGTTCCTGCAATTGTGATAGGGATTTGAAACCTCAAAAGTTATTGGTGGGCAACGAAAGGAATACTGAAAATTGCAGATCTTGGGCTTTTTTTTGGGGTGGGGGGTGGGGGGGCTCTGTACCATCTCTCTTAAGAGCTACACACACAGAGGGTCTTGCAAATAATTGGGTTCTTTACCTAATATTGCGCTTTGAATTATATCCATTTTTTTTGTTGATTTTATACTTCTTTAATCTTTTGTGGAGAATTGGTTTCATGTAAAAAGTTTGAATGGGTTTTGATATATAGTTCTTCAATTTGCAGATTGTCACGCTCTGGTGTAGAGCTCCTGAACAATGCACTACTCAACTGGAGTGGAAATGTGGTCTGTTGGATGCATCTTTGGTACGTTTTATCATCTCCTGCTTGCTTAAATTTACCTAAAATTCATCATCCTGTTAGTTTCTAGACATGCTTCCGAAAATCCAGAACGCAATCCGACCATGACTGGTACAGACAGGGCTAGCCATAAATAGACGGGCTATGCTATGACTACAACCAAATGACTACAACCCTCTTACAACCACCACGTGGTGTCCACGTGACGGCCGTCCATTGGAGGAGGAGGGATGGCTGTCCGGGTGGCCGCCACGTGATAGGAACACCACATGGCCATTGGAGGGAGAGATGGAACCGGATGTGGCCCACATAGCGGGGGGGGGGGGGGGGGGGGGGAGGAGGGAGAGGGTGGGGGGGACGGTTGTAAGAAAGTTGTAAGCATTTGGTAGTAAACTTAGCATTATTGTAAATAGACTGGGAACACTCCAAGGCATACAAAAGAGGCAAAGGGAGAGTCCAAAGCACCTTGTAGATAAAGATCGAGAGCCTGTGGATCGGGGTTGAACCATATCCTTTTTCTGTTGATCAAGTTAGAAAGCCTTTGTTTATACAAAAATTTCCTTCGAAAGCAAAAAAAGAAAGAAAGTAGTTTATCATTGGAGTATCTCTCTCTATAGCCACACTTGTTTATGTTTTGCAGTAAAAGGGAAATGTATATGATCATTTATCCGAGTAGGTCAAGAAAGGACATTAAAAAAAGAAAAAAAAAAGTATATGATCATTTATGCAAGTCTTTACTTTCTAAGATTCAGAAATCACATCTTGCATAGGTCATAGTCATTTATACAAATCATTTACTTGCTAAGAATTATTAAAGTTCACATCTTTTGTTCTCAGAATTCACTGGTGAAAGTTGATCACATTAGGTTTGCATACATAGTTTTTTTTCTTGAATCTTCACATCTTAGATGGTTTTTTGGTTCAAGCTATTCAATTTATTACATATATGCCAGAAAATTGAAAAATGATGCAGACTGCAACATTGGATTTGCATAGTATGACCAAGTTAAAAAGAAAAAGCCCTTCCATGTGATCGGAAGTGAAGCTACAGAAAAACTATAAGACATGCATCAATTGTTAGAGTGGGTGGGATTCCCAACCTATGTGAAAAATACACCGGAGTGCGACGAGTGCCATCCGTGTGTCAAAAAAGGTCAAAAAGTACATCGAGCCAGGGCCGGCTAATCCATTAAGCAAAGCAAGTATGCTGCCTAGGGCCCCCACTTTTTTAGGGGTCACAATTTTTAAAAAAAATTAGTATAGTAGTTATCCCAGGGCCCAAAGTCATGTGGGGTCTAAAATTTTCTAAATTAGCTAACTAACGAGTAACGACTCATAGAATTGAGATCATATTTGTTTTCTAGTTGATTGTTAATTAAAAAGAATGGTTTCTAATTAGGGCTGCAGGAAGGAGCGAACGACTCTTCATCTTCTCCTCCAATCTCTACTTTTCAGGAAATGGACGACTGACTCTTCTAATTCTCCCACAATCTCTACTTCTCCATTTCTCAAAAAATTATGAAGAGAATTTGATCCGGAGGTAACGTCTCTTAGTAACGTCTCTTTTTCTCTCGAGAAAATTAAATTCTACGAACTTTTCTTTTTTAATTGATGCATTATTCAGTTTAAATTTTCAAAAAAGGGCCTCATCTTTGAAGTTTTGCCTAGGATCTCCAAATGGCTTGAGATGGCCATACATCGAGCGTCGTATATTGGAACATTTATGGTAATCAAATATTATATTAGATTTTTCTCTTTGGCTTTAGTTATATATTTATGATTGCATCTTTCATATATTAACTTTCCATATAATTGGATTTTTAATTTATGGTAAGCTAATTTATGATTTGATTTCCATTAAATATATGATTGAATGTAATTGGATTTCCATAAATATTTTTGGCTTCCATATATAGATTTCCATATGGAAATCCTAATTCATGCAAGGGTTTATAAAAAGGCTCATGCAATATACAATAAAAAGAGAGAAAAAAATGTGGCAAGAGTGTCATTGCAACTTTGGAGAGGAGAAAGAATGATTGGAGGCCGTTTCGGAGAAGGAGATCAATTTGGGGTATTTCTCATTGTCTTTTTTTTCGTGGTTGTAATCTATTTTTTGTTCCAAAGAGTTGCGGTGATCTGTATTGTATCGGTGAGGAGCTTGTAGAGGCTGTAAATCTTTATTTTATTAGTGAAGGTTCTTCAGGGTTGGACTTCGATCGTCCCGTGGTTTTTCCCATCTAGGTTTTTCACGTAAAAATTTATGTGTCTGCGATTTGTGTTTAGTATTTTTTGGTTTGTGTGTTTGCTCAGTTCTCTCGCAGGTACTCTCTGGTTTGGGAAACGATTTTCGCGTTTCGTTTCCAACAATGTGGTATCAAAGCCAGGTTCAGAAGGGTGTCAGGAGTTGACAGGCAAACCAGGAAGGGGAGATGGACGTAAAGCCGGTGCACATGGTAAACCTGAACGGTACAAACTATCACTACTGGAGGAGCAAGATGAAGGATCTGTTATTTGTCAAGAAGCTGCATCTGTCGATATTTGCTTCCGAGAGACCCAGTAACAAATTTGAAGAGGACTGAAAGTTCGAGCATATATAGGTGTATGGGTACATCAGACAGTTCGTTGATGAGAACATGTACAACCATGTTGCCAGTATTGAGCACGCGAGGACACTGTGGGATAAGCTGGAATTTTTGTATGCGAAGAAGACCGAAATAAATAAATTGTTCTTGATCCGGATGATGATGGGTCTGCGGTACAAAGATGGGGGGGGGGGTTCCATTATAGATTATTTGAGTGAGTTCCAGGACATGGTTGACCAGTTATCCTCGATGGGAGTCAAGTTCGACAACGAGGTTTAGGGACTATGGCTGCTGTGTACATTGCCAGACTCATGGAAGAACGTACGAGTGTCTATGATCGCTTCTGCTCTGGAAGGCGTGGTCAGTCTTGAGTTTGCCAAGAGCGGGGTACTGAATAAAGAGATACAGAGACGTTCTCAGGCCACTTCATCCATATCCCACTCAGAGGCGCTTGTTTCAGAGAGCCGCGGAAGGAGTAAAAGCAGGGATCCAGGCGGTAGCCGAGACAAAAGCAGGGAAAGGTCCAAGGGTCGGTACGAGGACTCGGAGTGTTACCATTGTGGCAAGAAGGGCCACATCAAGTGGAACTGTTTCGCTTGGAAGAGAGAGAAGAAGGGCGACAAGGGGAAGCATGACGAGAACACTACAGCAGCGGCCTCGACACATGGAGGTGATATGATCATTGTAGGTGATGAGGTAGTTATGAACCTCGCCTGCGATGACAACTCTTGGCTGGTGGACTCAGGTGCTTTAGCGCACGTATCTCACAACATGGCACTATTTGCTACTTACACAACATACGACTATAGAGTTTTAAAGATGGGCAATAAAGATGTGTCAAAGGCAGTTGCCATTGGAGATGTGCATTTGAGGATAAAGACGGGTGCAGTTCTTGTTCTAAAAGATGTTCGTCATATCCCTGATATCCGTTTCAACCTGGTGTCGGTTGGAAGGTTGGATGACGAGGGTTTCTTCAATCTCTTCGAGAACAGTCAGTAGAAGCTTTCCAGTGGTTCGATGGTGATTATCAGAGGAAGCAAGAGGTCCGGACTCTACTATATGGAAGGGAACACACAAGGGACGCATGAGGTGAACGCAGCTATTGATGCGTCTATCGAGTTGTGGCACAGGCGGCTTAGCCACATCAGCAAGAAGGGGGTGAGCTACTTGGTGAACAGGAAGGTGATTCCAGGACTCAAGTCTACAAAGCTGGAGAGGTGCATACATTGTTTGGCGGGGAAGCAAAATAGGGTATCTTTCCAAAGTCACCCAAGTTCAAAGAAGCCGACGTTGCTCGAGTTGATTCACTCGGATGTCTGCGGTCCTATGAAGGTAAAATCTATTGGTGGTGCTTCTTACTTTGTAACTTTTATTGATGATTGTTCTAGGAAGGTTTGAGTCTATGCCTTAAAGACCAAGGATCAGGTACTGCCCACTTTCAAGGAGTTTCAGGCCTCCGTTGAAAGAGAAACAGGCAAGAAGCTGCTATGTGTTCGGTCAGACAATGACGACGAATATATTAGTCCCTTTGATGCATACTGCAGAGAGCAAGGGTTACGACACCAGAAGACTCCGCCAAAGATATCTCAGCTCAATGGTGTAGCAGAGCGGATGAACATGACACTGATGGAAAGGGTACGGTGTTTGCTGTTAGAAGCAAACTTAACAACTAGCTATTGGGGTGAGGCTCTTTATACAACTGCTTATATTATTAATTTATCTCCTAGTGCTCTTTTGCAGGGTGATGTGCCTGACAAAGTATGGTACGACAAAGAGCCGTCATACAATCACCTGCGAGTGTTTGGTTGCAAGGCCTTCATGCATGTACCGAAGGACGAGAGATCCAAACTTGAGCTAAAGACGAGGCGGTGCGTCTTTGTCGGTTATGGTCGGGATGAGTTTGGCTATAGACTCTACCACCCAGTGGAAAAAAATCTCTACAGAAGCAGGGATGTGGTATTCGTCGAGGATCAGACGATGACCAATACTCAGGATTCCGAGATAACTTCTGAGGCTGAGGAATTGCCTGAGTTAGAGTCATTTTGCTTCGAGTAGTTTCCAAAGGATATCGTAGATGATCCAGTTATGGGGGAGCCAGTACATAAAGTTTCTCCCAACCTTGATCATCATCCTGCTGATAGTGGTCAGGGTGATCTTCAGAAGGATGGGTATGCCGAGAAGGCAGTTCTTGAGGAGGAGGCTGTTGGTATACATCCAACACCAGTGGTTTCATTGAGGAGGAGCGATAGAGAGCGTCGACCATCTACGAGATACTCACCGGGTAAGTATGTGCTACTAATTGATGGTGGAGATCCCAAAAGTTTTACAGAGGCTATGGAAGACGAACACAGGAAGGAGGGGATGGAGGCAATGCAAGAGGAGATGAGTTCCTTGGAGGCAAACTCTACTTATGATATGGTGCAGTTTCAAAAGGGCAAGAAGGCTTTGAAGAATTGATGGGTGTTCAGAGTAAAGCAGACAGATGATACTACTCGCCCTCGATACAAAGCGAGGTTGGTAGTTAAAGACTACAGTCAGCAAAAATACGTAGATTATAATGAAGATATTTTTGGCAGTCGTCAAGCAGTCGTCTATTCGGATGATGCTAGCGTTGGCAGCCAGTTTTGACTTGGAGGTCGAACAAATGGACGTGAAGACAATATTCCTCCATGATGATCTTGAGGAGGAGTTGTACATGGAGCAGCCAGAGGGATTATATGAGAAGGGTAACTCACACTTGGTCTGCCAGTTGAGGAAGAGCTTGTATGGTCTGAAGCAGGCTCCGAGGCAGTGGTACAGGAAATTTGAGTCATTTTGGTGGTGATGAGCCAAAGCTGGTTGGGTATACCGACGCTGATATGGCTGGAGATGTAGACACGAGACAATCGACTTCGGGCTATGTGCTGATGTTTGCTGGTAGAGTAGTATAAACACCTTGATTTTTAGAATTAAATTTTAATTTTTTTAATTATTATGATTAAGAGAGATTTTTATTATTTTTTTAGCTAATTAAAATATATTATATTCATGGATTGATATTTATGTGTATTTAATTAATTACTAATATTACACAGAAAATATATTTTTGGGGGTACAACTAATATTAGAGTATTATAGAATTTTTATGAAATTATTGGGGTTCAAACCTATTTTTAAATGTATATATATATATATATATATATATATATATATATATATATATATATATATATATATATTTAGACAGAGAGAGAGAGAGAGATATTAATAATTATTAATAAATCCGGATCCTTAAATCCCTAAACCCGAACCCAAAACCCACTCAAACCCAAACCCTAAACCCGACCGCTACAGTTCCCCTCCTCGAAACCCCCAACCCCCGAATCCTCCTTTCCCCTCCCTGTAACTGCCGAAGGTCATGATCTTGCGTGTTATGGACATGAGACGTTGTGGACATGAGACGTGAGGTTACATTGGGTGGGAAGAGACACACATGCTATAGGCTAATTATATATATATATATATATATATATATATATATATATATATATATATATATATATATATATATATATATATATATATATATATATATATATATACTATACTACTGGAGATTCTTTAGTCTCTGTATCAGAGTTTGGCACATTACGTGATATTACTTGCTGCTACGGGCTCATCGACACAGATCTTGTAGTGGTCTTAGCCTGAGTACTAGTCATGCTCTCATTTGTATTTCACTTAGCTAGTTACATAGCTTGCCCTGAGGATCTGTTTTATATTTACTGTATTTCATTTGGCTTGAGTGTTTCTTGTACCTTGCTATGTCCCCTGAGGACCTGGATCCGGATTATGTCCCCAGGTACAACAGAGGAGGATCACCCTGAGATATACGGGACAGGAACTGATGCTGGAGCAGTACTGGTACCAGAGGACGTGGTTGTACCAGAGAATTTCTCCTGAGTACTCAGTTATTTATGCTTAGTGTTATTTCATATCTGGACTTGACTTATGGACATATGTATTAATGTTATTCTCTTTTCTTATTTTGTCGGGTTGTTCCCCGAGATACTATTTATTTGGACTTGTTGATGGACTATATTTTGTTATCTATTATCTTGACTGGTCTATCATATTGTGTTAACTTTTTATGGATAAAATTAGAATTATACTGTATTAGATGGTGTAGACCTGTATTTATATTACAGCTTAAGTGCACTCTAACAGGTCTATTAAATTAGGTTTTCCCATTGGAGTTGCGCTGCTGGCCATTACCACGTGGCTAGTCCCTCGGTATTTTGGGATTGGGGCGTGACATAGTTTTTGTGGTGGCCCATGCAGGTCTTCGACTATATTGCTTTGGTTTCAACTAAGGAACCGAGCAAGCCTGCAAATTAGGATAGAATAAATTATAGGATCTCATCCATTTGTTGACCTATTCTTGACCTCTATATCGACTTCAAAATAACTTCTTGACTTGCATCCTGCCTTGATTCCTCTGTGCGATTCTCATAGTTTACTTTATATGCAAAGTAATGGATCCACGAGCCAGTGACGAGACTCCCGCGGGTACACCATAAGGTGTTGTGGTCACCTACGACGATGGGGTGATGCCACTAAGTGGAGATCCCTCCACTCAACAAAGCAATCAAGCAGATCATCACGCCTCGAGGTTCCGGCGAGACGATATTCCACCACCGTCGTAGTTTACTCCACCGATGCCCATTTTTCTACCAGGACAGACTATAGATAGACACCAGATATTCCAAATATTCTATACAATGATGCAAGCCAAACAGCAGGTTCATCAAGAGGCTCAGCGTCACTAGGCAGAGAACCTGAGTAACAGTATAGTGGTCGCACTGGAGCAGGCAAACCCACAAGCTAGACGGCCATCGACGGAATCTATCACCGATTTTCATCTGCTGAAGTCCCATATATTTTCTAGCAAGGAGGAGCCCATTGAAGTTCATGAGTGGCTCACAAACACTCAGCACCAATTGGAAGCAGTTGAGCTTCCGATGGAGCGTTGGATGACTGCTATCAGGATACAGTTGACAGGTAATGCACATCACTGGTGGCTATCTGAGGAGAGACGACTCGGACCAGACCGAGTCACTTAGGAGGAGTTCTCTAGAATCTTCCAAGGGATATACATTCCAGCCATTGCCAGAGCAAAACTTAGGAATAAATTTAACCACCTCACTCAAGGCAACATGACGGTAGAAGGGTATAATGCAGAGTTCATCCGTTTGAGTCACTTCGCCCCTACTCTGATTTCGACAAAAGAGGAGAAGGCGGGGAATTTCTTTGACGGACTTAGCTTTGAGCTACAGAGATTAATCGGCTCTATTGCACCTACTTCATACACGGACGTCCTTGCTGCAGCCCGACGCATGGAGCGCGTCACCAGGAGAGAGTCCAGCCTGAAATGGCCGTTCACATCAGCACCAGCCAGAGCACCACACGGGGAGCCTGTAAAGCGACCCCAGAGGAATCTACCACAGAGAGCAGCATCAAGATCCCCATCCCTTCCTACTTGTCACTACTGTAGCAAGGTAGGCCATATTGAGAGGGAGTGCAGACGCAAGTTGGGACTATGCTTAGTTTGCGGATCTAGCCAACATCCAGCCACAGACTGCCCTGAGCGTCGAGAGGGAGCACCGATGGTAAACCGACCAGCTTTACCAGTACCGACACCAGCCCAGCAGCCACCTAGGCCAGCTTATCCAGCATTGGGAGCACTACAAACAGGAGTTGGAGGAGTCAGACCACTAGCTCCATGAGGGTATCAGCCGAGGCCAACTTTGGCACCACAAGCATCACTATTCCAGCAGGCTCGACACTAGAGAGGACCTGCT
Source organism: Iris macrosiphon (assembly GCA_036927795.1). Taxonomy (NCBI): domain Eukaryota; kingdom Viridiplantae; phylum Streptophyta; class Magnoliopsida; order Asparagales; family Iridaceae; genus Iris; species Iris macrosiphon. The sequence goes on from JAYESA010000020.1 coordinate 44,261,941, forward strand.
CAGGGACGAGGACATGCATTTGCCATGGCTATTAAAGAGGAAGCTACTGCATGAGAGGTTATCGCAGGTACCATATTAGTAGCTTCATTACATATTGTAGCTTTATTTGATTCTGGAGCATCGCATTCATTCATAGCTGCTAGCTTCGTAGCCACACATAGAGTAGCTACCGTACCCCTTCCGAAGACTATGAGAATTCTTTCGGAAAGCAAAATTATCCTAGTTAGTGACATTTGTAGATCTTGTTCGGTAGTAGTCTGTGGGAGAGAGATGCGAGCTCAATTATTGATCTTTTTCATGCTGGATTATGATGTTGTATTTGGTATGGACTGGATGAGTCAGTACCATGCGACTCTTGATTGTCGGCATTGACGAGTTATATTTAGACCACCTGGACATCATGAGCTTGAGTTTCTTCGGGGAGCCAAAGAACAAGGTGTTCGGCCTACACTTAAGGTACTCTCTGCAGAAGGGGAGCCCGAGTACCCAAATGTGGTATCTGAGTTTGTGGATATATTTTTCGATGATCTTCCAGGCTTACCACCTGATCGGAAAATAGAATTCATAATAGACTTGATTCCAGGAGCGGAGCCTATCACTTCATCAGTGTACCGGCTAGCACCTAAGGAGTTGGTGGAATTGAAGAAGCAAGTTGATAATCTTTTGGAGAAGGGTTTTATTCGGCCCAGTATTTCACCATGGGGAGCACCCATACTATTTATGCCGAAGAAGGATGGAACGGTACGCCTGTGTATTGATTACAGGGCACTAAATTCTGTAACCATCAAAAACCGGTATCCCTTACCTTGCATTGATGATCTGTTCAATCAATTGAGTGGTGCTCGTGTATTCTCAAAGATCGATCTTAGATTCGGTTATCATCAGATTATAGTACGAAAAGAGGATATACCGAAGACGACCTTCAGGACCAAGTACGGACACTATGAGTTCTTAGTTATGTCATTTGGTTTAACCAACGCGCCAGCTGTGTTCATGAGTTTGATGAACAAAGTTTTCCGTCAGTACTTGGACAAGTTTGTGATTGTGTTTATTGATAACATCTTGATATACTCCAAGAGCCACGAAGAGCACAAGGAGCATCTCAGAATTATGTTGGAGACACTGAGACAGGAGAGGTTGTACGTCAAACTCAGCAAATATGTGTTTTGTTTGGATATGGTGCCTTTTTTGGGACATATCATCTCGGAAGAAGGACTTTCAGTTGATCTAGAGAAGGTTGCTGCAATAGAAACTTGGCCCACACCTACATCAGTTGCGGAGGTGAGAAGTTTTCTCGGACTTACTGGATATTATCGGAGGTTCGTGGAGAACTTCTCAAGGATTGCAGAGCCTATAACGAGGTTGACGCATAAGGACCAGGAGTTTGCATGGACGGAAGACTGCCAGAAGGCCTTTGAGGAGTTGAAGAGACGATTGACGACAGCACCGGTCTTGACTCTTTCTTCAGGATCGGGAGGATTCATCGTTTATAGTGATGCGTCAGGCAGTGGACTAGGATATGTTTTGATGCAACATAGAAAATTTATCGCTTATGCATCGAGGCAGCTGAAGGTTCATGAGAAGAACTACTCGACACACGATCTCGAGCTAGCTGCGATAATATTTGCATTAAAGATTTGGAAGCACTATCTTTACGGAGAGAGGGTAGAAATTTTTACTGATCACAAGAGTCTGAAGTATGTCTATACTCAGAGAGAGAGCTCAACCTGAGACAGAGGTGTTGGTTAGAGTTGATGGTCGATTTTGATATAGATTTGCAGTACCATCCGGACAAGGCGAACGTCATAGCAGATTCACTCAGCAGGAAGTCCACTACTTATTTTTTGATGATGCAGCCCCAGCAATTAGAGGATCTACATGAGCTCAGGATAGAGGTTATTTTGCTAGGGCAGAGAGGGCAGTGGGCGAATCTTGAAGTTAAGTCATCACTAGTGGAGAGGATTAAGGCGGCATTGCCTACAGATGCTAGGTTCCGGAGACTTAAAGAGAAGACGAAAGCCGGCATACAGACGAGACTTCGAATCCATAAGGACGGGATATTAAGGTGCGAAAATCGCTTATATGTTCCGAATGGGGAGTTGAGACATGAGTTGATGTCTGAAGCACATAGCTCCATGTACTCTATTCATCCGGGAGGTACAAAGATGTACCGAAATTTGGGGCAGTACTATTGGTGGCATGGGATGAAGAGAGATTGCCTGATTTGTGACAAATACTTGGTCTGTCAGCAAGTTAAGGCCGAGCATCAGAGAACCGCTGGTATGTTATAGCCGCTTCCCATATCTGAATGGAAGTGGTAACATATCACTATGGATTTTGTTACAGGATTTCTAAGAAGTCCCAGTGGGAAGGATGCAATTTGGGTTATTGTGGATCGACTCATCAAATTGGCACATTTCTTGCCATTCATAGTTGGACAATCCACAGAGATTCTAGTCGACATGTATATATGACAGATCGTAAGATTACATGGAGTATCAGTTAGTATTGTGTCTGATCGTGACTCAAGATTCATATTCCATTTTTGGCGAAGCATGCATGAGAGTCTTGGCACCCGACTCAAGTTCAGCACTGCTTACCATCCGCAGACAGACGGTCAGTCAGAGCGCACGATTCAGATCCTGGAGGCTATGCTGAGGTCGTGTATGTTAGACTTCGGAGGGTCTTGGGAAGACCATTTGCACTTGATGGAGTTCTCTTACAATAAAAGCAACCAGGCGAGCATCCAGATGACACCTTTTGAGGCACTGTATGGCAGGAAGTGCAGGTCATCGGTATATTGGAGTGACGTTGGCGAGCGTCAGATACTCGGTCCAGAGTTAGTGATGCAGACAGTTGAGAAGGTAAAGCAAATTTAGAGTCATCTTCGTGCACCTCAGGACAGACAAAAGCATTGGACTGACACACACTGCCGACCTTTGGAGTTCAAGGAGGGAGAACATGTATTTTTAAGGATCTCACCTACTCGAGGTACTATTTGATTCGGGAGCAGAGGCAAGCTGAGCCTGAGGTACATTGGGTCGTTTGATATTTTGGAGCGTATTGGTGAGGTGGCGTACCGTCTTGCATTACCCCCATCTTTAGAGGAAGTGCATGATGTATTCCATTTCTCACAGCTGAGAAGGTACGTGACTGACCCAAGTCACGCAGTCGATCATTCTGAGATTTCAGTGGGACTGAGCTATATGTATGAGTAGCATCCAGTTGGGATACTTGAAATCAGTGAGAAGATATTAATGGGTCAGACAATCAGATTGGTTCGGGTAGCTTAGAAATATCACTCCCCAAACGAATCCACTTGGGAGCGAGAGGATGTCATACGCTATATATATATATATATATATATATATATATATATATATATATATATATATATATTAATAATTATTAATAAACCCGGATCCTTAAATCCCTAAACCCGACCCTAAACTCGAACCCAAAACCCACTCAAACCCAAACCCTAAACCCGACCGCTACAGTTTTCCTCCCCGAAACCCCCAGCCCCGACTCCTCCTTTCCCCTCCATGTAACCGCTGAACCCCCTCTCTTCCTCTCCCTGAAATCTCCCCCCTTCACCATATATATACCCCATCATAGCAGACCATAACCACCAGTTCTCCCCCACCAGTCCAGATCCATCGCCAACCACCGTCGACCGCCGATGACCGTCGCGCGCCGCCGAGAGCAGCCGCCCAAAATCTCGAGCAACAACGAGCATCGAGGTATCCTTCTTCCTACCCCTATATCTTCCTGTACAGTAATCCAAATAACTATCCGTCGAATCATATGTGAAGAGCACATGACCCCCATGTGTAACACCCCGTTCCGCTCTAGCGGACTGCCGTCTCAAACGGCAATAGTGCAGCTGTCCCGACCCGCTTTGCCTCAAAGAGAATGCAAAGGATATCCAGACTTGTCCCTACAGGAATTTGGCTTAGGCTTTCAGAGGCTCGCTCAGTCGTATCGCTCTACCGAGGCGAATCATCGCTAAGGTGGGTGGCTACGGTGAACTTGTCTTTGCTTAGCCAGCACACATAAAATCTGAAATATTCATGCTAGTCGCTAGGTGATTCACCCCCTGCATGCTAATAAATCCAACGCACCTAGCTAAGGAAATAATCCCAACTTGTATTGCTTGCTAGAATATGGAAATAAAATACTGCTTATATATGTTCAGACCCTCACATGCTAAGTCCCTAACGGTTTCATCTCTCGGCTTACCTTCGGGTCCGAGCAATCGTGTTTACTTGTGTCCCTTAGAAACACATGCTTGTCTGCTTATGAATGTCTAACATTATTATATTGTGCAATGTTTAAGCAATCCTGAACGCATGAATGGAACGTAGATGCAATATAAATGAATCATGCTACTGCTTGTCTTGTACTCACGTAGCCTCCGGACGATAATCACGTAGCCTACGGGCGCACGTAGCCTACGGGCGCACGTAGCCTACGGGCGATATTCACGTAGCCTATGGGCGATAGTCACGTAGCCTACGGGCGCACGTAGCCTACGGGTGATAATCACGTAGCCTTTGGGCGAATGAATGTTATTGTTCGATCACGGACAACTTGTGCACAAGGTATAGTTCCTGCGGGCGGCTGTTGGGGCACTGGCACCGTTCCGGCTCCGGACAGAACTAACGTTTAGTCTCACGTACTAGGACATGGTGGTATGCGGTGCCTAACGTTCTTGCACGTAGCAAACCATCTTCATCACAGACTAGTGTCCATTATGGCATACGCCAGTGATCACCTTGTACTTAACTTGTTGCATGCTTGCTTATAAACGAAAGATAAACAATTCATCCTCGCTTAGCGGCTATCCGCGTGCGAGATACTGTATCGCATAAAACAAATAAACTGAACACCTGAACGATCTTGAAATAAGTACTCGTATTTGCATATGTTATGCCTCCTGAATGTTTATTCATGCCCCTGCTTAAATTAACAATGTTTGCCTTGGACAGGGAAGGATAAATGGTAAGTTGGTAAGTCTCGCCGTGTTCCCTCAAACATCGCACGGCGCACTGCCCGACACGTTAGGCTATTCAATGTTTGCATAAAACTGATCCTAAGGCAACTACAAAGACAACTTAATAGTTGTGCACGGAACCTGTATTACGTGTTTGGATTTGTCAAGCGGGCGAGTAGCTTCCCCACCAGTGCATTCAATGTACTGATAATCCACCAGTTTGTATGCAGGGTGCGGGAGAACCTCGTTCGGTGCGGATGCCTCCAACGTGCGTGCTAAGGCCAGGAGTTCCCTCTGAAGCCTTGCAACGGTACGTCCGGAACAGAAGCACATATAAAAGACATAATGTTGTGAACATCGACCGACCATCGCCTGTACAATCGTCCACTATTGTAGCCACTTGGCACGCTTTTACTGTTTCAGAGAGAGAGGCTTGAGCGACTTGTAATCTCGGCTATACGCCGCCTGTAACACTTGTTCATATCAATAAAGAGATTACTTTACTTTGTTTCAATGCTTCCGCTATATTGTCGACTCAGTGAACCTGTTACCGATCGCCTATGCGTTCATGACTCCGCTGCACTCGGACAATCTGTGCGACTCTGTGGCTTAAAACTCTTGCCGCCAGCCAATGAACCATGGCCTTGCACGGGCGTGGCTCACGCTCGTGCGGCATCACGCCCGGATGGGTTAAGCGATCGTTCCGCGGGAGCGCTGGCGAGGGTGATTCCCGCCTAGCGGGAACGGCCGATTGCCTGCGGGAGATCGGGGCGTGACACCATGAACCCTGTCTAATTAGTTTAACTTATCGTGTCATGTGTCGATCGCAAATCGTGACACAAAACAGGAAAAATGACTTAGTTTAATATCAAAAACTGTTCCAACCTTCCATGTTTGTGTCTAATTTTCTTCCAATCTAGTTAATATTTTTAAATTCTACTTGAACAGTAATTTAGACAACATAACCTAGTTTTAATCTCTTTAAACACTTTCTTTTTATTTGATTTATGCTGTGATTATTTTACTGTTGAATTCTGTCAAAAACTTGGTTTTCTAAACCTGAATTTTCTCGATACGGGGTGCGTTCCGCTAAACGAGGAGACTTCGTCGTGCGCAAATTACACCAAAAGACACGTATCGTTAATGCGGACGTGTGATATTTAATGAAACATGATTTGTAAGTGCGTGCACACCGAAATCAACGCGTATCTGTCAAAAAATACCGTATCGGCCTATTTTGACACTTGTCATAACTTTGTGTGTGCTTGTCATTTTACAACGAAACTTATGCCATCTGATTCACAGTGTTACGCTGGTCTTGTGACCCAAGTTTGGTTCAATTCTGAGAACGTTGATGAAACAATATTTTACGGGCCCCACGGTTCCACTTGACGGGTGATTTCATGACCGGCTCATCGAAATCCAGTTATGGACGTTTTGTTGGGTTCGTACCATCTTTCTGGACTCGTAGACACTAAGTTTGATAAATTTAGAGAACTTCATCTTTGGCATATTTTTTGGTGCGAAGTGAGCCACATGTGGACCCCGCTTTGACCACAAACTGTCAATTATGCCCCTGTATCCAAATTGTACTTATAGGTAGTCAATCCTAGCTATTTTAAGTATTCTGAGAGCAATGATGATGTTTGTTTCAGCATCCGGAGGTGTACCTATAGATTTTACTTTTACAGGAGCAAATGACGTAGTTTAAAACCCAGGCAAGTGTACCTTACCAACTTGCAGTAGATCATGTGATATTAATTGCTTGTGTTGTTTCTATATATATACTTCTGTGATGTACCTGTTCAACCTAGGACCGTGAGACATTGCTTAGCGTCCGAAAAAGATTCGGGTGTCGACGTCGTACGCGGAGTCGTGTAACGTCATTTAGAGAATTGATTCCACGATCCTACTTTTTTTACGTGCTTGTTTTACCAAGTATGTCATACCATAGGACACTTGACACTATTTCATGTGTTAGAATCTTTCTTGAGTAATTTATGGTGATTCTGTATAGGCTTACAGGATTCGTGATATGAGACTTGCATATATAGAGATATCATTATGACTCGTTGTATTAGCTAGAGGTCATGATCTTGCGTGTTATGGACATGAGACATTGTGAACATGAGACGTGAGGTTACATTGGGTCGGGAGAGACACACAGGCTACCGGCTGATTATATATATATATATATATATATATATATATATATATATATATATATATATATATATATATATATATATATATATATATATATATATATATATATATACTATACTACTAGAGATGCTTTAGTCTTTGTATCAAAGCTTGGCACATTACGTGATATTACTTGCTGCTACAGGCTCCCCGACACAGAGCTTGTAGTGGTCTCAGCCTGAGTACTAGTGATGCTCTCATTTGTATTTCACTTAGCTGGTGTAAACCCCCTCACCAAAATTAGATATTTTGTGTATATTTTATATTATTATATTTATTATAGATATTAAATTTCTTTATAGTATTCTCTTAGTTAATTAGAAAATAAATTTCTTGATATATTTACTTGTATAAATATTTATTTAGAATTATTTTAGGTTATTTTAGATTTTTGGAGATTTTTCTAGAATTTTTGGTAATTAAAACTTAGGAAACATAAATGTCTAGGACTTCTATGATTTACTATACGACCATACTTGCATGTTGTTCCTACCAAATATTTATTTTAGTTTAAAATATTTAATTATATTTTTCTGTAATTTATTTAGAATTTTAAGAATTTTATTTAGATTTTTAAAATTATTTAGGATTTATTTGGATATATATAGTCTTAATATTAGATAGATGCTAATTTAGTGTTAATAAATATTAATAAGATTTTATAAATTATTTGTATTATCTTTAATTATATTTAAGATTATAAATTATTGAGATAAATTCAAACTATATTTTAAATTAATTCAAATCCTGAACCTACTAGGAAAGCAACTTCATGCATATCCTATCCTTATTTAAACTCATCCTAATCCAATCCAAATTAACCAATCCTAGTCGTATTTAATTAAGTAGTGTCCACCATTATAAATACGTCATTCTTCATATTTTTTTCCCCTTAATTTCTCTCTTTTTCGTCCAAAAATAGTCAAAATTTGTCATAAATTCAGCCTCATTTTCTACTAGTTATGACGAATTAAAAAGACGATATCTCCTAGCTCCGGACTTGTCACGCCCCAGTCCCAAAGTATATGGAACCAGGCCACGTGGCATTGGCCAGCTGACACATCTTCGAGGATATCCCAATTTAATGGATCCTAGCGAAGCGTGCTACGCTGTCCTAAATCTAACAAGTCTAATATCAACAACAGGCAGTGTCTAATCTCATCCACAAACAACAAGTAAAATACTGAAAAGAAAGACTGGAATATAAGAAACATAGTCGAATGACATAGTACAACTGAAATATGTCTGGTGGGAACAAACCCACTAAAAATGTTGGAGATAAAGTACTGATAGTCTGAAATAAAAGTACTGATAATGAGAGTGACTGAAACAACTGCTAACTAGGTAAGGAGCTCCAGTCATAGGCGGAAGGCCTACCAAGATGATCAGGGGTACTCTGATGGTAAAACCTCAAGCTCCTCGTCAAGAGCAAATCTCGTCTCCACACCGGGTCCGTACACGGTGGGGTAGTAGGCCTCGTCAAGATCTGGAAGATAACCAGGTCCTCAGAGGGACGTAACAAGATACAAAATGCATGCCAGATATAGTACTGAATAAAATAAAGAGGGGTGTGCTAACCATCTAAGTGAATGCAATGTAAGGACAACCTCGGAACGTATAGGTAGGTGTAGGCATAACGTCCAACGTCCTATAGAGTGTGGTATCTGCAACGTCCATCATTCCGAAGAATGAGGTATCTGTATATATATAACGTCCAACACTCTAAGGGACGTGGTATCTGCAATGTATATACGTCTGTAACACTCCGAAGAGCGCGGTGTCTGAATATAGGGAGTCACCGGGTCTGTGGTTCCTCTGGATACCACGGAGTCCGATGGGTGTATCCCATACGTTTATCAGTTGTCCTTCCCGCCCAATGTAGATACGCAAGTCGAATACACGACCTGAGTGTCTCGTATCTATATGCCAAGTCTCATCTAACTATGCTACTCTAGAATACAGGCTAGTCTGTGAAGCATGTCGTACGTACCGATAGCGAATCGGGTACGCGGACCCGCATCCCAATATGAATGTACCATCGTGATACGTGTATAGTGCCATGGTCTAGGAAGATATCAGAATATCCTCGCAGTAGAAGGTGAGTCAGCTAGCAACTAGGTCAAGTACACTACTCATCGACGCATTGTCGACTGCACCCGAGTCAATCTCGGACGCGCACAATTTTATGCATATTTGCAACATTTATCATTTAATTTTAAGCAGTAAATCAGCAAGGTATACTTGCCTGTCCCGGGTAGCTGCGAAATCCAAAGTCCTGCTCCGGATGCCTCGGCGGTACTGTCCAGCAGTCCTAAATATGATATAATAAGGACAATATTAGTCGCTACAATAGCACGACTAAGACACACTACTTGCAACTATAGCTGACACGGGGTCTGGACTGTATATATATATATATATATATATATATATATATATATATATATATATATATATATACACTAAATCATATTAAAATATGTTAAAATAATATGTATGTTTAATAGTACAAAATAGTACTTATGTATTAATTAGTAATACACTAATAATACACACCTTAAATATGTGTACATAATTGGTAATATTCACAAATTCATATATTTATACATAAACATATATTTAGATAATAGTTTGTACATAAGTAAATATACACACATATTTATATATATTTAAATATATATATATATTCATATACATACTAATATACCTTTTATAAATATATTAAATACATAATTAATATATATGAATATATATACATATATACATTACACTAATATACTTAGTACATAAGGTGTATACATATATATTTGTATACACAAATATACATATATACTTATATTTGCAAAATAAAATAATTATACCAATAAATAGCATATAATATAGAATAATACAGAATATATATATATATATATATATATATATATATATATATATATATATATATATATATATATATATATATATATATATATATATACCATGTATATTAACTATACAATATTTTAAATGTACATTAATATACATTCTACATACTTACATATATTTATTATGAAATATAATAATACATAAAACGTATTTGAAATATATATTCATATATATATATATATATATATATATATATATATATATATATATATATATATATATATATATATATATATATATATATATATATATATATAAGTACATATACCTATTAGGTATAAATTATATACACTAGGTATATACACAAATATACATATACGAACTTATATATTTATATTATATATAAATATACATTATATATAGTAATATAGTATATACATTATTATATATAAATATAAAAAAATACTGAAATACATATATAAATACATACATATATGCTTAATAGGTATTTTATTAATATACGTATACAAAAGTACATATATATATTCCTATTATATATAATACTAAAGACAATATGTGTATATATATATAACACATTATTTATACAGGAGTATTTAAATATAAATACTGACAAATACAGAATATACTATTTAATATACTGAATACGTATTAAAATACGTAAACTAATACATGAAGTTATATACATTTAATGCAACCTCAAATACGTATTTAAATACAAGTATTTATACATAAAATACTGTACCTAATTGGTCCTCGGGTCGAGGGCTTCCCGGCGGCTGACCGTCGACGGCGGGGGTGGCCGGACGGAGCTCCGGCGAGGCTCGGGGTGGTCGGCAACAGCAGCAGCGGGTCTGGAGCCTTTGGCGCTGCGGGGGCGATTGCGGCTCGGGATGTCGACGTCCGGCGATGGGAGTCGACGGAGGGGGAGGTGGTTGGCCGGGGAAGGGGTCGACGGAGTTTGGCGGCCGGCGGGGCTAAGATGGCGGAGTACTGGCCGGTCGGGTGGTCGGCTTCGAGTGCGGGGGGGGAGATGCTTGGGTTGAGGACGTCGAGAAGTGCGGCGGCTGTGGGCGGAGTGGTCGTCGGGGACGGTGGTGGTAGGTAGGGGAGAGGTCGGCGAAGGGGTCTGGGTCGGTACGGGGGTCGCCGGACGTGGTGGCTGACCGGGAGGAGGCGGCGGGTATGCTGGGTAGGGGTAGGCTGTGTAGTGAAGGGTTTATGAAAATAGGGTTTTGTTTAATGTATGCCTTGGTTTGTGTGCATTAATGAGGTAGAATGATACCCTATATGTAGGAGAGAGAGTGGGGGGGCTGTCTAGGGATTTGGGCCGGCTGTAGGTAAATATTTGGGGAGTTGGGGATGTCCATCATGATGAGGGGAGGGCTAGGAATGTAGCATTTTGAATGAAGGGCCATGATGTGCCCTTCATAAAGGGGTGCAAGTACACTAGGAATGGGGAGAAAATGAATGGATACGGTTAGGGGAATGACATTCTTTTCTCCATGAGGTTTGGGCCAATGAGAGGGGGACACCTCATTGCAATTTTGCAAAAAGGCCCCTGAACAATTTGGTATTTGCACAAATTTTGAAATTGGAGATTTGATGTAAACAAATACCATGTTTGGTGTTCTTCATTGGGCTAGGATGGTGTATGGTGTTTTGTATGAGGCTTGTGGGTGTGGGTGTGGGTTTGGGTTGGAGTTGGGTCTAATTTAATTGAGGTTAGGTCACCACGTTAATTAATTCATAATTAATGCACCGGGTGTCTCTAATTTAATTTAATAAAAACCGGGGGTCTAAATTGGGTTGGACAAGGGTCATTAGTGTAGTAAGCTCAGTGTACAATAATATCATGATCTGGGTTGGTCAAGTCGGATGGAGATGGGGTCTCAATTTCGATTGGAACGGACAACGAACATAATTTCGTAATTTATTTAAATTGCGTACGGACGTTTGTAACGACTTTTGTGCGACTAAAATCAGGCACGAAAATCAGTATTCGGGGTTTGTTCTAGGTTCAATATGATAGGTTAGTATGTCTAGGCCAGGTATGTGGAAATTGTTTCAGGGCAACAGCTAGGGTAGTATCCTAAAATAATAAATCATTGCACAGGTATTATAATACTATATAATAAATCTTAATTATATCAAGTTAACCCTAATTAGGCTATTTAAGTTAATTAACCCTAATTTCTGGTCGAGGGGGTTTACAGGACTCCAAACGCGCTCTAGTTTTTTTTGTTAGAACTATATCAAGGTTAGTTTTCTGATTATATAATTTATTTTAATAATTTCAGAACCTATTTTTCCAGAAAATTCTAAAAGTGCCAGATGTTCGAAATAAGACGCATTTTGGTATTTTCGAGATTTCGGGAAATCCCGAACTCAGAATTATGAACCGTTTGAAGTTTCGGAAAGCTGACATGATGAAATTCTAGAAAAGTATTTTTCCAGAATTTAAAATATAAGTTTATTCTACTGTAAAATTTGTGCAACGTAGACGTAAATAGAAAACCACCAAAAACTATCATATGTGCGCCTTAGTGAACATAACCCTTTACCGACTTGTGATTTTATGAAACCATCGAATATGGTGTTCATGTAGTATTAAAATCTATATGATTCCATACACAAATCTAGGATTTGAGTTGGTTGACTTTTTGGTCAACGGATTGCCTCGATTTGCGTGCCATGGATCACAAATCCTTAAAGTTGACTTTCTTTGGACCAAAATTAGGGTTTAACAATAAAATCAGATTATAATAAGATTAAAATACTATTTTAGGTTATTTTATTCAGAATTAAAATAGATTAAATGGAGGAACCTATTTACCCACTTTTGTAACATAACTTGTTTAATTTATGTGACGGGTAGATCGGACGACGCCTTGAGTTGGAACTTCATCCTTTTCAGACCAGACAAGATACCTTGCCAAATTGCTTACAGTATTTTGCATGCTTAGTATATTTCTGTATATTTATTGTATTTCTGTATATTTCTTGCATGTATAGTTTTCTTTCAGTCATTACTATGTATTAGATAAGTTGACACACACATGGCACTTAGTATCATCGAGGACAATCATTAGGCGTATGGGCTCTTAACCACTCTGGTAAACTGTAGTAACTAGCACGCACTATGGTGATCGTGTCCGATGGTCGCTACCCCCGAGGTATGTCGATTGATGGAGTCTGAGGGTCGCTACCCCAGAGGTATATCGGCTGATGATGTCCACTGACGAGTGCATGAGTTGTGAGAATTATATCGAGTAGCCTACCCTTGCCCATACGTCGAAAAGTTGTCCTCATTTGCATTCATATAGATTGTCTTGTACAGCGTACTTATTTATTTTTAAATTATATGCATGTTTACTGTATTCAAGTTGGCTCACTTTTCTGTATCTTGTTACGTCCCTCTGAGGACCTGGTCCTCTGCCAGGTGTACCTGTTCTTGAGTATTTGCAGGAGCGCAGATTTGGATGGTTTTATATGTTTCGTGGATGTCCTCTCTTCGAGCCCGTAATTGCTAGCTGGTATTCTTATATGGTGTTGTTGTGTTGTACTTATTTTGTATTTGCTCTTACATTCGAGTTGGTAGTGGATTTATTTCCATCCAACTATCATCCTTAGATACTTATGTTGAGATCTAGTTATATAGATGCTGGTTATTCAATTATATTGATTTTCTGTGGATGAGATTTAGATTGTACCATGTGACTTATGATACATTGTATACCACTTGTGGATTGATATTCATATTACAGCGTACGTATGGGATATGGTTTCCATATATTGGAGTTGCCATATCCATGCGGCTGGCATGCTTAAGTGTTCCTAGTCCTACGTATTTTGGGACTGGGGCGTGACAGCTGGTTACATAGCTTGTCCTGAGGATCTATTTTATATTTACTGTAATTTATTTGGCTTGAGTGTTTCTTGTATCTTGCTATGTCCCCTGAGGACCTGGATCCGAATTATGTCCCCAAGTCCAACAGAGGAGGATTATCCCGAGATATACGGGACATGAGTTGACGCTGGAGCAGTACTGGTACCAGAGGACGAGGTTGTACCAGAGGATTTCTCTTGAGTACTCAGTTATTTACTCAGTTATTTATGCTTAGTGTTATTTCATATCTGGACTTGACTTATGGACATATGTATTGATGTTATTCTATTTTCTTATTTTGTCGGATTGTTCCCCGGGACACTACTTATTTGGACTTGTTGATGGACTATATTTCGTTATCTATTATCTTGACTGGTCTATCATATTGTGTTTACTTTCTGTGGATGAGATTAGAATTATACTGTGTTAGATGGTGTAGACCTGTATTTATTTTACAGCTTAAGTGCACTCTAACGGGTCTATTAAATTGGGTTTGCCCATTGGAGTTGTGCTGCTGGCTATTACCACGTGGCTTCCCTCGGTATTTTGGGACTGGGGCGTGACAAGTAGTATCATGGCAGTCGCGGTTGCAGAAGTGTGTTGCTTTGTCGACGACAGAGGCAGAGTACATTGCGGCGACAGAGGCTTGCAAGGAGTTGCTGTGGATGAAGAAGTTGTTGTCAAAAATTGGGCTAAAGCATGAGCAGTATCATTTGCTTTGCGATAGTCATAGTGATATTCACCTTGTGAAGGACCAGACATTTCATAGCCGGTCCAAGCACATTGAGATCCGGTATCATTGGATACGGAATATTGTGGAAAAGAAGGAAGCGACACTTGAGAAGGTTCATACAGATGACAATGAGGCAAACATGTTCACAAAGATTCTTCCAAGGAAAAAGTTTGAGTACTACAGGCAGATCGTCTGTAAGCCCTTGATTTTTCAAAAATATTAAAATTGGATTTTTCGCAATTTTCTGGAATTTTCTGGGAATTTTTCTGTAATTAAAATCAGGGTTTTTAATTGTTAATTGATTTTTAATTGATAATAAATAATATTAAAATATTATGGAAATAATATTTTTGGGTGTAAAATGAAAAACTGGACTTAGGGTAATTTTTCTGGAATTTATTGGACCTCAGACCTATTTTTAAATGCCTAAAAACTATTTATTTAATTATTTATTTATTTATTATTATTATTATTATTATTATTATTATTATTATTATTATTATTATTATTATTATAAACCCACCCCGGCCCAGCCCGTTTACCCGACCCAGCCCAATAGCCGGCCCGCGGCCCAAACCCATTAGGCCCAGCCCCTAACGGGTCGGGTCGGGTCCACCCGAACCCGACCCGCCACCCGTTGACCCGTTCCTCTTCTCCCTCTCCCCCGCACGACGACCCGTTCCCCGCGTCCGGCGCCGCTTTCGCCGCCTGCGCCGCGCCACGCAGCCACGTGCCTCCGCCCGCTGCGCCTGACCCCGCGCTGGCCGCCGCCTCTCTCGGCCTCCCTCCTCCACTCTCCGCCTATAAACCCCCCCCCCCCCTCGACGGCTCCTCCGCCCCGTGCCAACCTTCCCCGACCACCGCTCCGCCGCCGGCTCACCCCAGCTGCTCCGCCGTCCACCGCCACCCTCGCCCCGACCTCGCCCCACCGTCCTCCTCCCCGCCGCAGCCGTCCCCGACTCCAGCAGCAGACAGCAGCCGCAGCGGCAAACTCCGGCCGCCCCGCGCCTCCAGCGCCGCCGTGAGCGCCGGCCACCGCCTCGCCGCGCTGCCCCAGCCCCCTCCGCCTCAGACTGGCCGCTCAGCCGCCGCCCTCCGCCGCACAGCACCGGAGCTCGGCCCAAAACCCTAACCCTAGCCCTAATTCCCCCCCGTGTCCGACACAGGACACTGTGTCCTGTGTCGTGTCGGACACGATTTTGCCTGGTTTTTCGGGTCCCCTTCAGGTGCGTGTAACTTTCGCCTCGTAGCTCCGTTTTCAATTCCGCAAATTGCGTTGTGAAGCCTGTATGACCCTCTCGGTGTCCGGATAAACTGTTCGGGACATCGCGTCCTGTGGTGATCGCACACCGCGATCCAAAAACAGGAAAAACCAGACCCTGTTTCACCCCGGAACTGAGTCCGCCCCGCCAAACGGGACGACTTGGTAGCGTGCGGTCTTCACAGATACGTACGCATCGTCGATACGGACGTGTGAGTTTTTGTGGAAGCTGATTCGGGTGTGCGTGCACACCGGAATCAACGCGTATCCGCGGACATCGTCCCGTATCCGCCTTTTCTGCAATTTACCCTAACTTCGTGCACACACGTCAGATCGAGACGAAACTTGCGCCATCGGACTCGTAGCGATACGCTGGTCCTGTGGGTCAAGTTTGGTTCGATTCTGAGAACGTTGACGAAATCGCGTGTCGTGGGCCCCACAGGCCCCGCTCGACGGGCGATTTTGTGTTCGGCTCATCGGAATCCAAATCTGGAAGTTCCATTGGGTTCGTATCAGCGTTCCTGACCTGTTGACACTAAGTTTGGTGAATTTGGAGACCTTTGACCCGGACACATTTTTCGGTGCAAAGCGGGTCCACCGGCGGACCCCGTTTTGACCCGAAACTGTCGTTTTTGCCCTTGTCTCCAAATTGGACCCAAGGACAGGCGTTTCTAGCTATTTGACATCTTCTGAGCGTGATGGTAATGTTTATTTCAGTATTTGGACTCATCTCTGGATATTTCCCCGAAGAACTATTAATCGGATCCAAACAACAGGCAAGTACCTGCACTTCAAGTTTAATCTTTATATTGTGATAGTTAATTCCCTGCCTTACATGTACCATTGATGATTACACGTAGTGCTAGAACACTGGATTTCATGTCTTGAATATTGGAGTTCATGTCTTATTTTTCATGTCGGGTGGGAGAATACTGAAAGGCATGTAGCTTACCCTGACTCTTGCCATGATTAATAGCTGTTGGTACACGACTGTCCATCAGCCGGATCTCGATTATTCATGATTAATAGCCATCTATGGCGGCCGGTTTAACCCTATAAACCCCTACATGCCAACTAGGTATTCTAAATACACAAGTTCACACACATAGTTTCTTGTCTTGTTACAGTTCCTATTGTCTGGTTGTAGTTCATTTTTCCTGTCACCTTGTTCCTGTTTTACTCATGACCCTGTCTTACAGCAATTAACTCTTAGTTATTGCTACTACTTATTTATACATATCCTCAACATGATACCTGTCAGTTCATTTTAATTGTCATAAATATTTAGTTTAATCTTGTTGTGCATTGTGTACTTTGCTCCTTTCCTGACTGGATCCGTTGTTTTAGGCGATGATGAGAACCTTGCCCCTACCTATTATGATCCCTATGGGGTAGCAGATAACACAGTTGAGAAGCCGGTTCCTACTCCGGAGACTACCTTTGAGGAGGAGTAGCCAGTTAGTTATTATTTTATTTTCTTTCAGCACATACTCGGGTTTGTCCCCGATTTATCTTCTGGCTTGTATTAACTGTGGTTTAGTTGTCACAGATTAAATATTATGAAATCTTAGCATTTCTTTTTCCTGTGATTATTCTTACATGTTCATTATTGTGGATGAGATAGATGCTTTTTGACTCCAGAACTTGACCTAGACAGCGTACTACCGCCGACACTGCGGCGTAGGCTGGACGTGCCCACGCACTCGTGTCCGAATATCCGGGTGCGGGTCGTGACACGTTTTTGTGGTGGCCCATGCAGGTCTACGACTAAATTGTTCGGTTTCAACTTCGGGACCGAACAGGCCTGCAATAAGAATAGGATAAGTTTAGGATCTCATCCACTTGCTTGAATCGTTCTTGACATCTATGTCGGATTTGAATTAATTCCTTGACTTGCATCCTGCCTTGATTCCTGTGCGCCTCTTATCGTTTATTTTGGATGCAGAGTAAAGGATCTACCAGCAAGCGACGGGGTTCCTACAAGATCACCACGAGATGCTCTACCAGCATGGCCGTGGAGAACGCGCAAACTCTTGGAGCAGCTAATGCGCGTAAGTGATTTGTAGATACCGTTCCTAGTATTGTTTAGCTCGTGCCCATTGGTTCGTGACCTCAGCCCCAACCTAGTAAACTTTAAACTTGCTAATAACCTGGAATGCTTTCTGATAACTGTAGTGATTGTAGAATCTTTTGTTATTGTGCTTAATGTAGGTTGTTTTGTGAACTTAAATAATTTGTACCTCCTTTCATCACCATCTAGCGCACTTAATTTTGATGTACTTGACTTATGCTGCTATTCTATAGCTTAGTTTTGCAAGCTTACTTTTTATCAAGCTTGTTCATGACATATGTATTAGTGGGTCGACACACTAATACGATTGTCTATTCAGAATTAGTGCATTACGGTCTGATCAGCCTTAGTGCATTTTGATTCGCCTTTCGCACTACTTTACGTGGATTGAGATATATAGTTGGCTAGTATACTTGCCCTCTAGACATGTCCGAGCATATCGTATCGATTACATAACTGTATTAATACGAGCATGTGAATAGAAATTACCGAGATAGGATTCAAATCCACAATCGCTTGACAATTCCCACCTGAATATTTTAAAACGCCTTGACCCCGATAATTCTTTCCTATCACCCCACCCTTGAACCCTTTATTATTGATCTTCGTCTTCCCTTATTTCGGAAAGACGAAACCTCGTGCCTGGTATAAGTTAGTACATAGGTAGTACTAGATATGCCACATAGGCCGATCACATACTTGAGGAATTAACTTTCATAATTGAGGGCATACCATGATCGGCGTTGAAGTTCGAGGATTGAATGACATAGGTAACATATTAAGGAATATTTTCTTAGAGTATATAGTCTTTTGTGATGTTGGGTAAACTCTAAGTTGGGTAGCGATGGATTTGTCAACTTGAGAGGAATGTCCTTGGATCGTGACCGAGTAAGGTCAGGTTGGAAGATGCAAGCCATTATAATTTTGAAAATTTAAAGGAGTGACTAAGATGATTAGTGAATTGATATCGAGGACCCAATAGTTATATCTTAGTGTTATGATTTTGAATAATGAAGGTAAAATCATCAATTTGAATTTAGAAGATGAAATTTATAGAATTTCAGACTTGAACATGGGTGGACTACATTTAATTATTTTTTCAATTTGATGATTTGAATTACAAATTAAAATTTGATGGATGGACTAACTAGTTGGATTATTGAGGAGATGAAAAATTGAAGCATACAAGACTCGAATTACTCCAGAAGAAATTACGATCGTGAGGTAAATTCATAAGCCCGTGCCAATCTGGAAGATGCTATGTGGACTTAAAAAAAAAAAAAAAAAAAAAAAACCCTGCCTGTGGGTAACTTGAGGAAGTAATAACCATAAATCGAATTTCTGATTTGAACAGTAGTCACCTTAATCATGAAGTGGTTGCAGTGGACATGATTATGATTTAAAATTTCGCAAGGGGATTGCGATTGAGATACGTGAAAGATTATGGCTTAATTTTAAATTTCGAGGACGAAATTTTCATAAGTTGGGTAGATTGTAAGCCCTTGATTTTTCAAAAATATTAAAATTGGATTTTTCGCAATTTTCTGGAATTTTCTGGGAATTTTTCTGTAATTAAAATCAGGGTTTTTAATTGTTAATTGATTTTTAATTGATAATAAATAATATTAAAATATTATGGAAATAATATTTTTGGGTGTAAAATGAAAAACTGGACTTAGGGTAATTTTTCTGGAATTTATTGGACCTCAGACCTATTTTTAAATGCCTAAAAACTATTTATTTAATTAATTAATTAATTATTATTAATTATTATTATTATTATTATTATTATTATCCTAATAATAAACCCACCCCGGCCCAGCCCGTTTACCCGACCCAGCCCAATAGCCGGCCCGCGGCCCAAACCCATTAGGCCCAGCCCCTAACGGGTCGGGTCGGGTCCACCCGAACCCGACCCGCCACCCGTTGACCCGTTCCTCTTCTCCCTCTCCCCCGCACGACGACCCGCTCCCCGCGTCCGGCGCCGCTTTCGCCGCCTGCGCCGCGCCACGCAGCCACGCGCCTCCGCCCGCTGCGCCTGACCCCGCGCTGGCCGCAGCCTCTCTCGGCCTCCCTCCTCCACTCTCCGCCTATAAACCCCCCCCCCTCGACGGCTCCTCCGCCCCGTGCCAACCTTCCCCGACCACCGCTCCGCCGCCGGCTCACCCCCGCTGCTCCGCCGTCCACCGCCACCCTCGCCCCGACCTCGCCCCACCGTCCTCCTCCCCGCCGCAGCCGTCCCCGACTCCAGCAGCAGACAACAGCCGCAGCGGCAAACTCCGGCAGCCCCGCGCCTCCAGCGCCGCCGTGAGCACCGGCCACCGCCTCGCCGCGCTGCCCCAGCCCCCTCCGCCTCAGACTGGCCGCTCAGTCGCCGCCCTCCGCCGCACAGCACCGGAGCTCGGCCCAAAACCCTAACCCTAGCCCTAATTCCCCCCCGTGTCCGACACAGGACACTGTGTCCTGTGTCGTGTCGGACACGATTTTGCCTGGTTTTTTTGGGTCCCCTTCAGGTGCGTGTAACTTTCGCCTCGTAGCTCCGTTTTCAATTCCGCAAATTGCGTTGTGAAGCCTGTATGACCCTCTCGGTGTCCGGATAAACTGTTCGGGACATCGCGTCCTGTGGTGATCGCACACCGCGATCCAAAAACAGGAAAAACCAGACCTTGTTTCACCCCGGAACTGAGTCCGCCCCGCCAAACGGGACGACTTGGTCGCGTGCGGTCTTTACAGATACGTACGCATCGTCGATACGGACGTGTGAGTTTTCGTGGAAGCTGATTCGGGTGTGCGTGCACACCGGAATCAACGCGTATCCGCGGACATCGCCCCGTATCCGCCTTTTCTGCAATTCACCCTAACTTCGTGCACACACGTCGGATCGAGACGAAACTTACGCCATCGGACTCGTAGCGATACGCTGGTCCTGTGGGTCAAGTTTGGTTCGATTCTGAGAACGTTGACGAAATCGCGTGTCGTGGGCCCCACAGGCCCCGCTCGACGGGCGATTTTGTGTTCGGCTCATCGGAATCCAAATCTGGAAGTTCCGTTGGGTTCGTATCAGCGTTCCTGACCTGTTGACACTAAGTTTGGTGAATTTGGAGACCTTTGACCCGGACACGTTTTTCGGTGCAAAGCGGGCCCACCGGCGGACCCCGTTTTGACCCGAAACTGCCATTTTTGCCCTTGTCTCCAAATTGGATCCAAGGACAGGCGTTTCTAGCTATTTGACATCTTCTGAGCGTGATGGTAATGTTTATTTCAGTATTTGGACTCATCTCTGAATATTTCCCCGAAGAACTATTAATCGGATCCAAACAACAGGCAAGTACCTGCACTTCAAGTTTAATCTTTATATTGTGATAGTTAATTCCCTGCCTTACATGTACCATTGATGATTACACGTAGTGCTAGAACACTGGATTTCATGTCTTGAATATTGGAGTTCATGTCTTATTTTTCATGTCGGGTGGGAGAATATTGAAAGGCATGTAGCTTACCCTGACTCTTGCCATGATTAATAGCTGTTGGTACACGACTGTCCATCAGCCGGATCTCGATTATTCGTGATTAATAGCCGTCTATGGCGGCCGGTTTAACCCTATAAACCCCTACATGCCAACTAGGTATTCTAAATACACAAGTTCACACACATAGTTTCTTGTCTTGTTACAGTTCCTATTGTCTGGTTGTAGTTCATTTTTCCTGTCACCTTGTTCCTATTTTACTCATGACCCTGTCTTACAGCAACTAACTCTTAGTTATTGCTACTACTTATTTATACATATCCTCAACATGATACCTGTCAGTTCATTTTAATTGTCATAAATATTTAGTTTAATCTTGTTGTGCATTGTGTACTTTGCTCCTTTCCTGACTGGATCCGTTGTTTTAGGCGATGATGAGAACCTTGCCCCTACCTATTATGATCCCTATGGGGTAGCAGATGACACAGTTGAGAAGCCGGTTCCTACTCCGGAGACTACCTTTGAGGAGGAGTAGCCAGTTAGTTATTATTTTATTTTCTTTCAGCACATACTCGGGTTTGTCCCCGATTTATCTTCTGGCTTGTATTAACTGTGGTTTAGTTGTCACAGATTAAATATTATGAAATCTTAGCATTTCTTTTTCCTGTGATTATTCTTACATGTTCATTATTGTGGATGAGATAGATGCTTTTTGACTCCAGAACTTGACCTAGACAGCGTACTACCGCCGACACTGCGGCGTAGGCTGGACGTGCCCACGCACTCGTGCCCGAATATCCGGGTGCGGGTCGTGACATCGTCGGGATGACGACCCCCTCCACATAGTTGTGAAGGGAGAGATGTGTTGGAGTGGGTGGGGTTCCCAACCTATGTGGAGAATACCCCGGAGTATGACGAGCGTCATCCGTGTGTCAAAAAAGGTCGAAAAATGCATCGAGCACCGTGTATTGGAACATTTATAGTAAACAAATATTATATTGGATTTTCATCTTTGACTTTAATTATATATTTATGATTGGATCTTTCATATATTAACTTTTCATATAATTGGATTTTCAATTTTTTTAGTAAGCTAATTTATGATTTGATTTTTACTAAATATATGATTGAATATAATTGGATTTCCATAAAAAAATTTGGCTTTCATATATAGATTTTCATATAGAAACCCTAATTCATGCAAGGGTTTATAAAAAGGCTCGTGCAATATACAACAAAAAGAGAGAGAGAGAGAGAAATGAGGCAAAAGTGTCATTGCAACTTTGGAGAGGAGAAAGAATGATTGGATGCCGTTTCGGAGAAGGAGATCAATTTTGGATATTTCTCATTGTCTTTTTTTTCTTCGTTGTTGTAATATATTTTTTGTTCCAAAGAGTTGCGGTGATCCGTATTGGATCGGTGAGGAGCTTGTAGAGGGTGTATTATCTTTATTCCATTAGTGGAGGTTCTTCGGGGTTGGACTCCGATCGTCCCGTGGTTTTTTCCATCTAGATTTTCCACGTAAAATTATTTTTGTCTGTGATTTATATTTGGTATTTTTTTGTTTTTGCGTTTTGTTCAGTTTTCTCGTAAGTACTCTCTGATTTGGGAAACGATTTTCGTGTTTCGTTCCTAACACCAATTTGCTCGTTGTCTTGCTAAATTTTTAAATGCTACATTTAACAACCTGAACCCAATGGTTTGATTTATTTATGTTCTTCTTACTCTTATATTCGTGAGTTTTTTGTTTTTGTTTTTTTTTTTGTTTGGTGATCTTATGTTGTTGCTCTATTTGAGTTGAGAAGACGACTATTATGTGAATTCTGTTAGCACTTATAATGCCATGCTTGAATTGAAAACTCTAGTGATAGGTCGCGTCTGAACTAGGTGCTTTACATTTGACTATTATCATTATCAGGAAATTTAGCAATCTTTTTTTTTTTATTAGAATCATTCTTTTTAGGTAAAGGGATTGCCATGAATATCCCCAATGGAACCCCTAAAATGGGGGTTACTGTTAATTCCTACATTGGAGCCTGAGGGCATTGACCTGTAGTATAAGTCACCCTTCTAAGCACGCTTAATTACTTGAATGAGAAACTTGTGTTTTGTTCCTGAATTTTTTTTGTTCCCGGGTTTAAAGATATTGAACGTTTTTTCAACACATACTTTCTGAATTGCTGAGAAAATATTTGTAGATCGATCATCAAGTTCATGATTGCTCTGAAATATGGTGTATCTAGACTACTGATTAGGCGTACTCTATGTTATTGTTTTATTTTTAATTTCCTTATTTATAGCATTTTTAGAGCCTCTACTCACTATAGATTATATTTCTTTTCTTTTCTTTTAGCAAATTACAGTACAAAAATCTGAATATTGAATCTTATTTTTCCAATAGCTAATTGTCACTTGAATATCCTAAATTATCCCTTGTCTCACTTTGATATCCTTTAAGTATAAAAAAGTTGATGATGGGCCGACTTGATAATTTACCCCCTTTCCTTTGGTATCCTTTAAGTAGTGCCGCTTCAAAAGAAGAAATTGGTGTAGCCATGTACATTTTTGGTATGTTATAAAATTTCAAAATGGATGACACGAAAATGACAATATGCAAAGTAGCAAACCCCTGTCAGTTACACCTCAGGGTTACTGGAAAACGTTAGAATTACAATTACAGAAACTGACAACAGAAATACCTTTATTATAAAGCTACAAGAAAAATGTCACTAAGAAGACATCATCCACCTATTTAAACTAAAACATAACCAACAAGTTCCTCCCGGTTCTTTTGGGCAAGCAACATGAATTGCTTGTCACAGCATCAAACCCCATCCCAGCTAAACCAAACTGCCATTGAAGTTGTGGCAACACCATACTACATCAAAGTCTGAATGCCAAGCCTCAAAGGGGCAAGATGATTGATTGCAGGACATCCATTTGAAGTCTGGAATTAAATCATGTACAACAGGTGAGATCATTTTGAAGCTCCAAGTATTTCCCGTTGTTAGTGTGCTACAGAGCAATATCAGAAAGAATTCGGGTTGAAAGGAGACCACTTCACACGTTCCAATGGCGATTGTTGATGGGCAGACTTGATAATTTACCACCATTCCTTTGTAGTACATTCACTAATTAGACCAAACATGAACAAGTCCCCCAGCATTTCCACTGTAGATCTCATTTCGATCTTCATCATAGTAAATGGCAGTTATGTCATTCAAGGCCTCTGTTTCTGTGCATGGCAGTCTAGAACTACCTGTACTTTTTCTCAAGTTGCTTGATTGAATTTTTGCAACAGATTTCCCCGTAAAGATGTTGCTGATGTTAATGGATCCAACTGCATTAGTAGGAAAAATATAGGATTACCATAAACGAATACAACTGCATGCAATCAATAAGTTTCTAGGTTCAAAAACATGTAAAACTCGAGATTAATTGTTGATATTGAAATGCAGTGTGGAATTGAAGCACAAATACTCCCATAGTTCTGGAATTGTGTTGGGTACACCTTATGTATTCCTACTTATGAAATAATTGTCATGTCTGCAACATAGGCAATGTATACCATGTAATTGTCATTCAAGAAGTAATAATTAAATTATAGAGAACCAATGGGGGCACATAATCCATTATATAAATGTATGTACTTGTGTATGCATCTATCTATGAGTGCACGTACATTAGTTCTTTACTGTACATGTATTAATTTCATAGCCAATTGACAATTTAAACCAACATAACTTGCCTACCTTATAATATTGCATGGATAGACAGAAAATTTGAAGGCATTTCAGCAAGTTTCACTAGCTCTATAATATTTCAGCACATGTAAAATAGAAGTATCATTCCCACGACAGGATATCGAAATATAATTAGAAATTAAATTCAATATACAAAAGCAGCACCAAGTAGAGTATTCCAAGCACATTGTACCAAAAGCATAGCAGAAGAAACCCTTTTAACCCTGGTTCTGCCCTTCTAAAATAAAATAAAAAGGTAAAACCGGAAGACTAATAATCTTTTAACTAAAATTTACAAAATGTGAGGAAATCATGGTCAGAATAGTTCACAATAGGCAGACACATTATTCAGAAATAGAGGTCTATAGATATTACCGTTACCTTCTGATGAATCATCAGAATTTGCTTTGCAGTAAGAAATTATAAGATCCTGGTCACTTGTAATATAGATGTTATTTGTATTGCAGTCAGGGTGCCACAACAAATGATCCTCGAAAGAGGTAACAAGTTCACCCCGGAAATTCCAAACTGCCACAGTGCGATTCCGAAATGTCAAAAACAACTGATTCTCATATAGGAAAATAAATGCCGATGGAGTAATAAAATCCATTCTGCTTACTTCTGTCAATCGAGAGTCTCGAACCTAAGAGTGATTTCAAGTAGAGTTAGAATCAAATGGAAGACAACAAATACAATTAAAAAAAAAAAAAAATTTATTGTTTGCTTTTGAGGGGACAGGAAATAACTTACATCAACAATCAGGAGGTTTTCGTTTTCCTGTTTAACCAGAAGCTTTTCATTGAACTGTTCAATGAAGTCCAACTTTTTATTCCGATGAAGGAGATGGTTGAAGGATTTCAGAATTGAACCATCCTCTATATTGAGAATTTTAAGAGGGACATGACTGCTCTCTCTTGTGAATATTATCAACATGATACCTGGGCTGTTTCAGGTGAAGAGATGCAACCAAGTTAATCGTCAAAGATTTTGAAGGATTGAGACAGAATAGAATAAATATAGAATGAAATAAAGGATAAAAGTGTCAGCTTGCAAAAGATATATGTTGAAATCGACATCATTCAAAAATCAAACAAGAAAGATGTGCTAGTAAAAAGTGAGTCATATTGAAATTCAAGTATAGTATAAAATACATGCTCATCTCAATGGGCATCCAAATCATCCATCCCTGGCATTAAAAGAACCATGCACACTACAAACTATACCTGAGGCAAGAAGTTGGATACTACTAGAATAAATTCACCGGGTTGGAATGTGTTCGTGAAGTGTGGAAGTCAGAAATTTAATGAAAAAAGGGTAGCACTAGAGCATCATTGCAGAAACTAGAAAAAGTATTGATTCAAACAAGAAAATTTCTCTAGATTTATCTAGCACATACCAACAGAGACTTGCTCACTAAACAAAATCCTCGTTCAGTCAAAGAACATAACTTCAATTTATTGTATCACCAAAGCCAAAGACAAGGTTTTAAAGAAGAGAAAGATACAAAACTTGAAAAAGGTTGGTCTAGGATCTTATCTGCCCCATCATTACCGATCTTAGTTCCCCCGTTGAAGCCTGATTAACATTTCAAATAATGACTACTAGACTACCAGGAGCATAACTGCCAGTAGAATCTATGCACAAAACCCAAGACAAGTACTTTTCCTATTCCATCCCCCACATTCCAAAAATTGATGGGAGAAAACATGAAGAATTAAACCAACTTGTAGAAGACAAAAAGGGGATCCTTAATAGCAGGAAGCACCAAAATTTGCATGAGATCAATCAAAGACGAACAGTATGTACAGTTCTTGTCCCTAATTGAGAATTCTAATTTTTTTCACTATAGAAAATAACAGGATGATTAAAAGTACTTTAATTAATTGGAAGACCCCTGACGTTTGACCACTTAACATCGATCCCCCTGACTATATTTTTTCATTATGGAGCTCCCTTCCGCAGTTAGAGACTCAAAAGTCCCGAGTAAGATTTTATAGCTTGACAAAAATGCGCTTCTTTCAAACATCTGACCCTTTGGAGACTTTCTTCTCCATGAGCTCATTCATTTAGTTGAAACCTATATACCGAAATTGGCTTTAAATTTTAAAACCTATCCTACCAAAAGTTTTCTTCTTCTACCAAATCCCCAACTCGTATAGATATTCTTTTGTGACTTTATCATAGGTTTGGAGTATTGTGCCCAAAACAGTCAGGGGGTTTGTAGTTTTCAGCAATTATTGGCTTTAATTGCTCGGGTTAAAATTAAAAACTTAAAATGGGTAGCTTTGACTCTGCTACTTCACTACTCTTCCAGCAACTACTTGAAGTTGAGAAATTATAATATTCCATTCAAATCTACCAACGGCTGTCTCAATCAGTAAGGTTAGCTTCTACATATGTTACCTCAATCCATGCTCATTTGGTCTACCTCTCGTCATAGCTGTTCACTTGAGACTGCTATCTACCCTCTTAATCACTGCATGTGTTGACAGTCTCTGTTGAACATCTCCAAATCATCATAAATGAGTTTGCTTCATCTTATCGTCAATCTAAGTTACCTCTAACTTCCCATAAACAAATTCATTTATTGTATTTAACTTTTATTATATTGCCAATGGGCCATCTCAACCTTCTCATTTCAGATAAGCAATCTTTCAGCAAACAATATTGAATCAAAATTGGAAATGCATGTTTGTAGTCAGATAACAGATAGGTTCAAGGACAATCGTCCAACAAACCACAAAGTAAAACTTACTAATCACTTGCAACTTTTAACACATCAATGATACTACTACAAAAGCAAAAAAAGGTTGAAGATAAATAGTACGAAACCACATCAAGCTCAGAATCATTGAATTATTTACAGATATGTCATCCGGGAGAAGCCAATAAAATAGACTTTCCCTATGACTCACTAAAATAGTGTGTACGATGCTCACCTGATCTTAATTTCTTGGATATTTTTATCTGAAATTGAATACAAAAATGTGTAGTTTTTCAGGTCGAACACCTTGTATAAGCTGATTCAAATTAAAAAAGCAAATGAGGAAATTAAAGACCAAAAACAGAAGTGATTGACACTCAAATGTTAATCACGAATAACCATGGTATACCTATTCTCGGAAGAATATGTAAGAATTTTTCCATTCACATCGTCAAATTCTACAAAACCAGGCCACTTTAATAACTCTGACTCAAAAATAGCAAAACCAGCTTCTATCTCCCCTCGTTTAATGTACCTGGAAACAGTTAAATGAACAAGGAGAATTGTAAAAATGCATGGTAGAACATGTTCATACATTAAAGACTAAATGGAAGGATTATACTCACTCAATTCTGGTTGATCTACATTTTAAAGAGCTGAAGTTATCAGAGGCACAAACTGAGACTGTAATGAGTGAGTCATTTCTTTTGTTATAGAATAAACTCCGAATGACTTCATCAGGACTCCCATTCAGAAAGCAAATTCTCTGATTTGTCTCTGTTTTAATTTCATCAACGGCAAATTAGTCATGAAAATAATAAAGTAGCCAAGAATTGTACTCAGCAAAGTAAGCTAACCTCTGCTATATGCAGAACAAACCCCTGATTGTGACAAAGCAAAAACAACGTTTCTCGCCGAAACTATCTCAATAATCTTTGACCTTTTCCTCAGATATGGAAGTTGGGTGAACGAGTATCCCTTGGGATCATAAGTATCAAATTCTTCCTGAGACAGTGAGAGATTATCAAACAAACGGGAACACAAATCTGACATGGCACAAGCTTTGATTCAAGGTTCAAAACTCAGTTTCAGAATTGCTTTCGGGCACTTCCTATGAGTACCGATTTCAGCAGTTTAGGGTGGTTTCAGTGGGTTATGAATCGGTAGTTTTGGTAGGTTTGGTGGTTTCAGCAATTTTGGTTCAGCCAATATTTTGGTGAGTAAAAGCACATGATTATAGAGCAGTTGTTATATGAAGCATGAACTTGAGCAGGGTTCTGCTTTCCAAAGGAAAAGTCTCCAAAAATGGTCTAAAAGGGGAAGAATTAGTCCAGGTGATTGGTTAAATATTAAGAAGAATAACTTTAGTGCAACAAATTGGCCAAGAAAAGACCATATCGGTAATCTCATAACAGGGAGAGAGTAGAGAAGAAGCTACATGGATCAATGATAAATTCACTTAGTGTCATTTGAACCAGACATACCAAGTTTCTCACAATAGCTTACCCATGTACATCATATTTCATTGTATAAACTGATTACCAATTTCCTAGAACTCGTTTTTCTAACCACTCTTAATCTTCAAAAATAATAATAACTAGAGGCTTCAGAACAAGACTCAAAGATCTACTTAAATGACTAATAATTTGGCCTCAGATGGCATTCATACATACGGAGTCGAATACCTCGAGATAAGTGAATTGGTACGAATCTGAATGTATGTTTTAGCACTAGAAAACTAAGGATGCTGCAAGTCACTTCTTTTCCTTAAAAGTTAAAACACAATTTAACTACACTATTAGCATATTCTTAACTGTAAAAACTAATCTCAGCAACTCATGCAAACATAGTCGTATTCGCACACAATCTAAATGCACAAATAGCTAGTTATTAACTATTAAATAGTAATTTCAACACATTAGGAGAGCAAATCATGGATCCTAGGTTGCATGAAAAGATATGGATTCGGAGTACATAATCATTTTAAAATTTTAGGATACATGTACGGCATGGATACAATAATATATACACATGAATACATAATTATATACATATTATCCAAATTATATCTTAATTTATATTCATGCATGTTTATGCAGTAACTAGGTCGAAATCATTATAGAAAGAACATGCTTCGAAAGGAATGCCAATTTCTAATATCTCAATTATGTTTCCTCCCCATGGAACCTAGACTTGTGAGAGCCATATTCAACAAGCAAGGAAGTATCGTGTTTGACACATGCAAACACGGATACGGTGTTGTGGAGGAGTACACTTTGCAACTTAGGGTGTGTTTGGTTGGAAGCAAATGAAGTGAAAGTGGTAGAAGTATCAGTTTTTTTGTCGCACTTGTACCGTTTTTGTTGTTTGGTTACAAGCAATTGAAACATGATTTTCACTTTTATTTATAACATAAAGTGACTCTTATCCCCTTAAAAACATGAATCACACATCCTCTCTTCCAAGCTCGAAGTGGGATTAAAGTGGGATGAGTAAAAAAAATAACTTACAATGGTTGACATGTGGACGATTTTACACTTTAAAGTATTTCACTTTCACTCTACCAACTGGGTGAAATGACGGAAGCAAAACTTTGTAACGAAACAAAAATTTTCAAGACTTCTGGTGAGTAAAACCATGTGTTCATAAGCGAATGTATGTATTCAAATCAACAGAACATGCATCACAACTGGATCAGTACTTGTACACAGGGCAAAAATATGTAGGAATCAATCCTGAACCATATCCATCGACTTATTCTTAATTGGCATCACCTCAGCTATCATTCTATAGAAAAGTTAAATCGATCAAGAGAGTTAAAAGTTCAACACTAAGCAGGGGCAATAAAGACAATCATGTAGACAATATTACTATTCAAAAAGCATAAATAACCAAAGATCAAGCGTACTAAAGACTAAAGTTAAGGTTAACAATATTAGTCAGAATACAAAGATGTCTAAAAATATGATTTTAAGCATCCGTTTGCCAGATAATATGCATTCTGTATCTAGGTTCAAACCGAAGTAAAACTTATGGATTTATAGCAATATCAATTGTACACATGGAAGAAACAATCGAAGATCTCGAATAGCCACAAGTTCGTGAACTGAAATGAACTATCAATGCATTCATGAACTACCATTGCACTCTCTAAGAGCTATTCGACTCGACTTCAACTAGAGATTCGATTCGAAAGATCTTTGACTCTAGTGCTAAACTATTTGACAAATTAATCAAAAACCTACCTTTACAAAAATCCCTAGAGAAAAGAGAGAGAGAGAGAGAGAGAGAGAGAGAGAGAGAGAGAGAGAGAGAGAGAGAAGGGGAAAAAAAAACCTGCAATCGAAAGTGGCGGAAACTTTCGCCGGAGCTCCTCATGCTGAACGCCGGCTCACGCTTCCACGAGATCTCCCTCCTATGGAGCTTCCTCACGGTACTGGACGGCCCCTCCGACCTCGGCCTCATCTTCGCCTGCACTCTCCGTCTGACACAGGGCCTCGGCTTCGCCGAGATGCGCCTCTCGGACTTCATCGGTACCGGAACCCTAGGTTTTGACCTCCGGTGGGTTCGGCGAGAAGAAATCGAGAGCGGAAAGAGAGGGAAGGAGAGAAGGGAACCCTAAAATTTTAGGTTTTGGGAAAGGGAATGGAGAGAGTTTGAATGGTTGTGTTGATGTTTGAAAATGGAGCGGGGTGGAATGCAGTAAATAGCACAAGAGAGAAAAAGGGTCTGGCGGGATCTAGATGAATAATTCAACTTTGGTTTGAAGACTGGTTGACGTCCGGAAGGTATTTGAAATTTTGGAGAGGGGGAACTAATCTTCCTTATATTTGTTTAGAGTATTTATTGTGGCATTTAAACTCATTTACGGCTAGTCCCATCAAATTTAGAGAAACTTTTATTCAGGATATCCAAAAACTTACTAGGGCTGCCTCCATCTCCCACCAACCCCCTAATTTCAAATATTCTAACTTTCATTCTCTCTCTCTTTCTTTTCAAAATCATTTTCCTCCTCCACCTCCTTCATTTGAAAATTCTATATTTTTTACTTCTCCACCTCTTTCAATTCCAGACATCAATCGATGGCACCAAAAAATTCTTCACAATCAAGATACTAATCTCCTTAACAATCTTCTTCCTCCATCTTCTTCATATCTAATTTTAGGTTTGTATTTTTTCTTGCATATTCATAAATCTTCTTCCCAGTCCATGTTTATACCTAAATATCATAGTGTAGTAAGAGAAAATTGGTTTAGGATGAACTTTCGGCATATTTCTAAAGTTTGGAACCCCTTTTAGGGTTTCGAATTTCGGAATTTCGCCTACAGTCTCAATTGAAACATTCAGGACTGTAAAAATTTTCTACAGTCATATATGTTATCAGGACTGTAAAATTTGTACAGTCATATATGTTATCAGGAGTATAGAAAATTTATACAGTCCTGAGTTATTCTAAGACTGTGAAAAATTCTGCAGCCTTGTATGTTCAATTTATTTTTTTACAATCATGTTACAGTCAAATTTCTACAGTCATGTATCTTTTATTTGAAATCTTTCTTTATGTTATAGCCACAACCCCAAGAAGGACCTTGACGATGTTGGTACTAAAAGAAAATGCCCCACTGCATTGGCACGCAAGGTAGGCAATGTTGAGCGAGTTATTGAGACACCCATCACAATCGTAGAACCCGAGGCACCCTCTCAAGCTAGGAAACGTCGAACGAAAATAATTACATCTCGTTCGAAGAAATCGGCTCCTAATAGTCTTTCTTCTTTCTCCTTTGATGATGACACACCAATTGTCCGAAAAGGACCAAATGATGGTTATGGACCTTCTCAGCAACCAGATAGTCCAGTCTTGACTCGACCAAACGGTTGCTCTTTGTTGCAGTCGATCAAGAACCATATTGCATACCAAATATGGAACGATCCTGCAAGTACATTACGTTATGATAAATTCACTTTTGTTTTAAATAACTATATTTTATAGTTCTAATTTCATCCAATTTTTTACCTTTCAAGATAGCTCTTGTATGTTAACGGTCATCAACCACGAAAAGAAGTGCAATACATGGGGTTCGACAAATTAGGGAAAGTCGTCAAGGTAAAATAACCCCACCGGTTTGCAAACTTTTGCTAAATACGCCTATAAGATGGTGGACAACACACTCATATCCACGTCTGGCATACAGAAACCAATACTTTTTTATCTCCCAACAGGGGAGATGACGATTATCCTGGATGACGTCCATCATATTTTGGGCCTTAGGGTTGATGGTCGTATCATGATGAATGACAATTTTTCTAAGGACTTTGAGTGGTGTAGAATGGAATAATTGGATAATTTATTAATAAAGAGGGATTTTATATATAGGAGAGGACTAGCCTCCTCCTTATTCTCTATCCGATGTGGGATTAAATAACATAACACATAACTCATAACAAATACTCAACAACCTCCCTTAAGCTGGAACATAGATGTCGATCATGCCCAGTTTGTTACAAAGAAACTGAACCTGATGACCTAAAAAGAGAATTCGTAAAGATATCAGCTATCTGATCACCGGTCCTCACGTGGTAAACTTTATCATGCCCTTTTGATACTTATCACGGACTAAGTGGATGTTAATCTCAATGTGCTTTGTCCTTTCATAGAATACATGATTGGTAGCAATATGGATAACATACTGATTATCACACCACATATCCGATACTTTAGATCTTGTTTCTTCTCCCAACTCCTGTAGAAGATGTTGCAGATATAACACATATGTTGTGCCATAAGCAATAGCTCAGTATTCCGCTTATGAACTCGATCGTGAGCCCACACCCTACTTCTTGCTCTTCTACGACACCAAGTTGCAGCTTTCTTAGTTGCTGGGGGTAGCGGTCTTCCCGAGGGATCCGTTCTTGGTCTTACTAGTGTGAAGGCCAAGCTTACCAGTTTGCCTGGCGTCCAGATACTAATTTTGACGAGGCAGAGTTTGGTCGTCGCAAAAGTAACTCGTCGTCCGGCAACTATGGTTCCACCACCCGACTTGTCAAGTACTGTCCCCTAGGCTTCACATGCTACCCAGACTATCGAATTTCCTGTAATCCCTTCGGCTTCGATTCCCTTGACGTTGTCCACGGAAGTTGCGGTAACAACCACTTCCAAGATTATCCTTCAGGGCTTCTATATATTGTTAAGGCAAGGAGTCCAAAATGTATTGGGACGAGGGATACCTTTTGTTTGGTCTAAGCACGGAGCCCTGTGCCAGATACAGATTTTGAAGACCTTTCCTGGCTTTAAGCAGACGACTGACTTGCTGCTTCAGAAGTTAACTAAAGTCGAACATCGCTTGAACGAGTTGCAGCAGGTGCAATAGGTTGACGTTATGGCGACAGTGGGCACATAGTATGAACATCTCCTGGACTCCGTGGAACAAGTGAAGGCTGCTTATGGGAAGACCAAGGCGGGACTTGAGCAAGAACTCAAGAAGTTGGAATTCCAATGTACAGAGCTGGACGCAGACGAGGCAGCTCGCTTCGCTCAAGAAGATGGATTTTCTCATACTATTATTGAGATCCAGAAGAAGATTGCAAAACTCTAGACCAACCTCAAGACCCTGGAGGGTCATGTTCGTGAGGCCCGCCAAGAACGAGAGATTATCCGTGCACAATCTCTTACCGTAGCCCAGTCTTCGTCTGCCTTGATAATCCTGCTGCTGTAGCTCAGGAGACCGAGCGCCAGTTCAAAGCCAAGATTGATGCCAGGGTTGCCCGTCTTCGAGGATGATTAGAAGAGTTGTGCGCTAATTAGTAGCATCAGTGATTGTTTCTTCCCTCCCCCCCTTTTGATTGAGGCGTTAGTAAGTCCTCAAATGTAGTTTGCTTTTGGTTTCCCGTTTGGAAGAAATAAAAGCTTTTTTTTTTCTTTTCTGGGATTATTCGTGTAAAATTTGGATATTGTACCAGAGATAATATGGACGTAGCATAATACCGTAGTCTTTCATGGACATCCACTGGGGAATCTTTAGTGGACCTATTACTTCTTGCGCACTTGAGTGCAAGTTATAGATTCGAAATAAGCCTTGCCAGAAATAATATGGATGTGGAAAGTTTGTTGGAACTAACACTGCTGACGTACTTAGAGTTAAGTACGGGTGCTAAGTTTAGAAGACGATCGATATCAGAGGTAATATGGATGTGATGATCGATAGTCAATTAGGGAGGTTTGCTCAGAGGTAAAAAGGATATGGCGAACCCTACTGGAGAGGATATGAGGACGATAGTTCATAGGAAACGTGGACGTGAGCTAATCGATAGTTATACCGAGAGGTTATGTACGATCCTGGTATTTTTGTGGAAGCAAAAGGAAATGAGCCAGCGGTAATATGGACGTGGCTGTTTTCTTTGGATGGGGAACATGGGCAGCCCATAGTTAAGTGGTAATATGGACGTGAATTATTTGCTTCCATCGAGGATATCCCACTGGAGGATCTTTGGTGGACTTATTACTTCTTGCGTACGAGAGTGCAAGTAATAAGTTTAAAACGAAACCCTATCAGAGGTAATATTGACATGTTAGGTTTCATGGACCCATTACTTCTTGTGCACCTGAGTGCAAGTAATAGGTTTAAGACAAGCCCTGCCAGAAGTAATATGGACATGGCAGGTTTTGTGGACTTAAAATCGCTGGCGTACTTAGAGTTAAGTATGGGTGATAAGTTAAGATGACAACTGATATTAGAGGTAAATGTGGACGTGATAATCGATAGCCAAACCCGGAAGGTTTGCTCAGAGGTAATATAAACATGGCAAACTCGGCCGGGAAAAAATATTGGGATAATAGTTCAGAGATAATATAGACGTAAACCAATGACCAAAAAATTAAATGAGGGATGGTTTATTGAGTGTGGTCTACCTGGGAATATAGATAGACCTGAGGGTTACTCTATTGGGGAGATCGTTAGGCCGATAGTTCAAAGGTAATATGGACATGGCTAGCGTCTAACGAGACTGATTTTTTGAATGGTCCCTGCTGGAGTATGCAGGTAGACTTGGAGACTGCTCCGCTGGAGAGATTTTGAGGATCCATTATCCGTTGCGCATCTAGGACTCCTGGATATCGATAATGGCTTGTTGAGTTAGGGTAATGTCGTGCATAAGCACTCGCTGGGTATGAACAACAAAAAGTAGGAACCATGTACATCTTTGTTGTCCTAATGGGGATAGAGAGAAGTACAAGCCTAGCCTCAAACATAGTACTTTTTTAGGAACTTGTCATTAATGGGCATCATGAGCAAGTCGCCATTAGGTTTTGCCAGTCAGTAGGCGTCGTTGGAGAATACATATTCTACGACGAATGGGCCTTCCCATTTGGGTTGGAACTTGTCGGCCATCTTGTGGGTCATAACCGTCGGCCTTCTTACTGTCAAGATGAGGTCACTCACTTGGTAGGCCCTCTTCTTAACCCGTTTGTTAAAGGCTTTTGAGAGGCACGCTTGGTACATCTCAATGCGCTGTTGAGCTAAGAGGCGTTTCTTGTCGAGTGCTTCTATGTCTTGTAGTCATCGACGGTTAGCCGGTTGGAGAGAGCCACTCGGAGCGAGGGAATTTGGACCTCAAGGAGGAGGACCGCTTCGCTCCCGTAAACCAAGGAGAATTGTGTGCTACTAGTAGGTATCTGGACTGTTGTTTGATAAGCCCAGAGATATTCACCCAGCTTCTCATTCCAGTCGCGCTTATTGGATGACACAAACTTTTTGAGTAGCTTTATGATGGCCTTGTTGAATGCTTCCGCCAGACCATTTGCTGCTGGCTTGTAGGCCATTGAGGCTATATTCTGGATTCGGTTTTTGTCACAAAATTGGTAAAAAGTATGACTTACAAACTGTGAAACATTATCGTGGATGATCCTTCGTGACAAGCCGAAGCAGTAATGACGTGATGCTTGACGAAGTTGATCATGTTTGATATTTTGACTTCAACGAGTGGTACGGCTTCCGCATACTTGGAGAAGTAGTCGGTAATAGCCAAGATGAACCGATGTCCCTTCGACGAAGGTAGACTAATCGGTCCGATAATGTCCATTCCCCAGGCTTCGAACGGCCAAGACACAACGGTCGGGTGTAGGAACTCCGAGGGTTGGTGGATAAAGTCTGCGTGGATTTGACACGCTCGGTACTTTCTTGCGTAGTTGACACCATCCACGGCCATTGTTGGCCAATAGTAACATATTCTCCGAAGACGGTCATGTACCTTGGGTCCGAGCTGATGGGCATCACATACCCCATCATGACCCTCGTGGAGAGCCTGCTTTGCTTCTGCATTCGATAGGCATCGTAGCAGAAGGTCATCGTAGGAACGACGATACGGCATTTTGGTAGTCATATCGTAATAGAACCGAAGAAAACGTCTTCTGATGGAAGTGGCTTCCTTTGGGTTCTCGGAAAGAATTCCATAGACTGCATAGTCGATGAATGAGAGTCTCTAGCCTTGGGAGTCGATGCTTGTCTCTACTGAGTAGCTCATGCACAAATAGAGGTTATTCTTCGGGCATACCAGCTCTTGACTGACCACGGTGATCAGTTCATCAGTATTGGCTGGAACAACTAAAGAGGTTGTGAGGCCAGCCAAGGCGTCAACCTCGATATTTTGCAGTCGAGGGACGTGCTCTATGAAGAACTCCTCGAAGGTGGAGATTATTTCGAGCGCGGCTTGGTGGTAGGGAATCAAGTCTTCATTTCGAACTTTGTACTCGCCTCGGACTTGATTGACTATCAGCTTGGAATCATCGTAGGCTACCAGGTAGTCAACTCCCACTTGTTTAGTGAGTTAGAGCCTGATGACGAGAATATTATAATCTGCTATATTATTGGAGGATGGCTCTGTGAGTGGGTAAGCGCGGTTGATGACCAGATCGTGTGGAAAAATCAGTACTATCCTGACGCCAACGACAATATCGCCTTTGGGCCATGTTCTAGAAGTACCGTCGAAGAACATTCGCCAAACAACTTCTATACTTTTGGTCATGTTTGAGTTTGCTACTTCATCTGGGATCTCCTCGTAGAGCTTCGAGGTTTCCTGTATAGGGTGGGCTACAAGGAAATCTGCCAATGCTTTTTCTTTGACCGCCTTTTGCGGGACAAATACCATGTCGTATAGTAACACAGTATTTTTCATGTGGCTAGGCGAGAGTTGAGCGCTCCGGGTTTAGTCAACAGGACCCTAAGCGGATTAAATTGTGAGATCACATGGATGGTTTATCCTGCCACGTAATGTCGAGTCTTCTGAATGGCAAAGACTAGAGCGAGGCACTCTTTCTTAATGGGGTTGTACCTGTGCTCTGTGCCGACCATCATTCTGCTGAGATAGTAGATGGCATGTTCATGACCTGCATCGCTTTTCTGGGCTAGCA
Organism: Iris macrosiphon; assembly: GCA_036927795.1. Taxonomy (NCBI): domain Eukaryota; kingdom Viridiplantae; phylum Streptophyta; class Magnoliopsida; order Asparagales; family Iridaceae; genus Iris; species Iris macrosiphon. Next base: position 44,300,295 of record JAYESA010000020.1, read on the forward strand.
GAGCTCCGAGGGAGTGATCAATTTCTTGCACACATAGTTAGAAGGGTCTTTCCACAACGGGGGCCACCAACACATGGGGGTTCATGAGATACTCCTTGATGTCATCGAAGACGTGTTGGCATTCTTCATTCCAAACAAAGGAGACTACCTTCTTCATAAGCTGAGTGAACAGTTGACAACATCCAGAGAGCTTTGATATGAACCTCCTGATGTATGCCAGTCTTCCTTGAAGGCCACAAAGTTCTCTGAGGTTCTTCGGTAGACGCATTTCAAGGATTGCTTTAGTCTTCTCAGGGTCTACGTGGATACCCTTCAAAGTTATGACAAAATCTAGGAACTTGCCGCTAGAGACTCTTAGGAAGGATTTGGTGGGATTCATCTTGAGCTGGCGCACACACATGAGGTCGAACACAGTCTTCAAGTCTCAATGGTGATCATATTTGGAGCGACTCTTGACGGTGATATCATCAACGTAACACTCCACCGTCTTACATAGATATTTACGGAAGATGATGCTCATAACTCACTGCTATGTAGCACTGGTGTTCTTCAGTCCAAAGGGTATGACTGTGTAGCAGTATACTCTTATCGACGTTCGAAACAATGTGTGCTTCTAGTCGTCAGGAAATATCTTGATTTGATTGTATCCTGAGAACCCGTCCACGAAGGACATGCGCTCGAAGCCACAAATATTGTCGATCATTATGTCTATGATCGGAAGGTGAAACTCATCCTTTGGGCATGCCACGTTTAGATCACGAAAGTCAATCTAGATCCGGATCTTCCTATTCTTTTTGAGGACGGGCACGATATTGGCTACTTAATCAGGATGTTGTTCTTCGCGGACAAAGCCACTAGCTATCAGTTTGTTGACTTCAGCTTCAATGGCATTCATGATGTTCGACCAGAATCGTCGTTGCTGTTGCTTTACTGGCTTAGCGTTCGACAAGATGTTAAGTTTATGGACCACAATTTGGGGGTCCAGTCCTGGCATATCTTCTTAACTCCAGGCAAAGATATCGATGTATTCACTGACGAGCTGTAGTAGGGATTCTCGATCCCCATCGGACAGACTCTTGTTGATGAAGATCAGTTTAGGAAGGATTTGTCGTCCAGATTGATTTGTATAACTTTATCCTTAGTAGGAGGTTCTCGTTGTTCAAAAAATATCTCCTATTATACATCTAGGCGTTGGTCCCACGGTTCTACTTCAACGAGTCCAGGTGGATCCTCGTCATCTTCCTCAGGGTTAGCTGACACCATATTGGCAGACAATGTTTGTTTGAGCATCTCCCTGATACTGTTGTCAGATTTCCAGGTGGAAGATTTTGAAAAGTGAGAGTGTAACTCATCTTCTTCATTCGAGCCTTCGAGGGTTGTGGGAGGCGTGACGTACCCTAAGCCATGCTTGGCCTTATGATAGTAATTCTCAGGCTTGCCTGCAGGATCCTGTAAATGCAGAGGCATCTGTAGTTCAATCCCCTTGAGGCTTTCAGATCGTACCCCATCTTCTGGATGGGGTGCTTGGTTCGAGAGCTGTACCGATGAAGTGGCATCTTGCCGGTATCTGGTTCTGGCTCCAGCTCCTCTTGGTCGAAGGATTAGAGACTTTCCACTCTGCCAAAGATGATGAGTTTGTCTCCCCTATTCTTTGCTGGAACTATGAAGTAGGAGTTCTGACTGGCGAGAATCTGACTGACTGCATAGGTGGTAGTCACATGTGTATGCAGGTGTAGGTCCAGACCGTGCTCAAGAAAATATAGCTCGTTGAGATGTGCAACATCCGAGTAGTTCAAAGATAGCCCTTTATTAATAAAATAAGGTATCTCGTCTTCCAGAATTACATCGTCGAGAGAAAGGAGTTTAGCATGAGAGGCTACGTACTCCTCCAGTTCTTTCTTTTCGAGATCTACCCCAGTACGAGCGACGGCTTTAGAGGTCTCCTCCACAGCTTTACCACTTGAGGTTCGAAAGTCGTAGTAGGTGATGGATCTTCCTTCGGTGGTCGACTCGGTCTACGGAGGCGAACGACCAGAGGCTCAGGTGCTTTCCTGTATAGTTTAACCCTGAAGGGAGGAGCTGTGTCGGGAGCACGTGCTTTAATATAGACTCTCAAGGGCTCGTCCGATGTTGTCCCAGTCTCTGCCTCATCTTCGGCAATATTGCCACCTTCATCTCGGTGGACTTGCTTGTAGAGGATCGAGTCTGAGTAATAGGTCTCGACCCCTTTAAATGGATCAATGTCGACAAATTCTGACTTGACGATGCCGTGATCGTCCACGTACTTCAAGCATTGGTGCAAGGTTGATGCACGATCATATATTGATGTATCCATGGATGTCCCAACAAGACGTTATAGGATACGTCTATATCTATGACGTAGCAGGTGATATTTGTTTTCAAGTCACCGATCTAACACTTCAAGCGAATCTAGCCCAGATGGTAGCTCCTTCCAGCATTGAAGCCACTGATGGTGGTATTGGTCGCTGCCAGGCGATGCATCAGGATGCCCAGAGTCTGAATCAGACTACGCGGGATAATATTGATTGACAAGATGGGGTCAATGTGCATCCGGTCCACCTTGATGACACCGATGTACCCTGTGTAATACAGAGGACGATCGTGCCAATTTTTCTTCAACAATATATCTTATTATGAGAACGTGATATTGGGTATCGCCTCCATCACATTATTGTAGTGGGGACATGCGGCAGGATCCTCAGCTGGCAGCTTGACTTGCGCCAGGTAGGTGTCGGCATTCTCCAATGCCTTACTTAGAGAAACCTGAGTGTCTTTGGAGAGTCGTAGAAGCTCGAATAGTGACAACTTCGCTGGCGTATTGGCGAGCTGTGCCAAGATGTTGAAGTTGTAGGGCTTCTCCAGCCCCTGAGCAGTATCTTTGTGCAGCGGTTTGTCGAAGCGAGTTTCTTTCTTTTTGGACTTGTCCGCTGCTGAAGGCTGGGATAGACCCGAATCGGATGTGGCGATTGGGAGTGCACCATCATTGGGGATATCGTACTCTTGTTGGTACGTCAGGCTTGACCTTGTTATTTATGCTATAGCTTCTTCAGAGGGGATACAAATCGTGTAGCAGGAGTTGGACTTCTTTCCCTTGGACTTGGTGGCATAATGTGTTGTTTGCCGCATCAAGTCAAGCAAGGTCGGGATGGATCCACATAACCTCCCCCCATAATGTGGTGAGAGGTATCAACCCGGTTGTTTAGTCACAAGCTGGCGAAAGATTGACAACCTCTATTGTTGCCCGGGGGATTGGGATTACTCCGTCTTGGACTTCCGTCGCGGGAAGTTGCCGAACTGGAGAGATACCATGTTTGCGGCAACTGTCTTGTCATTGAAGTCCAAGGTAAGAGCCTTGGTGTCGAGCAGACGCTGGATGTATAACTTCAGTGTGTAGCAGTCCCGCATCGCATGATGGACGTAACGATGGTAGTGGCAATACTTCGGATTATTTACCTCGACTGCATCAACAGAGCGCTTGACGTCGGGGGGCCGAATCTTGTTTCCTTTTATTAGCACATCAAATATTTCTATGACATCATCATCTTCGAAGGAATAGGTTTCCTTCGATTTTGGAGCCTCTGTGGGATTTTGCTTGGGCTTCTTGGCTATATTGGCGACCAGAGCCTGCTTTTCTTTGCCGTCCCGGGCGCTATTACCGTTGTTGTTGTTGCTGTTGTAATGACATTTTCTGCTATCACCAGCGATGGGTATCTCTATCCCTAAGAGACGGGCGTCCTTCACCTTCTTCTCAGTACCGACAATATTTATGATGAACGCCATCAAGTCTTTAAACTGAGAGTCGCCCATCTAGAGCCTGACTGTGGAAAGGAGATTCCTTCGGCAGGTGTCCATCACCGTGGACTCAGGGTTACCGGAGGGTAACTTCAGTGTCGCTTGTCTGTACCACTCGATATATTACCGTACAGACTTTTTCTCTCCTTGTGTGATATCTATTAACGAGGACATCGTCATGTCATTTTCTCCATCGTAGAATCGAGCAAGGAAAAGGCCTTTGAGGTCGTCAAACAACGAAATATAGTTGTCCTGGAGGCTGCAGAACTAATCGAAGGCTATTTCAGATAATGCCCCGACCAAGAGCTTGGTTAAGAGGGCATCGTTGCGATGTATATGTCTCGTTGTTGTTTAGAAGTAAATCGTGGACTGATGGGGATATGTTTTTCCATCAAACATAGTCAAGTTGAAGGGCTTATACTTGGGTGGATACGGTACATCTCTCTACTCGAGGGGATACGATAGTCATATTCCAAGATCACGCAGTGAGTTCCCATACCTCCCGCATTGCTTCCCGAGCTTTATCAACTGCGAAAGGAGCAGATGATCCGGGTAGGGGATGGTTACCGCCAGTGGGTGGAGCGGTTGCATTGGAATCCCTGTTGGTCCCTGGGTCCAGGTTTGCTTGATCAGAGGCCCTCGCTGGTTGTGGGGCCATATTTGCCTTGATTTCCAGCATTGTCTGGGTCAAGGCTTGCATTAATGTGCTCATGGTCTGCATCATGGCCTCGAGAGTTTAGAGACATTGTCGATCGTTGGGGCCCTTATAATCGTCCCCTGCCATGTATGATATTCCCACATGGGGAGAAATGGATGGAACGGTGGACGTTGTACTTTTTGTCTCAGACTCTTACAGTGAATGGTCCTCAAGGATAGTTGGCAGCATTGCATTCTCTTCAGACTCAGAGTAAATACTACCCCCAACGTAGGAAGCTGCGTCCACTTGACGAGGGTGGCTACCCCCAGGGACCTCAATATTTGTTCCTTGGGAGTCATCGTCTTCTCGGAATGCCGGAATGTCATAAAGGTTCGGGGGATTATAACTCCCAGCTTGCGTAGCTATGTGAGGTCCTGAGGGAGAACTAACCCCAGTAGATGATAGCTTCTTCTTTGAGAGGGTGCTAAGGAAGATACCTTCCGCGGGTTCCGATGCTTGTCCTCCTTGGATACGTCTTCTTGACTCGCTGGCCGAGAGCGACGGACTGGAGGTGCTAGACTTCTGACCTTCCCTCATAGAGGGGGCCTTTCGAGCAAAATAACATGAGGCAAAGGCAGCTCCTCTTTCTCTGGTGCTTGCACATGTTCTCCGGGTTACAGCCGGGTGGGTGCCTTTGGTTGCAGCTGCTGGAATGCCGACTGCCTTTTTGTCGGTACTGTTGTTTTGTTACAGCAGCAGTTGATGATAATGTTGGCACAGTGATGCCCTAAGGAGGACACTTCATATGCCAGGGTTAATTTTCTCACTTTGCGCTTGTGATTGATCAAATTGCGCAAGTCGAGCGATGGCTGATTTACCTTTTTATCCGCCCTATGAGCTAGGGTAGACCAAGCACACGGGTGCGCAGGTGTTAATTTTTCTTCCTGACCTAGGGTTCATACAAAAACTTGCCCCAAGTTTCCAATGAGATACTCTTTAAATCGACCATGTCCGATCACTACGGGCTGGACGTACGGGCTAATTTTGTATGACTTTCCGTCAGGGGCACACATAGTAAGCGGCATCTCTAACGGTCGATCGAATGAGCAATTGCTTGAGCTTGGTGGAGAGCTCGCATTGTCCTAGACTTCTTTGTCCTAGCATGCGCCGGTGCGTAGTATGAAGAGTCCAATTTTATATCTTTTCTTTTTTTAGCAAGGCGCATGGAGTTAGCGCTGCATGAAATTTGGTCGAAGATCGAACTTCAGTGGCTGTTTTGGCCGCACACGACCATCTGTTTGCGGTTGTCGCACGATACCGCATAGTCCTCTTCATATGGATTTTGACGTGGCCGCATGGAACGTGTCTTAGCGCTCAAACTCTTGACATCGTAGTATTTTCCTCTGCCAGAGCTCATGTGATGAGCACTTTTCTTGTCCAAAGATGCTGCCACATGAGAGGTGGACGTGAGGTCACTGTGACTGAGAGAGAGACAGGGAGAGTATGCTCCATATTTGGGTGAGGCACAACAGTCTTTGCAATCCATTTTCTGCGGGTCTTTAGGTGCTGAGCACTCTTCTTATTTGAAGAGGCTGTCGCATAAGAAGTGGACGCATAATGTGCGGTCCTTGCGACAGAGAGAGAGACGGGGAGCGCTTGCTCCGCAGTTGGGTGAGGCACAACGTCCTTTTCAACCCATGCCCTGTGGGTCTTCTTAGACTTTTTCAGCCTTGGAGATGCGCCGCCCTCAAAGATTATTTCCTCAAAGGCTTGCTGGTCGAAGCGTATAACCAGCGTCCTCAGGGTCGAACCCAGCTTCGATACGTCGGACTGCATTATATCCTTCTCATCATAGGATAAGAAAGTCTCCAATAGAGTCGCCATCTTGTTCGTCATTAATGTAGGTTTGGAAAACCTTTATTTAATAACCAACAAAAAGAGTACAAAGAATTCTAGTCAGACAATCTAAGTACAATAAGTATGACGATGTAGATCGAGTACTGCAATAACTCTTTTACTCAGTTGACGGTCCAACAAGTGAATACGGGATGCTCTCTTTCCTCTTCTCTCTCTGAGCTTGTGTGCACATACGTAGCTCGTCAGAAGGAGTATGGTCTCTCTGAAGCAGAAAAAGCCAGCCTTTGGGACATCCAAATTGCCTCTATTTATAGCCATCCTGTTGATGGACTATAGGTGCTGCATGTCCTTCTTTTTGGTGGCCGCAGGGGACTCCTTCAACAGAATGCGGTTGCAATTGTGGACGCATAATATGGGTTGAGTCCAGGGCAAGCTGTCACGTGGATATTTTGTTGGAATTTGTTGTTTGTTGGAAATCTTGGCAGTTTTCATCTTCTGTTTGTGTGGCTTGGTTAGCTTTACACGTGGTCCACATTTAGTTGGAGAGAATCGTGACAAAAAGATTTTGTCTCAAGGAACCTTGCCACGTTGGATGTTTGGAGTCTGAGATGCATGGGACGCATGGCGTCTGGAATACATGGGGGAGGCACATGGGACACATGAAATCTGGATCGCATGGGGCCAAAGATGCATAGAACGCATAGAGTCTGGAACGCAGAGGGCCAGAGTCGTATGGGGCGCATGGAGTCTGGTACGCATGGGGCCAGAGACCCATGGAGCGCATGGAGGCTGGGAAGCATGGGGCCTCGTATACGTGGCATTGCACGCTTGTCAGAAGTCATTATTAGTCTGACGAGAGCTTCTTGTCGCTTAGTGTGCTCACATCTTTCGAGGAGTTCAGAAAATCCTTTTTATCAGGATTCACTGCCAGACGTAATCTTGGTGTCAGGCCTTTATGCGGCCAATATTTGGAGGTGCATGGATTCTGCTTTTTCGTGGCCACATGGTCATCCTGCAGCCTAGTTTCTTCTGATTCGACTATGGGGCACATATTTGTTGAGTGTATAGATCTAGATTTTTTATGCTTCTACATTGTAGCAGCCATAAATCTACTCGCGACACTTACGACAAAAGAAATATCTGGACGAATCATAATTGCCAAGTTGTTGAGTTTTTCAACTACCCAACGATACTGATCAGGATTGGTCATTAGTATTCCTTCATCGGGAAGTAAATTTGCCCCTGGGTCCATGGGTGAGGTTGCTCCCTTAGCTTATATCATTCCGGCATCAATTAAGATGTCCAGCACATATTTCCTCTGAGATATTACACTGTGCTTCTTCTCAGTGTGACTTCAATGCCCAAGAAGTAATTGTCACGCCCCGATCTCCCGCAGGCAATCGGCCGTTCCCGCTAGGCGAGAATCACTCTCGCCAGCGCTCCCGCGGAACGATCGCTTAACCCATCCGGGCGTGATGCCGCACGAGCGTGATCCACGCCCGTGCAAGGCCATGGTTCGTTGGCTGGCGGTAAGAGTTCTAAGCCACAGAGTCGCACAGATAGTCCGAGTGCAGCGGAGTCATGAACGCATAGCGATTCGATAACAGGTTCACTGAGTTGATGAATATAGCGGAAGCATTGAAACAAGTAAAGTAATCTCTTATTAATATGAAACATGTATTACAGGCGGCGTATAGCCAAGATTACAAGTCGCTCAAGCCTCTCTCTCTGAAACAGTAAAAGCGTGCCAAGTGGCTACAACTGTAGAATGAATGTACAAGCGATGGTCAGGCGATGTTCACAACTTATGTCTTGTATATGTGCTTCAGTCCCGGACGCACCGTTGTAAGGCTTCAGAGGGAACTCCTGGCCTTAGCACGCACGAAGGAGGCGTCCGCACCGCACGAGGTTCTCCCGCACCCTGCATACAAACTGGTGGATTATCAGTACATTGAATGCACTGGTGGGGAAGCTACTCGCCCGGTCGACAAATCCAAACACGTAATACAGGTTCCGTGTACAACTATTAAGTTATCTTTCTAGTTGCCTTAGGATCAGTTTCATGTAAACATTGAATAGCTTATCGTGTCGGGCAGTACGCCGTGCGATGTTAGAGGAAACACGGCGAGACTTACCAACTTACCATTTCTCCTTCCCTGTCCAAGGCAAACATGATTAATTCAAGCACGGGCAAGCATAAACATTCAGGAGGCATAGCATATGCAAACAGGAGGGTTCTTATAACATGATCGTTCAGGTGTTAAGTTATTCATTGATGCTATGCAATGACTCGCACGCGGATAGCCGCTAAGCGAGGATGACTTGTTATCTTTTGTTTCACAGGTAAGCACGCAACAGGTTAAATACACACGATAAACACACGATGCATTACAAGCCATATTCACACGATAATCACACAAGGCATTGCAAGCATATACACACGATGATCACTGGCTGATGCCATAATGGACTAGTCAAGGACGTGAATAACATGCAACGAGAAAACACGATGAGCTCATAAAATACGATAGGTTGCAAGTTACCCAGTCCGCACACGATTGACTATAAACACGAAGTCTGCCCGGATCGGATCGGTGCCAGTGCCCCAGCACCGTCCGCAGAACTTATATCCTTGTGCACAAGTTGTCCATGATCGAACACGATTGTTAATTTACACACGAGCACACGAGATTCATTTAGCTATTGGATATGTACAGTCTCCTGGGCTGCTGTAAGCCCGCACACGAGGGAGACTTGCAGGGAGATCCAAATACCTGAATGAGTCTTGCCACAGGAACATGATTCTTTTACTTGGCATGATACAGTCCCCTGGATCGGGAACTGCCTTGGTGACCTAACGGTCCCGAATACTTGCGGGTTCATTCAGGCACGGAACGACTACGTAGTAGTCTCTCGGGGTTTGGATGAAAACATGGTAACATTCAAGCAGACAAGCATGCGTTTCTAAGGTACATGAACAGGCACGTTGCTCGGGCCCGAAGGTAGTCTGAGAGATGAAACCGGTAAGGGACTTAGCATGCGAGGGTCTGAGTATAAGCAGTATTTCATTTCCATGTTCTAGCAAGCAATATGAGTTGGGATTATTCCCTTAGCTAGGTGCGTTGGATTTATTAGCATGCAGGGGGTGATTCACCTAGCGACTAGCATATATGATTCCAGGTTTTATGTGTGCTGGCTAAGCAAAGACAAGTTCACCGTAGCCACCCACCTTAGCGATGATTCGCCTCGGTAGAGCGATACGTCTGAGCGAGCCTCTGAAAGTCCAAGCCGGATTCCTGTAGGGACAAGTCTGGATATCCTTTGCTTCTTGATCGAGGCAAAGCAGGTCGGGACAGCTGCACGATTGCCGTTTGAGACGGCAGTCCGCTTGAGCGGAACAGGGTGTTACATCCTACCCAACTTAGGAAAAGTCTCATCCTCGAGACTTACTAAGGATAAGCAGAAATCTAGGGTTGAGGCAATCCTAGACAAGTCGTTTGTACTTGTTCATTTGGATCTTCACTTGCACAAGCTTCGAAATCAGCATATCGCTTAGACTGGATCGTGCGCACTTTCGAATGTACCCTCTAGCGTGAACACGTCAACCAGCTCAGTGATAGCGAAGTCTTAGCACTCGAGCTTCACCTTTTTCTAAGTCTTGGATGGTGCACTAGTTCAAGGCGTCCCTCGAATAGATGCATTCAACCAAACTTAGAGTTAGTGAAAATCGGACAAGCTACTAGCGATACTCTCGAAGGGTTCGCACAGGTTGGCACAAAGGCCACTCGCAGCATACAACCAGACAAGCAAGCATATCATTCAAAACGCATTTTGAAAGTATTTAGACTTATTGTTAGAACATCCCATCGAGGCATTGAGAGAGAGCGTGCACATAACCCACGAACGAGCTTTTAAAACAGAAATATCGAATCGAAGTCCAAAGGCGTAGGAGCCAGGCTCTGATACCAACCTGTCACGCCCCGATCTCCCGCAGGCAATCGGCCATTCCCGCTAGGCGGGAATCACCCTCGCCAGCGCTCCCGCGGAACGATCGCTTAACCCATCCGGGCGTGATGCCGCACGAGCGTGATCCACGCCCGTGCAAGGCCATGGTTCGTTGGCTGGCGGTAAGAGTTCTAAGCCACAGAGTCGCACAGATAGTCCGAGTACAGCGGAGTCATGAACGCATAGCGATTCGATAACAGGTTCACTGAGTTGATGAATATAGCGGAAGCATTGAAACAAGTAAAGTAATCTTTTATTGATATAAAACATGTATTACAGGCGGCGTATAGCCGAGATTACAAGTCGCTCAAGCCTCTCTCTCTAAAACAGTAAAAGCGTGCCAAGTGGCTACAACTGTGGAATGAATGTACAGGCGATGGTCAGGCGATGTTCACAACTTATGTCTTGTATATGTGCTTCAGTCCCGGACGCACCGTTGTAAGGCTTCAGAGGGAACTCCTGGCCTTAGCACGCACGAAGGAGGCGTCCGCACCGCACGAGGTTCTCCCGCACCCTGCATACAAACTGGTGGATTATCAGTACATTGAATGCACTGGTGGGGAAGCTACTCGCCCGCTCGACAAATCCAAACACGTAATACAGGTTCCGTGCACAACTATTAAGTTGTCTTTCTAGTTGCCTTAGGATCAGTTTCATGCAAATATTGAATAGCTTATCGTGTCGGGCAGTGCGCCGTGCGATGTTAGAGGAAACACGGCGAGACTTACCAACTTACCATTTCTCCTTCCCTGTCCAAGGCAAACATGATTAATTCAAGCACGGGCAAGCATAAACATTCAGGAGGCATAGCATATGCAAACATGAGGGTTCTTATAACATGATCGTTCAGGTGTTAAGTTATTCATTGATGCTATACAATGACTCGCACGCGGATAGCCGCTAAGCGAGGATGACTTGTTATCTTTTGTTTCACAGGTAAGCACACAACAGGTTAAATACACACGATAAACACACGATGCATTGCAAGCCATATTCACACGATAATCACACAAGGCATTGCAAGCATATACACACGATGATCACTGGCTGATGCCATAATGGACTAGTCAAGGACGTGAATAACATGCAACGAGAAAATACGAGGAGCTCATAAAATACGATACGTTGCAAGTTACCCAGTCCGCACACGATTGACTATAAACACGAAGTCTGCCCGGATCGGATCGGTGCTAGTGCCCCAGCACCGTCCGCAGAACTTATATCCTTGTGCACAAGTTGTCCATGATCGAACACGATTGTTAATTTACACACGAGCACACGAGATTCATTTAGCTATTGGATATGCACAGTCTCTTGGGCTGCTGTAAGCCCGCACATGAGGGAGACTTGCAGGAAGATCCAAATACCTGAATGAGTCTTGCCACAGGAACATGATACTTTTACTTGGCATGATACAGTCCCCTGGATCGGGAACTGCCTTGGTGACCTAACTGTCCCGAATACTTGCGGGTTCATTCAGGCACGGAACGACTACGTAGTAGTCTCCCGGGGTTTGGATAAAAATACGGTAACATTCAAGCAGACAAGCATGCATTTCTAAGGTACATGAACAGGCACGTTGCTCGGGCCCGAAGGTAGTCTGAGAGATGAAACCGTTAAGGGACTTAGCATGCGAGGGTCTGAGTATAAGCAGTATTTCATTTCTATGTTCTAGCAAGCAATATGAGTTGGGATTATTCCCTTAGCTAGGTGCGTTGGATTTATTAGCATGCAGGGGGTGATTCACCTAGCGACTAGCATATATGATTCTAGGTTTTATGTGTGCTGGCTAAGCAAAGACAAGTTCACCGTAGCCACCCACCTTAGCGATAATTTGCCTCGGTAGAGCGATACGTCTGAGCGAGCCTCTGAAAGTCCAAGCCGGATTCCTGTAGGGACAAGTCTGGATATCCTTTGCTTCTTGATCGAGGCAAAGCAGGTCGGGACAGCTGCACGATTGTCGTTTGAGACGGCAGTCCGCTTGAGCGGAACAGGGTGTTACAGTAATTCAATGCTCCCATATCTTTAGTCTAAAATTGCTCACCCATAAACTTTTTCAGTCCTGCAATTCCTGATTGTCATCCTCCGTGGTCACGATATTGTCAACATAGATAACAAGTAGTATCCGTCAAGCTGTTGCCTGTCGGTAAAAGATCGAATGATCTTTCTTTAATTCGTATAGTCCAAACTGTGTAAATCCCAACCAAGCATGAGGTGACTGTTTGAGGTCGTATAGTGCTTTATGTAGATAACATACTTTACCCTCCCTTATAGCAAATCCAGGAGGTTGCATCACATAAACTTGCTTTTCCATATTTCTATGTAAAAATGCATTCTTACTTCTAGATGAAGTAATGGCCAGTCATAGTGGACTGCTAAGGCCAGAAGCACGAGCACAGAGGTCATCCTGGCAACATGAGAGAAGGTCTCAAAATAATCTTCACCAAAAGTTTGAGAATACCCTTTCGCCACAAGACGAGCTTTTAGACGATCAAGAGTGCCATTCAATTCACATTTATTTTGAATACCCACTTGTAACCTACTGCTTTCTTACCAGTAGGCAAATATACCAAATCTCATGTACAGTTTCTGAAGCGCTTTTATCTCCTCTTTTATCGCATCATGCCAAACGGGATATTTAAGTCCTTCCTCTGCGAAATTGGAGATCTGGATCCCATCAATAGTCGCCACCAAGGACTTAGTCTGACTCGTGAGCCCTTTGCAGTTCTAACAACTCAAAATATGGTCACGATATGCACGATACGGACGAGACGGTATATCATGCGATGGTGAATTAGTGGAGCTGGAGGAGGGCGATGGCTCGATGGTCGTAGGCACTATCACGCTCCAGAACCAGAATACTGGAGACCGGGGGCGGACAAAGCCAGCTACGTACACCAGAATACTCAATACTATAAGATACAGTCACAACTGTCTAGACATGTGAGGGTTTTACTCTGCAGTCTAATAGTCCTTCATGGGTCAAGGGTCCTAGGCGTCTCAATCTCAAGCAAGCAATAAGTTACAAGATGTATGATGTTAACCCCCTCGCATAAAATTAGGCCTACTTGGCTTAGATAGAGAGACTATGGCTAGTTTGAATCTAATTAGAAATAGAACATTTTATTTTAGACGAATTTGCAATATTTATATCACTTAGTGCACCTTACTGTTGTTTCGATAATTGAAGCACTATACTAGCCGTTGCCTTCCTACAAATTTTACACCCTTATCCTAGACATGCCAGTCATCTATTCTGACATTTGTGTAACTTATAATTATGCTCTCTTGTGCTACGTTTTAGTCGCACAATATTCATCGCAGACATTTATATTTAATTCTAAATAATTCCAACTTTGTATCCTTGTGCGTTCCAATCGAAATTGGAGACACAATCTTGACCCATTTTGTGCAACCTAATTTATGGTAATATTCTATTCTGAGTCATCTATGTCCATGATACCTGTGTTCTACCTAATTTTAGCCCCATGTACTTCTAATTAATTCGAGGACATCTTTTGCATTAATTTTAATTAAATCAATCCAATTTCCATCTTTGTACAATTTTCCAATTGTTGGACACTTTTATGCAAAAGTGCATTAAGGTGTCCACACCATTGGACAATACATGAAGAAACCATTTTTTTTTCATTATTTGGTTATGTGAATTTTTCCATGATTTTTGGAGTGTGTAGCACCCAACATCACCCCCTCATCAATTTCAAGCCATGCATTTCAAATAATGCAAGCCAAGGCCCAATCCCAAGGGTGTTGACCAAGCCCAAATTTTTAGGTCAAACACTCAACCCTCCTTCACATGTATAAATATCATTTTTCCTATTTTTTTTACCTAAAACCCAAACTCTATACCTAGCCGACTACACATCCCATCACCTCCCATCATCAACCTCCACCCGCCGGCCGGAGCCAACCCCGACCTCGCCGGAGTTCACCGCCAGCAGCCTAGTCCCGCCTTGCCATCTCCCGCTGAACCCTCTGTCCCGACCGCTCGTATCTCGTCGACCGGATCCACCGCCGAACCACCCCGTTGCTCACCCCGTTCTTCCCTCGACTGGACTCGACAGCCCGCCGAAAGCCGACCGGAACCGCCCAGACCCGCTTGATCCACCCGGACTTCTCCACCGCTGCACGACCTCCTCTCCTTCTTCCTCAGCCGCTCACCACCATCTCATCTCTGGAGCAACCCCTCCTCGACCACGACCCCGCTCGCCTGCACCGAGCACCGACTAAGTGGCCCCGCCGTCCTCCCTGCTCTCTTTCCTGTCCACCCTCGACACGACTCACCGTACCAGCCACCGTCTCCTCTCCACTCACCTTCCCTCGACAGCACGGCCAACTCCGGCCAGTCCACCCCCTTCTCCGATCTCCTCCACCACTTCTCCCGAGTTCACCACCCTCGTCGGAGATCGCAGAACCACCGCTGTCCTGACTCCTCCACGATAGCCACTCGACCTCACCTCCCTGAACTCCTCCTCCTCGTCACAGCAGTCCCATCGACTTCCTCGCTGGAGCCCCGACTTCCCTCAGCCCTGCCACGACCACCTCAACTCCATTATCATCATCATCATCATCTCCAATCATTATCATCATCATCATCACCATCATCATCATCATCATCTCCAATCATTATCATCATCATCATCATCATCTCCAATCATTATCATCATCACCCCATTATCACCATCATCATCATCTCCAATCATTATCATTATCATCATCTCCAATCATTATCATCATCATCAACATCCCCATCCTCATCACCCTCGTCATCATCATTAACCCAATCAGTATTACCCTCGTCATCACCATCATCGTATTCATCATGGACCCGTCACCCTCGCCAAAGACGACATGTAGAAGTTACCCCCGATTACCGTGCGTACACGCTAACCCCGAGGTTCGAACCTATCCCTCTCATTTTATATTGTGTATGTGCACTTGTGTGTATGCTATTAGGATATTAGTATTACTTATGACAGTTAGTTGACATCAGACCCTGAGTCGGTGAACCCAACTCGTATACGTATACGTACGCGTATGTGTATATTGTTCAATTTGGTATATATATATATATATATATATATATATATATATATATATATATATATTGTGTAGGAATGATAATGCTAAACCTAATTAGGACTATATATATTTAAACTGTACGGCCCTAGGACACCGTGGATTTTGCCCGCATATTTTTATATGACTTTGTGACCTAAATATTAGGGAATTGTCTGCCTTGTGTACACTGACGTACTGGCCTAGATGTGTTAGTGAGTTGACTGTCTGATTGTGCGCAGCATTTGAAGACGTGACACCCACGTAATTAGACGCACAGTTGACCCTGTTAGTTGACCAGTGTAGTGCCCCGTTCCCCCGGTGCGGGGAGCGCAGCTAAGAAACACAAGACGGTATCGTTCGATCGGGATAGATTGAATTAAGAACTCATCCTCGTTATGGATTTGTTTCTTCGGAATCGATTCCCATATTTAGTGGACTGCGCCCCAAGGATCGGCTTAGCGGCAGAGTCAGGAGGGACCTCTCCGCTGCTATCTTTTATTGCCTCGGTTTTCGATGTCGCTTGTTGCTTTCGTGCTTTGAGTTGGTTTTGGGATTTGCTTGTTTTCCTTGAACGGTTTCGATGGTTTTCATTGTTTTCGTTCATTGACTTGCACTTCTATTCCAAAAATGGAAAGAAAGGAAGAAGTATTAATCGAGCTGTTCGTGTGTAGGTGAACGAGCAGTAGGCGGCTTGCGAGCGGAGTCGTGAAGCGCCTCTTTCCTTCTTCTTTCCAAAATCTAAGTGAGTGGCTACCAACCCGATTAGCTAGCCTTGCTTCCAAGCTTTACTCCTTTGCCCCGATCAAACGATACCAAGTAATAATAAAAGAAACCAAGATAAAAGAGAATAGACTGGGTTCATTATGCTTGTCAATAAACATGTGAACGGTTATATCTTTGCATGCTTGTTCGTTCGTAATGTTCATCAAATGCATAGATACAAGTTTAAATGTATATCCTGATGCATGAATATAACGTAGTTGCAATGTAAACGAATCATGCAATATTGCTTATCTTGTTCACGTGCCGCAACTGCATCAACGTTAACGTGCCACGAACGATTGATCACGGACAACTTGTGCACAAGGTAACGGGTTCCGCGGACGGTCGCTGGGGCACTGGCACCGATCCGGTCCGGGCGGAACTTCACGATAGTCTCACGTGCGAACGGGATGGCGTGCAGCGCCTCACGTGCTTCGTTGCACACCATCTTCGTTCAAAGACTAAACGGTCCATTATGGCTCCTAGCCAGTGATCCCAACGTGTATATTTAAACCTGTTGCATACTAACTTGTGTCTTTGTTTCAGGGAAGGCATGGTAAGTATTGTGCAGATAATTCAGACAGTCAGGTAAAACCCACCTAACGGTGGCACGTTCATTTCAGTAAATTCAATATGCTGCTTACTTGTAAATGAACTAAGGCAAGATAGAAACCCACAAATATGCATGCTTCACTAAACAATGTGTTGATTGGTATAGTCAGGCTAGCTCGCCTTCACCAGCATGTTTCGATATGCTGACCCTCGTTGAAACAGGTTCTCCGCACCAAGGCGAACCGAGCGAGGAGCCGAAGTCGTCTACCCGATCCAGTCCAACTGTTGGCGCACCTTCACCGCGCCCCTTGAAGCCTTTTGAAGTCCGAAGCTGCAACTCTTCATACACAAATGCAGCTCCGTGGCAAAGTCATCCTCCAGCCTGGAGGTCCTTATCATTTTGAGTTTATAAAAGGATGTAATGTACAGGACTGCTATCTCATTTTGAGTCAACCCTTTTGTAAGCCGTTCGGCATATTAGCTGACTCGTTCAAGAGTTTGTAATAGATGTTCATTATCAATAAAGAGAACTTTTTTATGTTTCAAATCTGTGTTTCAATTTATCTGCGTACTCTGAATATGTGCTTGCTATGCAAATCATTAAAGCCTTGTGCGGGCGCAACTCCAGGCCCGCACGGCGGTCACGATTCGGGGGACGCCTCAAGTGATTCTACGGAATTGGGTCGTGAATAGTGGTATCAGAGCACAGATTCAAAGTTCCTTAGACTTCATGCTGGAAAAGTTCCTTTAACGATCAAATTCCTGTGCGAACTCTTGAACTCGCTAGGCCAAAATGAGATACGTTCATGCAATAAGTCCATAATACATTATGATCCTAATGTAATTTACCTTCTTTTGAAGGAATGGATCCAGCGCAATCTGCAGCGCAACCACTGAACGAAACACAAGAAAGCAGTTCGGGTACTTCGGGAAGCTCTCGGAGCCAACGAGGCATGTCTCAAGTCGACCCGCTTGAGCGGGTAATGCAAATGTTAGAATCGTAATGACAACGAGACGATGCTCGCCAAGCCAAGCTCGAGAGTAATCTAGAGACCCGATTCTCAGTCCAACAAAAGCAGGTAGATGCCCTGCAACAGATCGTTCAGACTTTGGCTGCCAATCATTCCGCCGCAACAGCAACGACTCCGGTGGAACAGCCCGTGCTTGAAGTGGAGACGTCTCAAATTCCAAGGCCGAGGGACGTGACTGCCTTCAACTTGGGCCATTTCAAGAAAATCTTTAATACCCCATTCAACGGGACTGAGGACCCAGTAGTAGCTCTAGATTGGCTAGCCGAGCTCGAAGATCACTTCACTCTGCTAGAGGTCCCCGAAGATAAGCGCGTCGCCTGCGCACAACTACAGCTCCGCCTCAACGCACACGATTGGTGGGACGTGCATCGACGATCTCTCCAATTTGATCACGGAGAGGAGGCGATCTCGTGGACGACCTTTCGTGCCGCGTTCGAAGAGGAGTTTATACCCTCTCCAGTACAACGTCAAATGGAGAATGATTTCGTGCAACTGAGGCAGGGCAGTTTGACTGTGAAGCAGTACTCCGCCGAATTCAACCGACTCTCCAAATTCGCTAGGGCCTATTTACCTGATGCAGCGAGTCGAGCCAGAAGGTTTGAAGGTGGACTACGCCCTGCCATCCATTCGCACGTGATCAATAATCAGTACGGGACAATGCGTGAAGTCATGAATCATGCCCTATCCCTCGAACCGCAGTATTCTCACGTTTCCACCGGCGCTGTACATACCTACAATCACAAACGCCAAGGCAACGAGGGAGGAAACAACGCTGCAAAGCGTCACAACGACGGCGGTTCACAAAAAGGAAATCGGAGGCTAATTTGTCATTTCTGTAACAAGCCGGGTCATACGGCCGATAAGTGCCGTCGCAAGCTAGGGTCTTGCCTCCGTTGTGGTGACCCCAACCATCGGGTAGATGTTTGCCCCCTCCCGGATCGCCGTACCCCTGCTCCCTAACGGTAGGCCCTGTTCTTAAGTTTCGGGATGAAACTTCCAATTGGTTGGGTAGGATGTAGTGCCCCGTTCCCCCGGTGCGGGGAGCGCAGCTAAGAAACACAAGACGGTATCGTTCGATCGGGATAGATTGAATTAAGAACTCGTCCTCGTTATGGATTTGTTTCTTCGGAATCGATTCCCATATTCAGTGGACTGCGCCCCAAGGATTGGCTTAGCGGCAGAGTCAGGAGGGACCTCTCCGCTGCTATCTTTTATTGCCTCGATTTTCGATGTCGCTTGTTGCTTTCGTGCTTTGAGTTGGTTTTGGGATTTGCTTGTTTTCCTTGAACGATTTTGATGGTTTTCATTGTTTTCGTTCATTGACTTGCACTTCTATTCCGAAAATGGAAAGAAAGGAAGAAGTATTAATCGAGCTGTTCGTGTGCAGGTGAACGAGCAGTAGGCGGCTTGTGAGCGGAGTCGTGAAGCGCCTCTTTCCTTCTTCTTTCCAAAATCCAAGTGAGTGGCTACCAACCCGATTAGCTAGCCTTGCTTCCAAGCTTTACTCCTTTGCCCCGATCAAACGATACCAAGTAATAATAAAAGAAACCAAGATAAAAGAGAATAGACTGGGTTCATTATGCTTGTCAATAAACTTGTGAACGGTTATATCTTTGCATGCTTGTTCGTTCGTAATGTTCATCAAATGCATAGATACAAGTTTAAACGTATATCTTGATGCATGAATATAACATAGTTGCAATGTAAACGAATCATGCAATGTTGCTTATCTTGTTCACGTGCCGCAACTGCATCAACGTTAACGTGCCACGAACGATTGATCACGGACAACTTGTGCACAAGGTAACGGGTTCCGCGGACGGTCGCTGGGGCACTGGCACCGATCCGGTCCGGGCGGAACTTCACGATAGTCTCACGTGCGAACGGGATGGCGTACAGCGCCTCACGTGCTTCGTTGCACACCATCTTCGTTCAAAGACTAAACGGTCCATTATGGCTCCTAGCCAGTGATCCCAACGTGTATATTTAAACCTGTTGCATACTAACTTGTGTCTTCGTTTTAGGGAAGGCATGGTAAGTATTGTGCAGATAATTCAGACGGTCAGGTAAAACCCACCTAACGGTGGCACATTCATTTCAGTAAATTCAATATGCTGCTTACTTGTAAATGAACTAAGGCAAGATAGAAACCCACAAATATGCATGCTTCACTAAACAATATGTTGATTGGTATAGTCAGGCTAGCTCGCCTTCACCAGCATGTTTCGATATGCTGACCCTCGTTGAAACAGGTTCTCCGCACCAAGGCGAACCGAGCGAGGAGCCGAAGTCGTCTACCCGATCCAGTCCAACTGTTGGCGCACCTTCACCGCGCCCCTTGAAGCCTTTTGAAGTCCGAAGCTGCAACTCTTCATACACAAATGCAGCTCCGTGGCAAAGCCGTCCTCCAGCCTGGAGGTCCTTATCATTTTGAGTTTATAAAAGGATGTAATGTACAGGACTGCTATCTCATTTTGAGTCAACCCTTTTGTAAGCCGTTCGGCATATTAACTGACTCGTTCAAGAGTTTGTAATAGATGTTCATTATCAATAAAGAGAACTTTTCTATGTTTCAAATCTGTGTTTCAATTTATCTGCGTACTCTGAATATGTGCTTGCTATGCAAATCATTAAAGCCTTGTGCGGGCGCAACTCCAGGCCCGCACGGCGGTCACGATTCGGGGGACGCCTCAAGTGATTCTACGGAATTGGGTCGTGACAACCAGTGTCACCCCTAGCGTACCCTCTGAGTCCAGTGTATTTATGGTTGTGAATGTGCTAGTGTGATGGCTGATGTTGTATTGTATTATATTATATGTATATAGGACTATTGGATTATTCTGTGCGACTTCTGGAGCAGGTTATTAGTACTATGCAGCTTTCTTGCCAGGCAAGTATACCTTGCCATTGTACTGTAATTTATATTCTATATGTTGCATGCATCTTATTTCTGCTTATTAGTCTATATATTTTAACTGTTATATAAACTGCGCATCCAAGAAAACTTGGGTGCAACGACGGTGACGTCGTATTCTGTTTTTATTATGTATATGCATGTGACATAGTTTATGAGACCACCCCATTATCATGAGGCATTCTTAGGTTTCATTGGCCGTGACACAACTGTTACACGAATGTGAGTCTCATGTAGGACACGGACTTGCGTGACAGGTCTGGCCTCTTGTACGTATGGGACGTGCGTTAGGGATAACTGCTGTTAGAAATTGCATACTAGGAGACTTGGCAGTTATTAGAGGTATTATCGTGTCATGGATATGACATGCTTAGAGCATGGGGTGGGAAGACCAACAAGTAAGACATTTGGGCTCCTTTGTACTTTTCTTTCTGTAACCCGTACGCTCCGTCGGAGATACGTGGCGGTGATGACCCCTATATTACTGGTGGCCTCTGGCGTTCAAAAGATGATATGCTTTGTAGGCCTCTGATTCTCTGAGAGAATCATGCCAATTCCATTTATAGCCAAATAGCCCACTTGTTAGAAAGTTGTTCTCAAACTGCATTCACATAGATGGTTAGGCGACCCATTGGATGTTTATTTTCAATACTTTATTGGCATGCTTCTATGTATCTTGTTACGTCCCTCTGAGGACCTGGTCCCTTTCCAAGTATAAATGTTCATGACTATTAGCAGGAGCGCAAATCCGGACTGGTTACTTATATTTTTGAGGAGGTCTTCTCTTCGAGTCGCATTGATTATTAGTTGATGTACTTATATTGTGTTTGCTTTTATATTCTAGTTGGCAGTGGATTTGTTTCCACCCGACTATCATCTTTTGATACTTCACATTAAGATTTAGTTATATAGTTGTTGGTTATATATTTGTATTTGATTTATGTGGATGAGATTTAGATTATGCCTGTGACTTGAGATAATTTATACCCCTTGTGAATTATTGTTCACAATACAGCGTATGCATGTGTTATGGTTTCCATATATTGGAGTTGCCATATACATGCGGCTGGCATGCTTAAGTGTTCATAGTCCTACGTATTTTGGGACTGGGGCATGACATATGATCACCAAACATATAATAGTAAGGTATCCCAAACTATACATATACAGATGATCATGAAGCTAGTTACAAAATGCAGAACTAGCAAGTACAATATTACGTGATCAGCTCTAGCTATAGTATAGAATATAATTTACATATAGGCCCACATGCTAGAATGTCAAGTTCCAAAATACGAGCTAAACATGCTCGATGGCTAAATGCCTCAAAAGTATAAGTACAAGATCAAGTGAGTGATGAAAAAGAAATTCACTCATGTCCTCGGGTCCTCCTGGTGTTCACCATCTTGAGGCAGAAAATAAGAAGATCCTGCTGTCCTGCTCCAAAATCTAGCCATATAAAACCAGTAGGGTCAGACCCAAAACAGTAAGTACCATAAGGGAGCCAACATAGGAACTGAAACCAGCATGCAGACAAATCAGTAAAAAATAGCACAATGAATAGTTAAATAAGTACAATAGGTAAAATAACAGTTAAATAATTCTGGAGTATTTAAACAATATTATCTAAATTACTACTCAGGTTACAGTTTTTTAGATCAGCTATTAAACAAATCAGGACATGACTAGACTAGACTAAAAATCAAGCAATCATGGCAAATCATGCCCTACGGCTGGCTATCATTAGCTAACTAAGGTTATCACAGTCCTAGTTACTAACACATACAGTTTGAGATTCTATACAGCCACATGTCCTGCAGACTATTCAGGTTATCCAAGCGTAAGGATACATAGAATAGATGATATATGGTATAGTAATTTACAGGAATATACAACACTCGACGGTATGCTGGAAGTATGCCCCTCACGATGGAGAGCTCCAAATCTATCATGTGTCGCTGGAATACCAGGATTGCATGTAGCCAGGAAATCTCTCTAGATGCTTCTAATACATTATTCTAGTTGTTATCCTGAACAAGTTATTAAGAATTTCTGACCGTAGTGCTCAGGAATCTGCCTTAGACATGATTCAGGACAGGACATGACAGTAGCTTGACAAGTACATTCAGGACAAGAGCAAGCAAATCAACCACGGGAATTTATCTTATCAGTTCAAGCATTTCAGTTCAGAAAATTCTAGCATGTCAGGAGTGTGCTTCATCGAGCCACTATTAAAGTATCGGTACATGTCAGGTTAACTCAATACGATGAGCTATTATCAGGGATATCTGGACAAGTCTGGTATCGAAAGTTCAAGATTAACAGTGTCAATATAATCTATGTTCGATTCTAGCATGTCAAGAGTGCGCTTCGTCGAGCCACTATCAGGAGTATCAGTACAGATCAGGTGTCAGGAGTTCCGATTAACAGTGTCAATACAATCTATGTTCAGAAAATTCTAGGTTCTGGCAGGTTGTTAGAAATCGGGTTATAAACAATTTAGAGAAAGCTTACATTCATAACAATTAAACAGAATAGGCTAAACAATGGAAACAGTTAAACCATAATATGATGATTTAGAGAAAGCTTGCATTCACCGGTGGACTTGTGGGCAGTTTGCTTAGTTCGCGCCTTTGGTAGAAAATAGGATTAGGGTTTGGTGGAGAAATAATGATTTCTTTTGGATGATGATGGTGATGATAAATTTGGAAACAGAGGAAGGGTAATTTTTATAGTAGAGGAAGATGCCTAAGAATAAGAGGAAATAGGAGAAGGTTAGTAATAATTTTAGATTAGTTTTCAAATAATAACATGGTGATATAATATGAAGTTACGAATATGTTTAGATTAGTTTTCAAATAAGAACATAAAGAGATAAGAGGACATTACAAACGATTTTAGATTAGTTTTCAAATTTGAATTAGTATATGAGTAAATTACCTTTTTATCCATGCACAATTTTTTTTATGTAAGTATTATATAAAAAAAATAGTAATACCCCTGATATTTTGGTTATATATAAGTATAGATCTACTAAAAAAAAGTTATGTGCTCCCATAAAAGATTTGGATTTTGTAATATAACGTGGATATAGCTGGTAGGAACATCAAGTTCAGGTAAAAGCTATGTCAAGTAAATTAAGAAAGTGTTACTGTCATGACATGGATTATAAAACAACAACAAAAGTAGTGAAAATAACTTTTCTGTTGTAAAAGTAGGAGAGAGAGAAGAATTGTAGTCGAAATCAAAAAAATCCATTAGGACTTTCTCATTGATAATATATATATATATATATATATATATATATATATATATATATATATATATATATATATATATATATATATATATATATATATATATATATATATATATATAGGAATAAATAGGGATAAGGGCATCCATATTTTATTTTATCCCAAATCATAATACTCCCTCTTGGATGTCCACTTTAATTGTTGTCTCATTAAAAAAATTTCTAAGAAAAAACCCAGCTTTGGAAAAAAAAAATCCATAGAAAAGAAAAGCGTACAATAATATTCTTCAGGAATCCAAGTGGGTGCGACTTATACTGCATCGTTAAAACCTTTAAAGAAAAAACCCAGTGGAAAAAAAAACCCCATCGAAAGAAAAGAGTACAATACGCAAAGACATGCTTCGAGATGTCCCCATTAGCATCTTCAGGATGCTCCTCCTCAAAATTATAAAAATTATATTTAGTTCTTACATCACTGTAAATTAAAAGTCGAGCCACAATACATTTGAATGTTACATCTCACCCAAATTTGCCTATACGTTCATATTTATAATTCCCATATCCTCATAAATATGTGTAGGCTTCATTTGTCATTCATGAAAACTTGTAACTCCCCCTGATTGTTGGACTGTTGAAACATAGTCATGCATATTCTCTCTTTGCTTCATTAGAGGCAAGGATAATTTGATGAGGTTGCTGTAGTCATTTGCTTTATTTATCTTCGAAATACCTGCAACACTGTTTATAAAACTTACTTTAGTTGTGATATCCCCTTAATGGAGATCAGATAGATACAATGCATCTGCATATCTTATAAGATCAAAAAATTTATATAAATTAAATCAAGAATGATTTCTGTGTCTTATGTCATTCCAGTATATGTGCACATCAACAATTTCACATAAATATATTATGCTACGTGAATAAAGAATTAATATTCTTTAAATGTGGTTCTTTAAGACCCAAAATATGTTCTTTTATTATTCCAGTCATAACAGATCCCAATTTCACATAAATATATTATGCTAAGTGAATAAAGAATTAATATTCTTTAAATATGGTTCTTTAAGATCCATAACATGTTCTTTTATTATTTCAGTCATAACCGATCCGATTGACCTGGCCATTATAGGTATACTGAGTAAATGATAACTACTCATATTGAATCTCTTCAGGAGATCTCTTCTAGAGATTTATCTCTATGGGAGATTCTCTCTTCAGGAGTTTAATATTATCTCTTCGGATGATTATATTAGCTTTCTTCTAGAGATTTATCTATTATAGAGATTATCTCTTCAGGAGATTAAGATTATCTCTTCAGGAGCTACTCATATTAAATCTCTTCAGGAGATCTTCTCTTCGGAAGATATCTTCTGGAGATTTATCTCTACGGGAGATTATCTCTTCAGGAGATTAATATTATCTCTTCGAATGATTATAGTAGATCTCTTCTAGAGATTTATCTATTCTAGAGATTATTTCTTCAGGATATTATATGATCTCTTCTAGAGATTTATATCTTCAGGAGATTTAGATTATCTCTTCATGAGATTATATGAGATCTCTTCTAGAGATTTCTTTCTCTTATGGAGATTATCTCTTCGGAAGATATTTCTAATCTCTTCAGGAGATATTTCAAATATCTTCGAAAGATATTTGTCATATTTTCTTTCTCTAGAGGAGGTCTTCCTTTCATGAGGTATTTTCATTCTTATTCAGGAGATACAGTTATATTTTCTATCTCTTCAGGAGATTATCTCATCGAGAGATCTTCTCTTCATGGGGTATTGTCATAGACGGCCGCTTTAATAACTCTGTTCAGGTTTATTTTTCATAAATATGACTGGACCTTTTAGGATCATTATTATATCCTTTCCTAGACTGGTACTCAATGAGCCAATCACATTCTTTCGGATGGTTTTAATCCATATATGACTCATTTTGCAAATCCTTCGAGGATAGCATGATAATTTTAAATCCTTTAAGGATATATCTAAAGATTTAAATCCTTCGAGGATTTCATATATATTTTATCGTTTAGGTTATCATGACCGAAAAATATACTTCTTCATATTCTACTTATGGTCATTTCAAGGATCCTTGAGCTAACATTGCTCTATTCATTTGGATCTCTTTATTGTTATTTTTTTATAATTACCCATTAAACCTACGAGATTCCTTTCTTTTGGATTTTGTACTATAATACGAACACTCCACATTGTGCGAGAGATATCGCATATTTTCATTATCATTTTCTACCATCAAGGATTATTCGTGGTTTGGTGATATTCTTTATTTTCATCAACCTTTTAATTCTTATTTGCTAATGCCACTTATGACAATTTTTCTCAATTCTAAATTTTTTCTGAATATGTCTAAAACATATATTCCTTTGGTACCGTTACCTCTTTCTCAGTCCCTTCTGGGATCTGAGGTATATCCTCGACCGGAGCGATATAATTTGAGAAATTGGATCTTTGATTCATGATATCTTACGGACCGTCATGTTTTTTTTTTTTTTACAGGAGATGCTTCTTCAGGAGCTTCTTCTTCAAGATCATTTAGGGTGTGTTATATTACTCCGTCTCTTCTTCTAGAGAACTGAATCTTTAGAACCTTTAGGTCTTATGCGTTCTTAACGTAGAACTTATTCATTTGCTGCCTTTATTTGGTTCTTTTGATATTTACTTCTATTCTAGAAGGTACATTCATAGTTGGTATAACTATTTATGCAACATTATTAAAATTATTGAGTAAGCATTTAATAATTTATTTGCAATAAAATACAGGAAATAATTTCTCCTAATTTAGTCATATTAGATAAAGTGGAAGTATGCCATGATGATTAACTACAAGAAAATGTAGTATTTAACGGTGTACAATTTACAACACGAAGTTGTTGCGTGTTGTAAATGACACTCTTTTACATAGTGCAAATCTGTACGACATAAAAGATTTATTATTTGCCCTTTTTACGGCGTGTTTGACATGCACGCCGTAATTGAAAACTCATTTACGGCATGCATTTTTGCGCATTGTAATTGAAGACTCATTTACGACATGCATTTCTGCGCGTTGTAATTGAAGACTCATTTACGACATGTATTATTGCGCGTTGTAATTGAAGACTCATTTACGACATGCATTTTTGCACGTTGTGAAAGAAGACTCATTTACACTTAAAATATTTTTCTCCTAGTAAATTTTTTCCACTTAAAATTTTTAAATTTCCACACAAAATTTTATTTTCCTCTTATGTTTCCATTCAAATTTTCATTTCCATCTTAAAGACTGAACCATTTCCATCTTAAAATTTCCATTCAAATTTTTATTATCTATTCTACTATATAATGAGGAAAGTAGGCTTCACCGTGAAAATTTTCTTTCCAAAAATACCCTTCATTATATTTACTAATTAAAATAATACCTACAATAAATTCCAATGACAACCATTTAAGGGATGCATTAATATATTATAGAAATTAAAGAGTTCATGCTACTTGCTAAGTTTTCTAAGCTATTACCAAGGAATTCCAATGGTTGAACTCTTAACCTATACTAGTATATACGTACGTGCGTTGCACGTATTTTATATTACTTGAAAAAAATAGTTTATTAAAAGAGCAACCAACAATTTCTTATTATAGGTGGAAATATAATAGCCAGGAGTATGAAAGTTGGGAGAAATTAAATGACGGAAATATAAAAGGTTTCTCTTATCTCTTGGGTTCATGTGCCTACTTTGCATGCATGCTTTATTAACTTTTGTTTTATTCTCCAAACTACCTACTTTGCGTGCATGCATATCTTTGTTTTATTAACTATCATTTCCCAAGTTGTCTCATGCATGCATGCATACATTTAATACGTATTTAATTACTGTTTTTAATGAAGGGTATTTATGGAACGAAAAATTTTCACGGTGAAGTCTAGTTTTGACATTATATAGTAGAACTAGTATATATGCACGTGCTTTGCACGTATCTTGGAGTGGATGATTTTGATGAGTTGGTTTAACTTTGCTGCTTTTAATTATATAGGTTAAGAGTTCAACCATTGGAATTTTTTGGTAATAGCTTAAAAAATTTAGCAAGTAGCATGAACTCTTTGATTTCTATAATATATTAATGCATCCATTAAATGGTTGTCATTGGAATTTATTGTAGGTATTATTTTTAATTAGTAAATATAATGAAGGGTATTTTTGGAAAGAAAACTTTCACGGTGAAGCCTACTTTCCTCATTATATAGTAGATAATTAAAAGCAGCAAAGTTAAACCAACTCATCAAAATCATCCACTCCAAGATACGTGCAAAGCACGTGCATATATACTAGTATACTATAGATCAGGAAGAGAGAGAAAGGACTCATTAAATACCCAAAGGCCTCTTCTTCTGCTTCCCTCTTCCCTAACGAACTCCGGTGCTGCTTCATAGTCTCCGTCGAGTCTCCGACGGTTGACTCCCCACAACGCTGGCTTGGTTGAGTTTCCTTCCACTTTCACTACGCCTCCCCGCGTCGGGATCAGCCTCCCACAAGTTCTCGGTGCGGATCGATCCGGTTGTGCCCTCCGTTGCCGACGAGTTTTCGGTGCGGATCCGAGCTTCCACGGTCGAGCGTCGTCCGGATCAGCGGTCCGCTGCATCTGCATCCGGATTCATCCCTGTGGAGAGACGGCGCTGCACTGTGCGGTTCAAACCTCAGTGCCGGCGGCTGTCGCGGAGCTCCGGCGTTCTCCCTGATTTCCCCACCTTCGGTCATCCTTGCTCCACCGATTCTGAACCCCGCCGAATTTTCCCTCGGATCTCTCCACCACCCGCGATCAGCCATCGGTCGATCTAGCCGACACCGCACTCCCCTCGGCGTGCGAATCCGACGCTGGACGGAGGCTTCGCCATCGACGGTGAGTGGCGATTCTGTATGATTTTTCGATTTTGGTGTTCTTTGTAGAATTTGTATTTGTAGGCATTTACTAGCTGGAATTCGTTTGCCAGTTCTCTATATTCCCCTTGTTGCTGCAATTACTGCTCGAGAAATAATTTGTTGAGGCTTATGATTAACTTTATAGACCCGATGGAATTTTCATAGCGAGGGGAGTCTTCTTGTTTGTAAGATCGAATTGTTGAGGAAACATAAACATAAAGATGAATGATGTAACAATTTGTTTGTTTGATTTTTTCCCCTGAGCAATAATATAATACTAGATTTCGTTTTTGCAGTATGCTGGATTTGCTATTTACGAACCAGAATGTCTCAAGGTTTCAATTTGGTGGGAAGGATCTTTTAATTACCACATCTACCAAATATGTCATAAATGTTAGTCAAAATTTTGCAGAAAAAGTATTCACGAATTTTATTATTATGCATTTACAGCGCACGGCAGGTGATCATTTACGGCTTTCGAATGCGTGTTGCAAAAAGAGGATCATTTACAACGTTCGAATGCACGTTGTAAAAGAGAGGGTCATTTACAGCGTTCTGATGCGTGTTGTAAAAGGAATCATTTACAGCGTTGGAATGCGCGTTGTAAAAAAGAGGGTCATTTACGGCATGGTCTTTTACGGCACATAAATGTACGCCGTGAAAGATTTTTTACGACGTGTTTTGTGTGCCGTAAATGATCAATTTTCTTGTAGTGTATAACGATGTTCTTCTGGAACAATGGTTTACGACGTTCTTCTAGAACGATAATTCACGACATTCTTCTGTAACGATAATTCATGACGTTTCTTCTGGAACAAGACATTTATCTTCCTCCTATTTTCTCCTAATAGTGAAAATTATGTCTTGTCAAAGTGACCGATCATAAAAAAATTTACATTCAAGATATCTCATGTCCAAAAGTTTTAATAATCTAAGGAGATAGTGATATAAATTTTCAATGCATAGATGATGAAACTATAGTTTCAAATAATACCAGCATAAGTCATACAAAATGCAAAATAATACAATTCTAAATAAATAAATGAAGCTATGCTATTTGTTGGTTATTCAGATACAATCTTCAAGATTGATGGTTTAGAAACAAATATCTATCTTGAGGTTAAGGAAACTTACTTGACCATTAGTTTTGCTGTCATTTGCTAAGAGATGACCACACGAATTAGTTTTGATAATTCTCATTCTCATTGTCCGGGGTGTCTTGATCATGTCACAGTTCAAAAGTTACGAGATCATTCGGCTTCTGGCTCATAGTGAATCCTTAGGATTGAGCTTCTGACTCAACGTAGTATATGTGACATGATATTCCCAATGTGATCCCTAGTGAATAGCTGAAAATTTTATTTAGACGAACTTCTGGTTCTCTAGACTAACTTCTGGTTTTCTCGACTGGTGGTTAAACCAAACTATTCCTTATTTTACTTGCTGATCAGAGTTTTAATATGATACACATTTGGTCTTATATCTTTAATTCGAAAAAATTCTTCTGGAATTATGAGAGTACGAGACATTATGTATTATGTTGGATAAAATATGCTCTGTTGGAGCCTATAATTAACCTGAGCAAGACCAGCTATCATGAATACTACGTTTGATTTAGTATTATAAAAAAATATGATCATATTCTTAAGGGTGGTGTATAGCAGCATTATAAACTTTAAATTAGAATATGCCTATAGAACTTCAGGTCTATGATATTTGGGAGCACAACTAGTCATCCGTAGTGACCCTACGAATTGGTCAAACTTAAGGTACAAACTTTAAAATTTTCTAATTTATATGAGATTTGCAACTTTAAAATATATTTAACTACGAAATACCAACATTTATGTTGGTGTTTGTAGGAAAACTAGACATAGAACTTCCAGTCTATTTAGTTTATTAGAAAATGCAAGTCTTCTTAAAATGAATCTCATTTAGTGCTCGTCTCAATTTCAGATGACTTAGTGACCTATTTACATATCAATAATGCTAAGTTTACTACCAAATGCTTACAACATTCTTACAACCCTCTTACCCCCCCTCCCCTATGTGGGCCACATCCGGTTCCACCTCTCCTCCAATAAACGACCATCACGTTGCGTTCCGACCACGTTCCGACCATCCGGACAGTCATCGAATTCCACCTCTTTTTCCTCCTCCAATGGACGGTCGTCACGTGACGGTTGTAAGAGGGTTGTAGGCATAGTTGTAGTCATAGCATAGCCCTTTAGATATCTATGCAACATCCGTCTGGAAAATGACCAAGTTGCATACTCACAACTTTCGTCTCCTTACCTTAAATTTAATAACCTACATGGCATCATGCAATTTGGCACACTTTTAACATATTTCTATTAAATTATGTTGGCGATGGTGAATACGTTTACCTAATTCATACCAAGCCAGATAATTTTCACGGAATGAAACATTTAATACCACAAGATAATCTACTATTTGGCTCCCTTAATGACAAAATTTTTGTCAATTGTTCCATAAGTTGCCAGCAAAAAAATAAACCATCATTGAGTTTTCATATGCATAAATTTGAAAACATTCCTCGACTTATAATTCACGCTAAGTCTTAATCCTATCATTATGATAAGTAGGAAATATTCCTTTCTGTTACCTAGCCACTTCGGATTATGAACATGCGAATAAATCACCATATGCTAATCACCATTTGGTACTAAATAAAAATATCATATGATAATCATGAACTTCATATACTTCTTATTTCCCCCTCTGCTCTGGACTAGATGCTCCATAAGCTTCACTAAACTAATAGAAGCACATCGTTGTGTTCAGCTTAAAGGACATATAGGTCTCACTAAATTAAACTAATAGAAGCACATCTCTGGGAATAACAATTCAAAAAATGTATATGCATTGAGAAATGTACATGCACAATTACTTTGCTTTCCCTGACAACACATGACAACACAAATCCAACATGTACATATAGGTCTCATTTAAGTAGGGTTATATAAACAATAGATATTCATCCATAATGATTAGATTCCTCATAAAATAACACAGTCTTTTGGAGCAACAAAATAACACAAGTATAAATCAACCCAAGTATATTTCAAATTTAATACAATATTGAAAGATGAGTCGGACAAAAATTTCTGTCCTTATTGTATGTAAAATATGTTTTAGAATATCAACTTATACCCAATCCATATTATAACCATACAAATAGAGGTTAAAAATGTTGATATTTTTATCTTTGGACTAGTAAAGATAGTCTCACATTGGCTACACCATCAAGTGGGTATCTCAATATAATATTTTATATGTGTTGTGGTGTGCATATGTGGTGTGGTGGGGCACATGGGTGCCATGTGAGGGTATTTTATTAGGAAAAAAATGATTAACTCCTTAATGAAAGTTTTTAAGCTTTTTGTCATGCTCTTCGATATTATTCCGTAGGAGCTAAGCCTTGTCATGCTCTTGGATATTATTCCATAGGCGACTCAGACTCAGACTTGGACTCAAGGGCGCAAAGTGGCACTTTGTTGGCGCACTTAGCACGTCAGCATCGTCGCTTGTGCACTTTTGTTGCACTCGTTTTATGCTCGGGTTGCATGAACGGGTGGTGAACAGACGCTGAGCGGGCTATGCATTGAGATGCGATTGTGGGATATCAATTTTGTATATTGATTTTTTAGTCCCACATCGAAAAGAAGAGGAGGATGGACTTCCATCCTTCCCTATATAAAGAGCCATCTAGCCACCTTTTGAGACACATCAAAAATTAAGAAAGAGGAGTCCAAAGGAGTCCGTTCGAGTCACACAAAGAGGTGACTACGAGCGTTCCAGAAGTTCTCTTGTGAACTTGCTGGCTCCTTGGAGCAGATCGTCGATAGAGGACAAATCTTGTTTTGAGCAACGGTGGTCTTCACCGTCCTAGCAAGAATAATTTTTTATTCTATCTTCATCTCTTTTTTCTAGTTGTAAACGTTCTGTCTCAATTGCAACTGCGTTTGCAAGGAAGAACATATTTTTGGTTCTTAAGCTCAGTAATCTAGAAGGAGTTGTAATCAGCTACTATATTGTATTTTTATATAGTTCTTCGTTGGATCTGTAAACACCCGAATTGTTCAAGAAATTAAAAATATGAATTTTTGAAATTTTTCTGTGATTTTTAGCTAATTAAGATAAATGTTTTCTGGTATTAAATAAATTTTATGATTTTATTAAATATTAAAATATTATAAAAATAATATTTTTGGGTGTAAAATAAAGAATTAGACATACTATAATTTTTCTGGAATTTATTGGACCCAGAAATTATTTTTAAAGACCTAAAAACAAAGTTTTTAAATAAACCGAAATAAACCAACCTGAACCGGATTGAACCGAACCAAACCGAGCCTAAATAAATCGAACCAACCTGAACCTACGCTAATGGATCGAGTCGGATCCATACCCGACCCGAACCCGTTAACCCGTCCCGTCCCCTTAAACTTCTGCTACAATATCTTCTTTAACCCGACGACCGCCGACTTCCTGTAACCGCCGCCCGTTCACGCCCCAGCCGCCCGCTCGCCTCCCGTAACCGCCGCCGGCCTTACCTCTTCGCCTCCCCGCCGCCTCCAACCGTCGACCATCCACCTACCCGTCCACCCTATAAAACCCCCACGGCTACCCCTCACCGCCATCACCAACCACCACACCGATCCGACGACTGACCACCACCCTCCGCCTCTCCAGCCCCGGCGATCTCGACGACGTCGACGCTGCCCCCAGACGACCACAACAGCCGAGGAGCACAGCCACCACAGCGCCGCCACCGCCGGCCGAGCACCGCCACGTATACGCGAAGAATAGTCGTTACCGACCCCCTGTTCAGGTGAGAATTTCTCTCTCCTCGTTGCGCCGATGTTCGATCAGACTGTTGCGACATGTTCGCTGTGTGACCCTCTCAAAAATCGTGTAAACAGGAAAATTTACCCTATTTCTAAAAATTCAAAAATTGGTCCCGAACTTGCAAATTTACGACCGTTTTGCATGCAACCTGTTAAATAATTCTAAAATTTACCTGAACAATAATTTATACCGTATAACCGAGTTTTAAATCCTGTATTTAGTTTAATTTAATGTGCTGTGGATTGTATGTTATTCGAGGGTGAAGTTGACCAAAAACTTGGTTATTCAAAACCCTGATTTTCTCAGAATTGGGTGTGCCCCGCTAAACGAGGCGACTTGGTCATGTAAAAATTTTACCAAAAGATGCGCACCGTCAATACGGACGTGTGAGATTTTACGAAAGTTGATTTGGATGTGCGTGCACACCGAAATCAATGCGTATCCGTCGACAACGTCCCGTATCGGCCCTGTTCTGAAACTCGTTGTAACTTCGTGTGTGCTCGTCATTTCGAAACAAAAATTATGCCATCGGACTCGTAGCGGTACGTTGGTCCTGTGACCCAAGTTTGGTTCGATTCTGAGAATGTTGACAAAATCCTGTATCGTGGGCCCTACGGCTCCACTTGACGGACGATTTTATGATCGGCTCATCGAAATCCAGTTCTGGATGTACCATTGGGTTCGTATCATCGTTCTGGACTTGTAGACACTAAGTTTGACGAATTTGGAGGAATTTATCTCTGGTACATTTTTTGGTGCGAAGTGGGCCACATGTGGACCCCGCTTTGACCAGAAACTGTCAATTTTGTCCCTGTGTCCAAATTGGACTTATGGATAGGCAATTTTAGCTATTTTATATATTCTGAGAATGATGATAGTATTTATTTCAGCATCCGGAGGAGTACCTGAAGATCCCGCTGTTACAGAAGCAATTGTTGGAATTCAAACCCCAGACAAGTGTACCTTGCCAATCTTGCAGTACTTGTTTTATATTATTCTCTTAATTTATTTATATGATGTATCTATTCAACCTAGGACCGTGTGACATTGCTTAGCATATTGTAACATCACTAGAGATTGATATCGCGACCCTATACATTTTTGTGCTTGTATTATCAAGTACGTCATACCATAGGACACTTGACACTATTCATGAGACAAAATCTTCTGAGTTATTCATGGTGATTCTGTATAGGCTACAGGATTTGTGACATAGATATTATATATGCATATATATCATTATGACTCGTTGCATTAGTTAGAGGTCATGATCTTGCGTGTTATGGACATGAGACATCGTGGACATGAGATGTGTGATTACA
This sequence comes from Iris macrosiphon, assembly GCA_036927795.1. NCBI lineage: Eukaryota > Viridiplantae > Streptophyta > Magnoliopsida > Asparagales > Iridaceae > Iris > Iris macrosiphon. The sequence continues at coordinate 44,335,322 of JAYESA010000020.1, forward strand.
TTGGGTGGGGAGAGTCTTACCATATTAAAGGCTGATTATATTATATATAGTTATTCTGGAAGTGCCTTAGACTCTGACACAGAGCTTTGGCACATGTACTGGCCCTTCGAGATAAATACTGTAATGGATTTTCCCGACACCGAGCTTATAGTAGTTTCAGCCTAAGTATGATTAATGCTCTCACTTGCATATCACATAGCTGGTTACATAGTTTGCCCTATTGATTCATTTATTAATGTACTGCATTTATTTTGGCTTGAGTTATTCTTGTACCATGCTATGTCCCCTGAGGACCTAGAATCCGGATTATGTTCCCAGGTTTAGTAGAGGAGATCCACCCCGAGGTATACGGGACATGAGCAGACGTTGGAGTAGTACCAGTACCAGAAGACGAGGTGATCACCGAGGATTTCTTCTGAGTATCTGATTTATTATACTCAGTTATTTCTATTGTTAGACTCTTATTTCCTGTTTATTGAACTGCTGTATCAAACTCTTTATCGGGTTGTTCCCCGAGAGATTTATTGAGACTTGTTGATTATTATTTCATCTTGATGAATCTGATATTTATTGTATTTATCTTCTGTGGATGAGATTATTATCATAGACCTTTATAATTATTTTACAGCTTAAGTACATCCTGATGGGTCCACTAAATTGGGTTTGCCTATTGATGTGTGCTGCTGGCCATTGCCACGTGTCTAGTCCCTCGGTATTTTGGGACTGGGGCGTGACATAGTTTTTTTGGTGGCCCATGCAGGTCAACGACTAAATTGTTTCGGTTTCAACTAAGGGACCGACCAAGCCTGCAATAAGGATATGATAAGTTATAGGATCTCATCCACTTGATTGAATCGTTCTTGATCTCTATATCGGATTCGAATAAATTTCTTGACTTGCATCCTGCCTTGATTCCTCTGTGCACCTCTTATAGTTTATTTTGGATGCAGAGTAATGGATCCACCAGCAAGCAACGAGACTCCCGCAGGATCACCACGAGGTGCTGTGGTAACCTACGAAGATGAAGTAACACCAGTGGGTGGAGGTCAATCAGCACAACAAAGCAATCAAGTAAATCAGCATTGCCTCGAGAATCCAGTAAGATGATATTCTACCATCGACGCAGTTTACTCCACCGATGCCTACTTTTTTTTACCAGGACAGCTTATGGACGGACAACAGATGTTTTAAATGTTCTACACAATGATGCAAGCTCAACAGAAGGTTCATCAAGAAGCCCAGCAAAGCCAAGCGAAGTTCTTTGACGGACTTAGCTTTGAGCTACAGAAATTAATCAGCTACGTTGCAACTACTTCATACACGAACGTCCTTACTGCAGCACGACCCATGGATCGCGTTACCAGGAGAGAGTCCAGCCTGAAGCGGCCTTTCACATCAGCGCTAGCCAGAGAACCACAGGGAGAAGCTGCAAAGAGATCCCACATGCACCATCCACCCAGAGCATCTCCGCAGGCACTGCCTATCTGTCAATATTGTGGCAAGTGAGGCCATATTGAGAATGAGTGCAGACGCAAAATGGGATTATGCTTTATTTGCGGATCCAACCAACATTTAGCCAAGGATTGTTCTGAGCATCGAGAGGGAGCACTAATGTTAAACCAACAAGCTTTACCAGCACCGAGGCCAGCCTATCCAGCATTGGGAGCACCACAAACGAGATTGGGAGAAGTCAGACCACCAGCTCCATGAGGGTATCAACCGAGGCCACCTTTGGCAACCCAGGCAGCACTTTTTCAGCAAGCCCAGCAACAGCAGAGGGCCCCACCACAAGGACGCGGATAAGCTTTTGCGATGACAATGGAAGACGTACAGACTCGTGGAGTAGCAAATACACATAAAATTTAAGTTATAGCTATCTATTCCTAGTAATGCTTTAGCACGTGCATGTTAATTCATTTCCTTAGCCTTAAACCTAGTATTTTGAACTTGTTAGTAATTGATACCCTAGTTTTCCTAAGCTGTAGATTTTCTTGCTCTATCCAGATTTCTTTACTCTTGAATTACCTAACTTTCATTGTCTAGAAAAATACTTTATTCCTTTCCTATGTGTTTTGCTTAACCCTCATCCTTTGATTTCTCCTTGATCATGATTCTTTATCCTTTGTGTCTTGCTTTCAACATATCTTGCAACCGTGTCATCTTTTCTGACCGGCTATATTTTCTTAATTGCGAGGACGCAATTCTTTTAAGGAGGGTAGATTATAAACACCCAAAATTTTCAAGAAATTAAAAATATAAATTTTCGAATTTTTTTTTGTGATTTTTAACAAATTTAAATAAATATTTTCTGGTATTAAATAAATTTTATGATTTTATTAAATATTAAAATATTATAAAAATAATATTTTTGGGTGTAAAATAAAGAATTAGACATACTTTAATTTTTTTAGAATTTATTGGACCCAGAAACTATTTTTAAAACCCTAAAAACAAAATTTTTAAATAAACCAAAATAAACCAACCTGAACCGGATTGAACCGAACCAAACCGAGCCTAAAATAAACTGAACCAACTTGAACCCACCCTAATGGATCGAGTCGGACCATACCCGACCCGAACCCGTTAACCCGACCCGTCCCCTTAAACTTCTGCTACAGTATCTTCTTTAACCCGACGACAGCTGACTTCCTGTAACCGCCGTCCGTTCACGCCCCAGCCGCCCGCTCGCCTCCCGTAATCGCAGCCGACCTTACCTCTTCTCCTCTCCGCCACCTCCAACCGCCGACAATCCACCTACCCCTTCACCCTATAGAACCCCCACGGCCACCCCTCACCACCATCACCAACCACCACACCGATCCGGCCACTGACCACCACCCTCCGCCTCTCCAGTCCCGGCGATCTCGACTACGTCGACGCCGCCCCCAAACGAGCACATCAGCCGAGGAGCACCGCCACCGCAGTACCGCCATCGCCGGCCGAGCACCGCCGCGCCGCCGCATATACGCGAAGAATAGTCGTTACCGACCCCCTATTCAGGTGAGAATTTCTCTCCTTGTCGCATCGATGTTCGATCAGACTGTTGCGACATGTTCGCTGCGTGACCCTATCGAAATCCGTGCAATCAGTTCGGGGTATCGCGTCTTGTGTCGGTCGCAAATCGCGACGCAAAAACAGGAAAATTTACCCTATTTCTGAAAATTCAAAAATTGGTCCCGAACTCGCAAGTTCACGACCGTTTTGCGTACAACCTGTTAAATAATTCTAAAATTTACCTGAACAATAATTTAGACCGTATAATCGAGTTTTAACCCCTGTATTTAGTTTAATTTAATGTGATGTGGATTATATGTTATTCGAGGGTGAAGTAGACCAAAAACTTGGTTATTTAAAACCCTAATTTTCCCGGAATTGGGTGCGCCCCGCTAAACGAGGCAACTTGGTAGTGTGCAAATTTCACCAAAAGATGCGCACCGTCAATACGGACGTGTGAGATTTTGCGAAATTTGATTTGGATGTGCGTGCACACCGGAATCAACACGTATCCGTCGACAACGCCCCGTATCGGCCCTGTTCTGAAACTCGTTGTAACTTCGTGTATGCTCGTCGTTTCGAAATAAAACTTATGCCATCGGACTCGTAGCGATACGTTGGTCCTGTGACCCAAGTTTGGTTCGATTCTGAGAACGTTGACAAAATCTCGTATCGTGGGCCCCACGGCTCCACTTGACGGGCGATTTTGTGATCGGCTCATCGGAATCCAGTTCTGGACATACCGTTGGGTTCGTATAATCGTTCTGGACTTGTAGACCCTAAGTTTGATAAATTTGGAGGAATTTGTCTCTGGCATATTTTTTTGGTGCGAAGTGGGCCACATGTGGACCCCGCTTTGACCAGAAACTGTCAATTTTGTCCCTGTGTCCAAATTGGACTTATGGATTGGCAATTCTAGCTATTTCATATATTCTGAGAATGATGGTAGTATTTATTTCAGCATCCGGAGGAGTACCTGAAGATCCCGCTATTACAGAAGCAATTATTGGAATTCAAACCCCAGGCAAGTGTACCTTGCCAATCTTGCAGTACTTATTTTATATTATTCCCTTAATTTATTTATATGATATATCTGTTCAACCTTGGACCGTGTGACATTGTTAGCGTCCGAATAAAATTCAGGTATCAACGTCACACGCGGAGTTGTGTAACGTCACTAGAGATTGATATCGTGACCCTATACATTTTCGTGCTTGCATTATCAAGTACGTCATACCATAGGACACTTGACACTATTCATGAGACAGAATCTTCTGAGTTATTCATGGTGATTCTGTATAGGCTACCGAATTTGTGACATAGATATTATATATGCATATCTATCATTATGACTCGTTGCATTAGTTAGAGGTCATGATCTTGCGTGTTATGGACATAAGACATCGTGGACATGAGACGTATGATTATATTGGGTGGGGAGAGTCTTACCATATTAAAGGCTGATTATATTATATATAGTTATTTTGGAAGTGCCTTAGACTCTGACACAGAGCTTTGGCACATGTACTGGCCCTTCGAGATAAATGCTGCTATGGGTTTTTCCGACACCGAGCCTATAGTAGTTTTAGCCTGAGTATGATTAATGCTCTCACTTGCATATCACATAGCTGGTTACATAGTTTACCCTATTGCTTCATTTATTAATGTACTATATTTATTTTGGCTTGAGTTATTCTTGTACCTTGCTATGTCCCCTGAGGACCTGTAATCCGGATTATGTCCCAAGGTTTAGCAGAGGAGATCTACCCTGAGGTATACGGGACATGAGCAGACGTTAGAGTAGTACCAGTACCAGAAGACGAGGTGATCGCCGAGAATTTCTTCTGAGTATCTGATTTATTATACTCAGTTATTTCTATTGTTAGACTCTTATTTCCTGTTTATTGAACTGTTGTATCAAACTCTTTATCGGGTTGTTCCCCGAGAGTTTTGTTGAGACCTGTTGATTATTATTTCATCTTGATGAATCTGATATTGATTGTATTTATCTTATGTGTATGAGATTAGTATCATAGATCTTTGTAGTTGTTTACAGCTTAAGTACACCATGATGGGTCCATTAAATTGGGTTTGTCCATCGGTGTGTGCTGTTGGCCATTGCCACGTGTCTAGTCCCTCGGTATTTTGGGACTGGGGCGTGACAGGATCGAGGTATATCAGTGAGAGAACTTTTGTGTGAACTCCTGATCTCGACTTCAACTTCTGTTTCTACCATCTTTGATTAAGCCTCGGGACTAATAATCTCAAAGCAAGATCCGAGTAAGATGAAGAACAACCGTGCAAGTTTTTTCGACACCAGTTTTAACAAACTTGAGAAGTTTGACGGAGAGCATTACAACGTTTGGAAGAGAAATTTTAGCCTTAATCTCCAACTCGTAGATGTGGACTACGTGTTGACAGATCCTGATCCTGTTATTCCAGAGGGTGAAGATGTTACTGTTTGGGCGATTGCAACTACAAGAGCTAAGCAGAACAAGTGGAGGAGAGACAACAATCTCTGCAAATTGCTGATTCTCAACTCCATGGAGGATACTCTGGCGGAGTCATACAACAAGACAGACCATACAAAGGTCGTCTGGGAGGCTCTGAAAAAATATTACAAGGAGGATGAGAACCGCAACAAGATCTATGTGACAAAAAAAGTCCGGAAGATGCGATTTGAGGACGACATAATGATGTTGCCTAAAGTAAAGGAATTTTTCAAGTTACGTCAATAACTTGAGGATAATGGTAAGCCATTGGTCGACTCTTTCATCGTGGGAGGGATTGTTGCCAAGCTCCCGCCTGGTTGGAGCAAGTTTATCTCAGACATGCATCAAACGAAGATGGATGTGAGTCTTGATCAACTACTGCACAATATCCATATGGAAGATGAGATAAGGACTCAAAACAAAGTGGACACACGGTCCAAACGGTTGTAAATGCCAACTCGGTGCATGCTGGTGAATCCAAAGGGAGGCAGAAGGCTTCTCACAATAAGAAAAAAGATTTCAACCATATGAAGGTGAAGTCGGCATCGTTCAAATCAAAGCCTAAGAACGATGGGGCTTGTTTCAACTATGGCAAGAAATGTCATTTTAGCAGAGACTGTAGACACAAGTCCAAATAGAAAGAGCAAGGTGAGCCTAACAAGGTTGCATGATTGTGCAGGTTGCTACGACTGGCGTCGATACTGACTGGTGGGTGGACACTGGCGCATCCTGCCATGTTTGCTCAAATAAGGAGTTATTCACCACCTATAAACCTACATCTGAGAAGGTTATGGTGGCGAACAAGTCACAAGCTGAAGTACATAGGATTGGGACAGTGGTACTGAATCTGACTTTCGAGGAAGTCGCTGACTCTTCAGGATGAGAAGCACGTACCGGTGATAGCCAAGAACCTGATCTCAGGAAGTCTGCTCTGCAATGCAAGCTTGAGGATGGACGTCAATGCTGGGAAGATGGTGATGTCCTATGAAGGAACATACTTTGTAAAGGCTTTCTGTACCGAAGAAATATTTAAACTTCAACTTGTAACTCATGCCATTACTATAAATGCCATATATTCTTCTGGTTATTCTCTTGAGTTATGGCATAATAGACTAGGACATGTTCATTGTAAAAGAATAAACTAGATGTCTAGTCTAGGACTTATCTCCAAATTTGGGGATAAGGAGGCGGAGAAGTGTGAGGTCTGTGCGCAGACAAAGATCATAAGAAAATCGTTAAAATGGGTAAATCGAAGTACATATCTTTTAGAGTTGGTGCACTCAGATATCTGTGACTTCAAATAGTTCTCCACAAAGGCCGGGATAAAGTATTTTATTACTTTCATCGATGACTACTCAAAGTATGCATTCGTCTACTTGCTCAAATCAAAAGATAAAGCATTTGAGAAGTTCAAGGAGTTCAGGGCTGAAGCTGAACGTCAAACTGGACAACAACTCAAGAGACTCAGAAGTGATCGAGGCGGAGAGTATATGTCTTCTGAATTTGCATCGTTCTACAAAGAACATGGAATTGTCAATGAGACAACTGCTCCGTATTCTCCTCAATCAAATGGAGTAGAAAAAAGAAAGACCAGGACATTGACAGAGATGATGAACTCTATGCTGTTAACTACGGGTATTCCAAACTATTTTTAGGGAGAAGCTGTGCTAATGGCTACGTTCATTCTGAACAGAGTACCGTACACAACTTTCGATATCACTTCTCATGAAATCTGGTTCAAGGTCAGACCTAACTTGAATATCATTCGAGTGTGGGGGTGCTTGGCGTATGTGAAGCTCCTGGACTTGAAGATACAGAAGCTAGGGACAAGGACTACAAAAGCTATATTCTAGGGATATGCTGAAAAGAGTGATGGTCAAAGGTTTCTTGATATCGAGTCTTATCATTCAATCTCGCGATGCAAAATTCTTCGAAGATAAATTTGCAAGGAACAAGAACGTTGTTAACGCGGACATTCCAAAGAATGACGTGCAACGAAGGCTATCGCTTCCAGTTAAGATGTAGTCAAAGAAGAAGTTGTCATTTCTGAGACAACGTTCGAACCAGAACTCGCAGAACCAAGAACTAAGCGGGTGAGAAGATAAAAGGACTTCGGAGAAGATTTTGTCACCTATTATATGGAAGCAGATCCGCTTAGCTATAATGAGGCGATGAAGACCAGAGATGCTGTTGTAGAAGTATGGAAAATATGCATCCATGCGACCCTGCGACCCAAAACAAAAACTCAAAAGAGATCAGGCCGCAGAGTCTTCCTGCGGACAAGAAAGACGACATCTATGCATTCCAAATATTTAGTGACACGTCAGGGCAGGGCTTGAGGTGTGTACTTATGCAGTAGGATAGGGTGATAGCCTACGCATCCAAGCAACTGAAAATCATAAGAAGAATTATCCTACGCATGACCTGGAGCTAGCGGCAATTGTGTTCGGGCTAAAATTATGGCGACACTACCGCTATGGAGTGGCTTGCCGAATTTATACCGATCACAAAAGTTTAAAGTACCTATTCACCCAAATGGACCTCAACCTACGACAGCGGCGCTGGCTATAATTAATAAAAGATTATGACTTAACTATTGACTACACACCTGGCAAGAGAAATATGGTAGCAGATGCGTTGAGTCGGGTCTTTGCGGGATCCATGTCCGTTGATCGCAGGTTACAAAGGGACTTAGAGGAGATGGGCATCGAACTTCAAATTTGGTATCACGACGCACGGGTTGCTCAGATGCGATTCGTACCCAACCTGTTAGAGAGGATCACATCTACTCAGAGGGACAATCCATTCCTAGAGAAAATGCGTGAGCAGATTCTAGCAGAGAAAGCGAAAGACTTTGCAGTAGATGAGAATGGAGTGTTGCGAGTTAAGGGAATGCTATGCGTCCCCAATGACTCAGAATTCAGACAGAAAATCCTTGCGAAAGCTCACTATGCAGCCTATACGATCCATCCCGGGAGCACGAAAATGTATAGAGATCTTTGCACTATTTTCTTGTGGCACGACATGAAGAAGGATGTGGCGCTCTTCGTGTCATAATGCATAACCTGTCAGAGGGTGAAAGCAGAACATCAGAGGCCGGGCGGAGAAATGCAGAATCTTGCTATCCCAGAATGGAAGTGGGAGCACATAAGTATGGACTTTATTATTGGCTTGCCAAAGACGCAACGGGGGAACGACACAATCTGGGTCATCGTCGATCGGTTAACCAAGTCAGCGTACTTCATTGCCATCAAAACTACTTGGAGCACCGATCGCCTTGCCCAGACCTACCTTGATGAGATAGTTCGGCTGTACGGAGTGCCAATTTCCATAGTATCAGATCAGGACGGATGATTCCTATCACGTTTCTGGGAAAGCCTTCAGTCAGCGATGGGGACCAAGTTAAAGTTCAGCTTAGCCTACCATCCTTAAACAGACGGCCAAACAAAATAGGTAAATCAGGTACTAGAAGACATGATGCGCCTCTGCGTAATTGATTCGAAGTCAAGTTGGGACGTCTACCTACCGTTGGTCAAATTTACATACAACAACAATTATCAGTCCAGCATCTAAATGGCTCCGTACGAGGCTCTGTATGGGCAAAAGTGTAGGTCTTCGATCTGCTGGGATGAAGTTGGGGAGCGACAAATCTTCGGCCAGAACTGGTTGAACAAACAGTCCAAAAGGTTCAGTTGATCGAAAGCGATTAAAAGTAGCACAGAGCCGGCAGAAGAGCTATGCCGACATTCGTCGTCGACCCCTCGAGTTCCAGGAAGGTGATCATATATTTTTAAAGGTCTCGCCCATGCGAGGAGTCATGCGATTTGGAGTAAAAGGGAAGTTAAGTCCAAGATTCGTTGGGCCATTTGAAGTTCTCAAATAAGTCACTTCGGTTGCCTACCAAATTGCATTGCCACCAGCCCTGTCAGAAGTGCATGATATTTTTCATGTGTCACACCTTAGAAAGTACGTACATAACCCGAACCACGTGGTAGACTTCGGTCAGCTGGATCTGCAGGCTGACTTATCGTACGCGGAAGAGCTCGTTCAGGTCTTAGATGGAAAGGAGAAGCAGTTACGGAATCAGGCAGTCTCGCGACTGGCATACATCAGGAGGTTCATATCAAACTTTCAGATCATAGACATAATGATTAACATCATAATGATCGACATAATGATCGACAATATTTGTGGCTACCGAAGAACCTCAGAGAACTTTGTGGCCTTCAACGAAGACTGGCATACATCAGGAGGTTTATATCAAATCTCTTTATATGTTGTCAACCGTTTACTCATCTCATGAAGAAGGGAGTCTCCTTTATCTGGAATGAAGAATGCCAACTTACCTTCGACGATATCAAGGAGTATCTCATGAACCCCCAAGTATTGGTGGCCCCCATTGTAGGGAAACCCTTCTTGCTATATGTGTGGGTAATGGATCACTCCCTCAGGGCTCTGGTAGCCCAAAAAAGTAATGTCGGTTACGAACAGGCCATCTACTATCTCAGTAGAATGATAGCTAGCGTAGAGCACAAGTACAACCCCAATGAGAATGAGTGCCTCACTCTGGTCTTCGCCATTCAGAAGACTTGATATTATGTGGCAGGATAAACCATCCATGTGATCTCTTGAGTTAATCTGCTCAAGGTCCTCATGACTAAATTCGGAGCGCTCTACTCTTGCCTAGCCACATGGGTAATACTGCTGTCACCATACGACATGGTATTTATCCCGTAAAAGATGGTCAAAGGCCAAGCATTAGCAGATTTCCTGGCAGCCCACCCTGTATCAAATAACTTGAAGCTCTACGAGAAGATCACAGACGAAGTAGCAGACTCAAACATTATCACAAGCGCATAAGCCGTTTTGTGAATGTTCTTCGACGGTGCTTCAAGAACAGGGCCCAAAGGCGATATTGTTGCTGGCGTTGGGATAGTACTGATTTTCCCACACGATCTGGTCATCAATAGCGCATACTCTCTCACAGAACCATGCTCCAACAATGTAGCAAAGTACAACGCCCTCGTTATCAGGCTCCAACTCGCCAAATAAGTGGGAGTAGACTACCTAAAAGTCTACGACGATTCCAAGCTAATAGTCAATCAAGTCCGAGGCGAGTACGAAGTCTGAAATAAAGACTCAATTCCCTACCACCAAGCCACGCTCAGTATTTTTACCACCTTTGAGGGGTTCTTCATAGAGCACGTCCCTCGACTGTAAAATATTGAGGCTGACGTCGTGGCTAGCCTCGCAGCCTCTTTAGCTGTTCCAGTCAATACTCATGAATTGATCACCGTGGTCGGTCAAGAGATGGTCTACTCGAAGAACAACCTCTTTTTGTGCCTGAGCTACTCAGTAGAGACAAGCACCGACTCCCAAGACTGGAGACTCATATTCACCGACTACGCAGTCTATGGAATTATCCCCAAGAACCCAAAGGAAGTCACTTCCATCAGAAGATGTTCCCTCCGGTTCTATTATGATATGGCTACCAAAATATTGTATCGTCATTCCTATGATGGTCTTATGCTTCGATGCCTATCGAATATAGAAGCAAAGTAGGCTCTCCTCGAGTCTCACAATGGGGTATGCAGTGCCCATCAGCCCGGACCCAAGCTACAGGACCGTCTCCGGAGAATGGATTACTAATGGTTGACAATGGTCGCGGATGTTGTTGACTATGAGAGAAAGTGTCGAGTATGCCAAATCTACGCAGACTTCATCCACCAACCCTCGGAATTCTAACACCCAATTGTTGCGTCTTGGCCATTCGAAGCTTGGGGCATGGATATTATAGGACCAATCAGTCCACCTTCGTCTAAGGAACATCGGTTTATCCTCGCTATTATCGACTACTTCTCCAAGTGGACGAAATCCGTACCACTCGTTGAAGCCAAAACATCAAACGTGGTCAGGTTCGTCAAGCATCACGTTATATACCGCATCGGTTTGCCACGAAGGATCATCCATGACAATGGTCCACAGTTTACAAGTCACGCTTTTTTATCGATTTTGCGAAAAAACTAAATTCAGAACATAGCCTCAACGGCCTACAACCCAGCAACAAATGGTCTGGCAGAAGCATTCAATAAGACCATCGTGAAGCTACTCAAAAAGTTTGTGTCATCCAATAAGCGTGTCTGGAATGAGAAGCTGGGTGATTATCTCTGGGCTTAAGCCAACTGGTAGCACGCTATTCTCCTTAGTCTACAAGAGCGAAGCAGTCCTCCCCTTCGAGGTCCAAATTTTTTTGCTCCAAGTGGCTCTCTCCAACTGGCTAACCGTCGACGATAATCACCGCCGACAGCTATAAGAGTTAGAAGCACTCGATGAGAAACGTCTCTTATCTCAACAGCGCATTGAGCTATACCAAGCGCATCTCTCAGGAGCATTCAATAAATGGGTCAAGAAGAGGACTTACCAAGTGGGTGATCTCGTCCTAACAGTAGGAAGGCCGATGGTTATGGCCCACAAGATGGTCGGCAAGTTCCAACCCAAATGGGAAAGCCCGCTCGTCGTAGAATCTGTATTCTCCAACAGCGCCTACCGACTGGTAAAACCTAATGGCGACTTGCTCATGATGCCCGTCAACGGCAAGTTCCTGAAAAAGTACTATATCTAAGGCTAGGCTTGTACTTATCCCCGTCAAGACAATAAAGATGTATAGGGGTCCCACTCCTTGTTCATCCCCAGCGAGTGCCTATGCACGATATTTCTCTACAAGCCATTATCAGTATTCAGGAGTCCTGGATACGCAACGAATAATGGATCCTTAAAAGCTCTTCAGTGGAGTAGTCCCTAGGTACATCTATACACTCCCGCAGGGACCACCCAAACCAGTCTCGTTAGACACTAGTCATGTCCATATTACCTCTGAGCTATCGGCCTAATGATCTCCCCAACAGAGTAACCCTCAGGTCTATCTATACTCCCGGATAGACCACACTCAGCAAACCGCTCCTCAGTGAGTATCTCGTATATTAGTTCACGTCCATATTACCTCTGAACTACTGCCCTAATATTTTTTTCCGGTCGAGTTTGCCATGTCAATATTACCTCTGAGAAAACCTTCAGGGTTTGGCTATCGATCATAACGTCCACATTACCTCTTATATCGGTCGTCATCTCAACTTATCACCCATACTTAACTCCAAGTATGCCAATGGTGTTATGTCCACAAAATATGTCACATCCATATTATCTCTGACAGGGTTTGTCTTAAATCCATTACTTACACTCTGATGGACAAAAAGTAATGGGACTAAAAAACCTATCACGTCCATATTACCTCTGATAGGATTTACTTTCGAACTTATTACGGGCACTCTCTTGCGCAAGAAGTAATAGGTCCACGAAAGATCCCCCAGGGGGGTGTCCTTAATGGAAGCAAACGGTTCACGTCCATATTACCTCTGAACTATGAGCTGCCCATGTTCCCCATCCAAAGAAGACAGCCACGTCCATATTACCTCTGGCTCATTTCCTTTTCTTTCCCAAAAAATACCATGATCGTACCTAACCTCTCGTTATGACTATCGATTATCTCGCGTCCACATTGCCTCTGAGTTATCATCCTCGTATCCTCCCCAGTAAGGTTTTTCATATCCATCTTACCTCTGAGCAAACCTCCCTGCTTGATTATTGATTATCACGTCCATATTACCTTTGATATCGATCATCGTCTAAACTTAGCACTCGTACTTAATGCTAAGTACGCCAGCGGTGTTAAGTCCACAATACTTGCCACATCTATATTACCTCTGGCAAGGCTAGTTTCGAATCTATTACTTGCACTCAAGTGCGCAAGAAGTAATAGGTCCACCAAAGATCCCCCAATGGGATGTCCTTAAACAGACTGTGATATTATACTACGTCCATATTACCTTTGGTACGATATCCAAAGTTCACACAAACAAGTGAAATAAACTGGAATAGCTTTTATTTCTTTCATCTAAGAGAAACTAAAAGCATACTACATCTGAGGGAATACCAGGCTCCACAGCCCAAAGCCAAAACAAAAGGCAGAAAGAGTGATATCAAAAAAGTAAGAAGAGCTACTGGTGCTGCGGGTCAGAGCATAACTCTGCTATCCGCTCATAGAAAAGGGCGATATGGCCAATCAGGCCCACCTGGGCCTGGCACTCAACCTTCCTGGACATAAGCTCGGGATCCTCGTAACGAGCATAGGACTCATGTCTGTCCTCTAGATTCTGCATCTTCTGCGCTACTTGGCTCGCCTCGGTTCGGATAGCCTCATCTTCCTGCTGGACCTCCCGTGGCCTAACCCCCAGTGCATCAAGCTTGACCTAGAGAATTCTAATATTCTCATTCAGCCCCTTTTGCCAGGAGAGACACTCTTCTCTGATCTCACCCAGCCGATCGTGCCTCGCTTGCAAATTTCAGAAATTACGCTGCAAGCATTCCATAGATGAAGCAAAGAAGGCCTTCTCTGTCGTCACCTTCTTCGAGATCTCATTATATTCATGCGATATCACCATTCCCATATATGCCTGCTGGTACTGCCGTAACTCTATTAGGCATTATTCTACCTCCACCAATTTCTGGCCCAGGAGGTCGGCCATCTGTTCAAAACTGAGGAGACCACTCAGAGAATGGACCTGGCCCTCGACAAAGTTCTTTGCCCAGGCAAAGGATTTGGTGCACTATAGTACGCCCTCGACCCCTTGCTTTAAGAACAAGTGGAAGATCCGAATGGAGAGTCTGACATTTTTGTCAACCTCTTTCAGCGTAGCCGGAGTCAGAGGTGGCTGGATGGAGGAAGAAGCCACGGGGGAAATGGGTTGCGCAATGATGCTCGATGACCTAGAAGGCCTTGAAGGCGAAGTAGCAGCAGAGGAGCAATCATCGTTCCTGCTTCTGATCCAGTCCTTCATGGATGCATGAAATGCCTAGACATCCGGTAGCTGAGCAACGAATGGTGGGATAATCCCGAGACTTGGGACATGAGTATTAGAGTGCCCCGCTGCTTCGGTTCCCTCCTATGTACTAACCCCAGACGATATTATGGCAGCCTCGGACGATGACCCGGCTACCGCAGTACTAGGAACATCGGGAACGGCCTCCCGGCGACAGCTTACCACCCGGCTATCCACAGAGGCTTCAGTCGTGGAGCCCCCACAGCAATGGTTGGGGGAGAAGCCGTCGCACAAGAAGAACCGGCAATGGTAGGAACCACCTCCACCACAGCCTCCGTAGGGGCACTGTAGGGGGTCCTTCACCAGAGCTGGGGAAAGACTGAAGCATCTTCCTAACAAGCTCACTGCCTCCTTCTTCTACGACTCCCTCCTCGGCAGCCACGTCCATGGTCCTGAAGGGAGAGACGGGGTCAGCAGAACCAGAACAACCGCTAATTAACTTTACCCGGAGAATTAAAAGCTGAAGCCAGAAAATGTTACCTCTTAAGAAGTTACAAAATGACATACCAGAGGGAGACGACACATGTTATGTTTCGTCCAGCTTTGTCATAGCCTATCCTATGGCATCCATGTCATACACGGATATATGCTCCAAAGGGGTATAGGGATGCTCCGCTGAAGCTGCACCCGAGCCTTGAGCTCCCGAGGCCTCAGGTACCAGTTTCGTGGAACCCACGTCAAACTTCGGGGATGTTTCCTCTTCCAGTTCGGCTTAAAAAATTACTGAAGCGGCTGTTCGCCGTGGACGGTCCCTTCTCTCCTGTGTCTACAAATTTCCAAACAGACCAGAGTCGAGATATTTATATAGAGGACCAGGCAGAATCAAACTAAGAGGGTTTATGGATACCGCCATAGCATCTAAATTGGACTCTACTTCAGAAACCACTAGTGCAAGGGGTCCTACCTCTTTGCTCATACTCCCCTTCGCAAGGGACTTCAATTTTGCCGCAGGTTCGGTCTATGGGTCCACACCTGTCCTCGCCTTCTTAAAATAGCGAGCGTGATGCGTCTCGACCTTTAATTTGCGCTTGGCAGACAGAGGATCATCAGAAGGAGACATTTCTTCTTCCCGGTCGACGGGTCCAGCTCTATGATCAGAGGCTTGGCCACTCCCTTGCCCTTCTTAAGCGTCCTACACACTTTGGCATCAGGAGGCATCAGCATGGTGCCTTCGATGTAACTCCTCTCCTGGTCAAAGTTAGTCGGCGGAGCATTCGCCGAACAATAGTACTTAGCCGCGGTGTACAACATTCTCGGTATGACTCCGGATGGTGGCAATTAAAACCGGACCCGGGTGCCAGTAGCGGTATAGTAACTCCATGCTCGAGCCCTATCGAGCAAACTGTCACTGTATCCGAGAGAAGCACTCGGATGACCTAGTAAGAGCTGAGTATAGCCGAGCTGACGAGTAAACCGGTTGGGCAAGTGAGGCTCTCCGAAGACAACAGCCTTATTATGTTACACTAAATGAGAGGGACAGATAGCTTGGAGCCAACGAAAAAGCCTCTCAGACAAACTTTGA
The DNA here is from genome assembly GCA_036927795.1 of Iris macrosiphon. Taxonomy (NCBI): domain Eukaryota; kingdom Viridiplantae; phylum Streptophyta; class Magnoliopsida; order Asparagales; family Iridaceae; genus Iris; species Iris macrosiphon. The sequence continues at coordinate 44,351,266 of JAYESA010000020.1, forward strand.
GCCTCCCCCCTCCGTCATCATAATGAACGATGTTTCTTTCGTCGGCAATAAACTTTGGCTCGGACGTAAAGAAAGACCATCCAGTCATGAAGGAGAGCTCTCTCCTACCAGCGGGGACCATATCGTACCGCCACTTCATCATCCGATACCTGCAGACCTCCGGGAAAAGCATAAAAAAAGGCTCGAATGGTACGAATCAGGGCATCGACGGCCACCATGTCATCATCAGTCCCAGGGCTCATCAAGAACCCATGATGCAGGAGGAGCCAACCCATCGAATAGTGATAAGGGAGTTCGACCCTATTGAAATGCCCCTTACTAGGATGGTCCTCCACCTTATCAACAAAGTTGTGGAGACCACGATGGATGCAACATACCAGGGCCGGTAGAAGGGACAACTTGTGGCCGAAAGCCAACTTCACGGCAGGTAGAATCAAGGTGTGACTGATCCTTTCTATCATTTCAGACCCACCCGGGACTACACAGTTGCGCAACCATATCATCAGGTATCCTGCCAGTACGGACCTAGGTGACAACTTATGCGTGTCCATATAAAAGTAGCTAAAATCCTCTTCGAGGCCACTCAGCTCGTCAAGGGGTTCGTCCACTTCCTTCGAGGATCCCTCGACTTCCCTACCCTCGACAGCCAAGTCCTTCTGCACCTAGATGAAATCAGCCACTTCCTATTTAGACCGTGGTGCCCGCACATGAACTCTATTGGACTCTTTCAGCTCTGGGAAGAGGTGGCAAGTCCATGTCGTGATGTGAGGACAAGATCCCTCATTAGACTTCTTCTTCTTCGAAGACCTCTGGCGTATGCCGTGATGGCATAACAACTCTTGGTACACTGCCAAGTTCCCCGGGTTCTCTGCTTCTAATTTCTCGAGTTTTTTATTGCTCGGGGTATACTCTTCGTATGGTTCGGTACCCCAAGGGTGTTTTGAGACGGCATGCATCTCATGCATGGCCAGTCTCATCTCGCCGCCAGACGTAAAAAAGGTCCCCGTACGAAGGTTGTACAACTCCATCAGGGCAACGAACATGGGGCGGTTCACCTCTAAGCCATAACATGTACCCCTCACAGAAAATAACAAGTCTACAACTCTGAGTTCCCGCTCGTACTTCTTCAGAATCCACTGGGTCAGGCAGCACCAGGAGGCATTATAGTGTGCCCAGCTGAGAGCCCACAACTGTCCTGCAGGATAGGTCTTCTTCTTGGCAACTTGGTAAAGGAAAGTGCTCGCCGCATATACGTTGAGGTTCGATCCCAGGTCACTACCGACGAGACGAGGCTTCAGCCCCAGCAAGGAGTACGAAGGCGACTCCTCCGCGCTATAAAACTCCCTCTTGTTCTTTCTGATCCCACACTGGACATTGCCAAGGAGGGCCCCCTGTGGCTCAGAGGTTAAGTTTTAGTCCATCTGTCGTGGACACATTATCATCTTCAGGTCCGACAAAGGAAGATGGCCCTCGAAAGAAGGAAAAGTTACCTTTGTCTCGCGGAAGGTAAAAGACCAGTTCTCCTTGGTCGTCCCCATCTTGGATTGAGAAGACTCAAGTGCGTCACCAAATAAAAAGTATGGTTTCTTGAAGAAATGCTTCCCGTCTTTAGCGGATATCTCCCCCGAGTTGATCTGACTCAACAAGAAAGAAGGAGTCTTCTCGGCGATCTTCTGTTGATGCTCAGGGAGGAGATCCTTGTCAACTTGTTTCTGGAGAACCGCAGCTAGGTCCCCAAGGTTCATGTTTAAGGGTAGCAGGTTATGTCCGAAGACCAGTTCGCCAGAAGGTATGATGGGCAAAGTCTGTAAAAACCCCAAAGGAGTTAGATCAGGAACAATGAGAGATATCAATAAAAATATACATATGCGGCCTATGCGCGCATACGGCCAAGTCAGCCATGCGGCCTAAGTACACATGCGGCCAAGTCAGCCATGCGACCTAGGCACACATGCGGACAATTAAGTCATGCGAGCTAGGCACCCATCTGGCAGAGCTCGTCCATGCGACAGGGTTGCCCATACGGCAGAGAGAAGTTAGCGCATAGACGTATCCATGCGTCCAACTGCGCACATGCATTCCATATGTCACGCCCCAGTCCCAAAATACGTAGAACTTGGAATACGTGAGCATGCCAGCCGTATGTATATGACAACTCCAATATATGGAAACCATAACACATACGTACGCTGTATTATGAATAATAATTCACAAGTGGTATATAATATCACAAGTCACATGGCATAACTAAATCTCCACAAGCAATCTATATCTCATCTACGACAAATAAATATCAACTAAATTCAATAGATAATGATGAATATAAACACGAAAGATTCAAGTTCATCAAGAATTTAAAGACGTCCGGTGGAGACAAATCAACTACTAGTAGGCGAAAAATAAAAGATAAGAAAATAAAACTAACTCCATGTTAGAAAGTAAACTAAGCATTTGTAGGGCCATCAACTGTTGTCGTACCCTCCTCTGGTGCCGGTCCGTAAATCTGCGGGTACTCCTCGTCTGCTAAATCTGGAGAACAAATCCAGGTCCTCGGGGGACTTAACATGATACACAAAAATAATACGTGCCAACAAGTAATAGCATGTATGGAAGGCAACAAGAAAATACATGAAGATAATCTAAGATAGTGGTATGCCATAGAGAAAAGTGATGCAAGACGTGGCTAACAATAAATCAAATATTTCTATAGAGTGAAGCCAATGCAAGGTCTTCCAATCAATAGAAAATCTCATTTGTATTTTAATGCAAGTAACTCCCAATCGAGAATAGTGAAGTAGCCAATCCTAGTATCAATCTCCTCTACAAGGGTCAAGTCAATCTCAATTGTAGTTCAATGTAAGAACTCACAATCAAGAATGGTCAAATCGTACTCAAGTCAAGTCAAGTCAACTCCAAGTCAAGTACAAGTAATACGGGGACACAGTATCACGTCAAGTCATGCACACTAGGTGGAACATATATCAAATATGTGATAAAAAAAAGTAGAGATTAGCAGCATATATGGAATCAATAAAGAAGAATAATGAACCAAGTACAAGAACAGGAAACATGTACAAGAAAAATAGACATAAACAAGAATGAGAGAAAGTAAACATGCATAATACTTTACAAGAATTGGCAAGGTATCTTTTCTGCTCCGGAAAAGGATGAAGTCACAACTCAAGACGTCGTTCGATTTACCTGTCACATAAATTAAACAAGTTAGATCTACAAAAGTGGGTGGATAGGTTTTATATTCTAATATATTTTAAATGTGAATAAAATAAACTAAAATACTAATTTAATTATAATCTAGTTTTTAAGGCTAACCCTAGATTTTGGTTTAAAAAAATCAATTTTACGAATTTGGGATCCGTGGCACGCAAATTGAGGCGTTCTGTTGACCAAAAAAATAACCGACACAAAACCAAGATTTGTATGTGAAATCCTATAGATTTTAGCATTACATGAATAATGAAATCGACGGTTTCATCAAATCTCGAATCGGTAAAAAATTATCGCCCATATGGCGCACATATGATAATTTTTGGTAGTTTTCTAATACTTCTAGGTTGCACGAATTTTTTAGAATAGTAAACTAGCATATTTAATCTAAAAAATATAGATTATATTTCATCATGTCAAATTTCTGAAACTTGAAACGGATCATGATTCCGAGTTCAGGATCTCCCGAAATCTCGAAAACATCGAAACGTGTCAAATTTTTGACAACTGACACTCCAAGAATTTTCTAGAAATTTAGGTTCAAAATTATTTAAAATAAATTTTATATTCAAAAACTATACCTCGATACGGTTCGAACATAAGAAACATGGACATGTTTGGAGTGTAGAGCTAGGAGTAATGGAATCAAAAAGTTGAAGAACACGAAGAACCAATCTCCCTTCTCTCTCTCCTCAATATTAAAAAGTCGACAGATTAGGGTTATATATATATATATATATATATATATATATATATATATATATATATATATATATATATATATATATATATATATATAACCCTAATCTGTCGACTTTTTAATATATATATATATGTGTGTGTGTGTGTGTGTGTGTGTGTGTGTGTGTGTGTGTGTGTGTGTGGATCGGCGGCTAAAGAAAATGGGATAGGCTGAACACGTGTCAGAATCTGGTTGGGTGGTTTGTTTATACTATTTATTTTTTATTTGCCTTTATCAAAACATTATTTAAATCATTTTAAATCTAAATAACTAAAAATAAATATTAAAAATAAACATAAGAATCTAGAAAAATTACAGAAAATATATTTTGAACCCACAAACCCCAGAAAAATATTTGGGACAGTTTTATATTCATAGATTTTTTACTATAATTACTAAAAGCTCTAAAAATTAGTTTTACCTATTTAACCCAAAATAAATATTAAAAATAATCCAAAAATTCTATAAAATTTCCAGAAAATGTATAATACTATTATAAACCTTAGTAAATTACCTGGGTCTATTCTATGTTCCTTATCTTACAAAATAAAATTTAAAAGTCCTAGAAAATTAGTTATTAGCTTATTTTAAAACCAAATAAATCTAAATAAATTATAAAAATATATTTAAGTATTTTAACCCTAAAATAAATGTTTCGTAGAAAAATATGCCATTATGGTCTCACAGCAAATCATGGAAACCGTAAAAATTATGTTTCATAAGTTTTAATTACCCAAAAATTCTAGAAAAATCCTAGAAATTCTAAAATAGCCTAAAAATAATTATTTATATAATTAATTAAATTAAATAATTTATTTTCTAATTAACCAACAAAATAGCCAAAAGAAATCCAATAATTTAATAAAAATACTAAAATTAAAAATTAAAAATTAGGGTGATTATACCAGAACCCAACTCCGTCTCCAGAGAACCTACCCTTGATCGACAACTGAACGTCGGAGGAGAATGGCGAAGGGTCCACCACAGCAACACGACTTTTCCCCTTGGCCTTGCCCTTAGGGGCTTTCCTGGCAGCGGCGGCGGTGGAAGAGGCGACCTTGGGAGCCATGGCAGCAGCAAGGAGGAAGAAGAAGAGAAGAAAGTTTGGGAGAAAACTCTTTTCTCTCTCTTCAAAACCCCCTATATATAGACTGAAACATGTGGCTAGGGATAATGATAACGGATGTCCGCCTCGATCCCTGTAACGACTAGAGATGACGGTGCCTCCTCGTTCTTCGGGCCACTTTATCTCCTGACGGCGCAGAATCCCAAGAGATCCGCTCGAGGATCAAAGCAAATCAAGGCATTAAATGATTTGACATCTTGTCAGAGATAACTATACGGCCATATGACTATGCGGCATACCCTTCATATATGGCCAATAGAGCTTGGCCATGCTTCTTTCAAAGTATTCCAAACTTGTCAGTTTGAAAACTTTGAAGGGGGACTTGTAGAATCATGAAAAATCATACAGACAACATAAAGGTCATGCCCCCTCAAAAGAACAACCAAGCCGCAGAGAAGCCACATGCGGCCTGATCAACCAAAGATATAGAAGTTGTATAGTACACTCTATACGGCCTGAATGACCACAGAGCATGGGGGCCACATAAGACCCCCCTGACACAACATTCGACATATGTCAGACTCTCTGGCCATTACTCATCACAGTGAGACGCTTCAAGACTCGTAAAGACGATAGCTCAGAAAAAGATAAAAAGTTACATCAACTCATTGATGGCCTTGACGGACATGCCATGCCATGTGCTCGGTCACATGTGGCCACATACCCAAGCGGCCTCGTCATCATGCGACCAGATTGTCCATCCGAACAAAGCCAAATGTAAGATCCCTAATCCTGAAAACCCTATTTTTATTTATTTATTAACAATATCTATTATTTGTACATCTAGAGGATTTTTATGGAACCATTATAAATTTTCTAAAAATTATTTCATATAGGAGACCCTTTGGACAGTTGCCAGTTTAAACCGTGTGCACCCCTATATTTTTTTCAGAATTTTCTATGTATAAATATGTATATATATATAAATATTATTAATAAGAAAAAGGAATAAGAAAAATAGAAAATAGAATTTCCTATTTGTCCTAACCCAAAACCTAACCCGCGTATACTACTTCCCTACGTAAAATTCGCAATAGCAGCAAACAGCCGCGTAAACTTTGCCTCTCTTATCCGCGCGTAAGTATGATAGCAGCAGTAGCAAACCTACGCGTATAACTTATACGCGTAAACACTTCCTTTCACTGCGCGTAAACCTAACCCGCCTAATTCTTCTTTTTACGCGTAATACCAACTCCTGCGTAATATCTTTCATCACTTAAGATTCCTTCACCACGCGTAAAACCATATCCTTTAGAAAATATCAGCAACAGAAGCAGAAATCAACTTTGCTTTGCTTTCCTGACCTATACGTGTAAGCTTCTCATTCCACCACTCCTTAAAAATCTCCCCAACCGCACTCTAAACCAATAAAAGGAAAGCAGCAGTGGCAACAGCTTCTTACCTATTAAGTAAATTCCACCGCCTCCTTATTCCTATATATATCCCAACTCTCCTAAAAATCTAATTCCACTTTCTTACACCAAAGTTTAATCACTGTTGTGGACAAACGCACTATACAGAACTTGCTCGACAAGTATACCTTGCTACTGTACAAATTATTTACATTCCAGTTGATACATGCATGTTTAATTCTGCCTATATAGATATTTATTTTATAGATTCTGGACCTATTTATGAGATCACCCAGTTCTAGGAAGCATCAGTAGGTTCATTGACTGTGACACAGTTGCTACATGATTTGTGAGTCTCATATAGACCTCGGACTACGTATTGGGTTGGCTTCCTGTACGTAAGCGCCGTGCGTTAGGGGTAACTGCTGATAGAAATTTTGTATGCTAGTAGACCTGGCAGTTATTAGAGGATTTATCATGTCATGGATATGGCCTGCTTAGAGTATGGGGTGGGGAGAACAATAAGTAAAATATTTGGGCTCCTTTGCACTTTTTCCTGTACGCCCAGTTTCTCCACCGGAGAAACGGGTGATGATGACCACTATATATTACTGGCGGCCTCTGCCGTTCAAAAGACGACATGCTTTGAGGCTCCTGATTCTCCGAGAGGGTCACGCCTATCCCATATTTGAGCCAGATAGCCCACTTGGTGGAAAGTTGTTCTCAAACTGCATTCACTTAGACGGTTAGGCGAACCATTGGATGTTTAAATTTTAATACTTATTGGCATATTTTTATGTATCTTGTTACGTCCCTCTGAGGACCTGGTTCCTTTTCAGATATGGACGAGTAGGTGTACCCACAGGAGTACGGGCCTGGACCTGACTCTACGTACCTGACTGAGGAGATCTTACTCTCAGAGTATCTGTGATTTATTAACGCTGTTTAGAGATCTTTTGCTACTTCAGTATAGTCGTTTTGTAGTGGATTTGTTTCCACCCGACTATCAGACTTGATACTATCTTTGATATTCAGTTATTATCCAGCTCTTTATTTTCTACTGACTATTTGTGCTGTGGATGAGATATAGATTGCATGTGACTTGTTGTGACAGTATATTACCACTAGTGGATTGGATATTCATAAACAGCGTACGTGTGTATATGGTTTCCATATATTGGAGTTTATGTACATACGACTGGGCATGTTACGTACTCCTAGTCCTACGTATTTGGGACTGGGGCGTAACATATTTTTGGTGGTGGCCCATACAGGTCAAGAATATATTGTCTTGGTTACGTAACTGTACCAAACAAGCCTGTGTATAGGAATAGAGTATAAGGATCTCATCCACACTTGATTAAACTTCATTCTTCCTATCAACCATTCCCTGTTTGGATAAAATCAAAGTTTACGCCAAAAACCGTTTACCCTAAGTTGGCGTAAGAGCCAGATGACTATTTTGTTGGCATAAAGGCCAAATATGTAAAAGACTGCCTATTTTATGCTGCAGTATAATAACTGTTAACCACGTTACAATAGTGTTCTTAATCCTGCGTAGGACACGACATGAAAGCCACATAGGTAAATATCCAGCGTAAACCTGATGATTCCTGAACCCAGCATAAATGGCTTGACTAGGCGTAGTGAGCATATTATCATAAGTCTTAACTTTAACTTTCTCAGACATGACCAATTAAGAGCCAAATCTCGTGCATTAAATGCGTAGATATGCCTTGAGCCCTGTGCAGAAATAGATTTTTGACTTAGCATCTGATTTTGTCCTATCTTGAGCATAAAACTCATTTCTGTAGATAGCTTATGCAGAAGCCCAACTCTTCTTCCTCATTGGAAGCGTAAAAACAATTTTGTATTAAATATATTACTAAACGATGACCTAGATCTCTGTGCAAAATCATCATCACAACCATCCTCTCGAACATCGTGCAGTACTTTTTGTCAGATGTCAGGATCCCTGATTTGACTGACAAATTAGTCTGAGAAAAAACAAAAAGTTTCTCGGAGCAACTTTACGCTACAACGAATGTTAGATTTTTATGCGCAGACTTTACGCACGTAAACTTTTATGCAATTTTTTCCCAGACAGTTCTGAAGCCCTATTTTACGCGAACAGTTTTGAAGCTCTATCTTGCTGACTTCTTTGAGTCTCTGTTTTACGCAGACAACTCTAAAACCTTACCTTACGCTTCTCTGCTTTATGCGGATATTTCTGAACCCATGTTTTATGCCGACAAATTTTACATCTCTATTTTGAATCCTGTACTTCTTCTAAAATGCGGTGTACATCACCTGCAGAGAGATGGATATGCAGAAGGGATGTACTGTTATCGATGGTGACACAACTCCTGGAGTCAATGGTCAGACTCAAGGAGAGACCTCAACGAATCCTAGACTTTCTGGACCAGATGGACAGATTCACAATCCAGTTCCATCTGACCTTCCTGTTCCACCAAATGGGAACCTCCTAGCCTCATCAACACCACAAGATGGTCAGACTCAACTGTTCTAATTTTTCCAGATGATAATGAAGGAACAGCAACAACATGCCACCACACTAGCTGCAGAGCAGAGATAGCAAGCAACAGAACAGAGACAAGAGTTCCTAGCAGCACTTGAAAGGATGGCTGCAAAGACTACTGTGCCAGCTCAAGCACTAGCCCTAGAACCTCGAGCTAGAGTTGGTTCGGTGAAAGACTTTGTACAAATGGGTCCGAGTCCGTACAAAGGCATTGAGAGTCCAGAAGAAACTACCAATTGGATCACTCACACTCGAAAGTTATTAGAAGCATCGCAGCTACCTGCAAAGCTGTGGATGACAGGTATGAGAACGCTTCTAGATGGTAATGCTCATCACTGGTGAGAATCCATGGAGCACCAGTTGGGCACATACCAGACATGGAAGCAATTCCTGGAGTGCTTTGAAAGGAAGTACTTCCCGGACACTGTTTGAGATGCATTGTACGATCAGTTTCTCCACTTGGAACAGGGAAACCGAACAGTGGACGAGTATGATGCTGAGTTTAGTCGCCTTATTAAATATGGCGCTGCTTTGATACCAGACGACTTTGCCAAGGCTAAGAGATTTTATCGTGGACTGACTAAAGAGCTCCAACATTATACTAGCTCCCAGTCCCGAATCTCTTATGCCGAGTTACTAACAGAAGCCAGATTGCAAGAAACTATTAGCCGAGGAAAATGAGGCCAACTAAGGATGCAACAAGGACCGGCAAAGACACAACAAGGAGGGCCTATTACACGTCCTTTAGCTCAGCAACAGCAGTACCAACACAGAGCAGGACCATACCAGATCACAGAGAAGCCTTAATGCAACTATTGTGGGAGACGCGGGCACATCTCAAGAGTCTGTCGGGTCTGTTTGGGACAATGCATGAGATGTGGTTCCGGACAGCATATATTAAAGGACTGTCCTATGCAACAAGCATTGACACTCCCACCAGCACAGAGACTAGCACTTCCAGCACCCAAGCCAGCTCAGCAAATGATGAGACCAGGAGCACCTCGACCTCCAGTGACAGGGGGATTTCAGCGAGGACCACCACTACCTACACAGGAGGATCAATTCACGAGGGCTAGACAGGGACAACCCCAGAAGAACGGACAAGCTTTCGCAATGGAAGTGGATGACATGAATCAGGAGATTGATGTTATAGCAGGTATCACTCTTGCTTTTACTTTTCCTGCTACGATATTGTTTGATACGGGAGCCACCCACTCATTCATATCATCTAGTTTTATTACCAAACACAATATTGCCTCTACACCTTTACCTAGTTGTACTAGAATTCTTACCGGGGGAGGAGTTGTACCTATTAGTAGAAGTTGTAGATCGTGTCCTATAGTGATACATGGCAGAGAAATGAATGCCCGACTCTTAGTCCTTCCTATGCCAACTTTTGATATTGTGCTTGGAATGGACTGGCTAAGCAAGTACCACGCTTTCTTCAATTGCTTTGGAGGAAACATACTTTTCAAGGTACCAGGCCAGCCTGAATTTGAGCTTGTACGAGGATCCACAGAAATCCTTGATGGAATACAGCTCGCGATGGATGATGTTATCTATCATCCCATTATTTCAGAATTCCCAGATGTTTTTCCAGAGGAACTACCAGGCCTACCCCCAAATAGAGATGTAGAATTCTTAATTGAATTGACACCAGGAGCAGCACCCATAGGATCACATGTTTACAGATTGGTAAAGAAGGAGATGGATGAACTAAAGACACAATTAAAGGAACTAGAAGATAAAGGTTTCATCCGACCAAGTGCATCACCCTGGGGAGCACCAGTATTGTTTGTACCAAAGAAGGATGGGTCAGTACGTATATGCATTGACTATAGAGCATTAAATACAGTGACAGTGAAAAATAAATATCCACTACCACATATTGATGACCTATTCGACCAGCTTAGTGGAGCCAAGATGTTCTCAAAGATAGATTTGAGATCGGGATATCACCAGGTGAAAGTACGGAAAGAGGACATCCCGAAGACCACATTCCGAACAAGATATGGGCACTACGAGTTTTTGGTCATGCCATTTAGATTAACCAATGCTCCAGCTATCTTTATGGACTTAATGAATCGAGTCTTCCATCAGTATTTAGACCGGTTCATGGTTGTCTTCATAGATGATATACTTATCTATTCAAAGAGCCATGAGAAACATGAGAATCACTTACAAATTATTCTAGAGACCTTGAGAAGAGAGCAGTTATATGCGAAACTCAGTAAATATGAGTTTTTCTTGGACAAGGTTTCATTTATTAGACATGTCATTACAGGAGATGGTATTTCTGTTGATCCAGAAAAGATCTCGGCAGTTGAGACATGGCCTGTTCCTAAATCAGCAGCGGAAGTAAGAAGTTTTCTTGGACTTGCAGGATATTACCGACGGTTCGTGGAGAACTTCTCAAGAATAGCAACACCTATGACTCGGTTGATATGCAAAGATCAAGAGTTCATATGGACCAACGAATGTCAAGCCGCTTTCGAGGAATTGAAGAAGCGACTAACTACAGCACCAGTATTAACTATCCCATCAGGATCAGGAGGCTATGTAATCTATAGTGACGCATCAAAAAAAGGTTTGGGATGCGTATTGATGCAGCATGGCAAGGTAATTGCATATGCATCTAGGCAATTACGAGTACATGAGAAGAATTATCCAACTCATGACTTGGAACTTGCAGCCGTGGTATTTTCTCTAAAGTTATGGAGATATTACTTATATGGGGAACGAGTGGAGATATATACAGACCACAAAAGTCTCAAGTATGTCTTCACACAGAAAGAGTTAAATATGAGGCAACGTCGATGGCTCGAGTTGATGAAAGATTTTGAGATATAGCTACATTATCACCCAGGTAAGGCTAACGTTGTAGCAGACACATTAAGCCGAAAACCAGTAGCTTACTTCTTGACAACACAAAAAGAATTATTAAAAGACTTGCAATGTCTTGGCATTGAAGTGATATTACCTGGAGCAAATGGAACACTAGCCAATTTACAAGTACAATTATCACTAGTAGAAAGAATTAAGACAGCATTGCCTACAGATGCCAGATTCAAAAGATTAAAAGAAAGAACAGAGGCCGGGGAGCAGACGGGACTGCGCATCCATGATGATGGGATATTACGATGTGGTGATTGTTTTTATATTCCAAATGGAGAAATTCAACATGAACTAATGACAGAAGCTCATAGTTTGATATATTCTATTCATCCTGGGGGAACTAAAATGTATTGTGACTTAAGACAATATTTTTGGTGGCATGGAATGAAAAGAGAGATAACTCGCTTTGTAGCTAAATGTTTAATATGTCAGCAAGTAAAGACGGAGCACCAGAGAACAGCAGGGTTATTGCAACCACTTCCGATTCCAGAGTGGAAGTGGGAACATATCACTATGGACTTCGTTACGGGTTTTCCCAAGAGTCCCAGTGGAAGAGATGCGATATGGGTAATAGTGGACCGACTCACCAAATTAGCCTATTTCTTACCTTTCAGAGTTGGCCAATCTACAGAAGCTTTAGCTGACTTATATATGAGACAGATCGTAAGATTGCACGGTGTACCAGTCAGCATTGTATCAGACAGAGATTTACGTTTTACATCATATTTTTGGAGAAGCATGCAAGAAAGCCTTGGAACTCGTCTAAAATTCAGTACATCTTATCACCCGCAAACAGATGGGCAGTCAGAACATACTATTCAGACATTAGAGGATATGTTGAGGGCTTGTATGTTGGACTTTGGAGGATCGTGGAAGGACCATCTACATCTTGTGGAATTTTCTTACAACAATAGTTATCAGGCAAGCATCCAGATGGCTCCGTTTGAAGCATTGTATAGAAGGAAATATAGGTCTCCTGTGTGTTGGAATGACGTGAAAGAATGTCATATTCTGGGACCAGAGTTAGTGGTCAACACAGTTGAAACAGTTAAGAAGATACAAGGACACCTGCGAGCAGCGCAAGACAGGCAGAAACAATGGGCAGACCTTCATCGTCGTCCTTTGGAGTTTAAAGAGGGCGATCATGTCTTCTTGAGGATATCACCTACCAGAGGCACTATTCGATTCGGAGGACGAGGCAAGTTGAGTCCAAGCTATATTGAACCATTTGACGTACTAGATAGGGTGGGAGAAGTAGCATATCGACTTGCGCTTCCACCTTCACTTGAGGGAGTACATGACGTATTCCATATATCGTAGCTCAGGCGATATGTGGCAGACAACAGTCATATTCTCGACCATTCGGAGATCACCATTGGGCCAAGCTTGTCATATCAAGAGCAACCCGTGGGAATCCTTGATCGTCGAGAGAAAGTATTAAGAAACCAGTCTATTTCCTTGGTCTGTGTGGCATGGAAGCATGGCTCGCCAGGAGAATCTACTTGGGAATGCGAGGATGACATGCATAAACGTTTTTCGAACCAATTCACAGACCAAGGTATAAATTTACTTTGATTAATTATATCTTACACCATTTTTAACTTCTACCGTGGCTTAGTTTTAATTTCGAGGACGAAATTTTTATAAGTTGGGTAGAATATAAGATCCCTAATCCTGAAAACCCTATTTTTATTTATTTATTAACAATATCTATTATTTGTACATCTAGAGGATTTTTATGGAACCATTATAAATTTTCTAAAAATTATTTCATGTAGGAGACCATTTGGACAGTTGCCAGTTTAAACCGTGTGCACCCCTATAATTTTTTTAGAATTTTCTATGTATAAATATGTATATATATATATATAAATATTATTAATAAGAAAAAGGAATGAGAAAAATAGAAAATAGAATTTTCTATTTGTCCTAACCCAAAACCTAACCCGCGTATACTACTTCCCTACGTAAAATTTGCAATAGCAGCAAACAGCCGCGTAAACTTTGCCTCTCTTCTCTGCGCGTAAGTATGATAGCAGCAGTAGCAAACCTACGCGTATAACTCATACGCGTAAATACTTCCTTTCACTGCGCGTAAACCTAACCCACCTAATTCTTTTCTTTATGCGTAATACCAACTCCTGCGCAATATCTTTCACCACTTAAGATTCCTTCACCACGCGTAAAACCACATCCTTTAGAAAATATCTGCAACAGAAGCAAAACTCAACTTTGCTTTGCTTTCCTGACCTATACGTGTAAGCTTCTCATTCCACCACTCCTTAAAAATCTCCCCAACCGTACTCTAAACCAATAAAAGGAAAGCAGCAGTAGCAACAGTTTCTTATCCATTAAGTAAATTCCACCGCCTCCTTATTCCTATATATATCCCAACTCTCCTAAAAATCTAATTCCACTTTCTTACACCAAAGTTTAATCACTGTTGTGGACAAACGCACTATACAGAACTTGCTCGGCAAGTATACCTTGCCACTGTACAAATTATTTACATTCCAGTTGATACATGCATGTTTAATTCTGCCTATATAGATGTTTATTTTATAGATTTTGGACCTATTTATGAGACCATCCAGTTCTAGGGAGCATCAGTAGGTTCATTGACTGTGACACAGTTGCTACACTATTTGTGAGTCTCATATAGACCTCGGACTACTTATTGGGTTGGCTTCCTGTACGTAAGCGCCGTGCGTTAGGGGTAACTGCTGATAGAAACTTTGTATGCTAGTAGACCTGGCAGTTATTAGAGGATTTATTATGTCATGGATATGGCCTGCTCAGAGCATGGGGTGGGGAGAACAATAAGTAAAATATTTGGGCTCCTTTGTACTTTTTCCTGTACGCCCAGTTTCTTCACCGGAGAAACGGATGATGATGACCATTATATATTACTGGCGGCCTCTGTCGTTCAAAAGACGACATGCTTTGAGGCTCCTGATTCTCCGAGAGGGTCACGCCAATCCCATATTTGAGCCAGATAGCCCACTTGGTGGAAAGTTGTTCTCAAACTGCATTCACTTAGACGGTTAGGCGAACCATTGGATATTTAAATTTTAGTACTTATTGGCATGTTTTTATGTATCTTGTTACGTCCCTCTGAGGACCTGGTTCCTTTCCAGATATGGAGAGCAGGAGTACCCACAGGAGTACGGGCCTGGACCTGACTCTACATACCTGACTGAGGAGATCTTACCCTCAGAGTATCTGTGATTTATTAACGCTGTTTAGAGATATTTTGCTACTTCAGTATAGTTATTTTGTAGTGGATTTGTTTCCACCCGACTATCAGACTTGATACTATATTTGATATCCAGTTATTATCCAGCTCTTTATTTTCTACTGACTATTTGTGCTGTGGATGAGATATAGATTGCATGTGACTTGTTATGATAGTATATTACCACTAGTGGATTGGATATTCATAAATAGCGTACGTGTGTATATGGTTTCCATATATTGCAGTTCATGTACATACGGCTGGGCGTGTTACGTACTCCTAGTTCTACGTATTTTGGGACAGGGGCGTGACACCAAACGAGAGCACATATGCGGAGACATACCCATGTGACCTCATCATTATGCGGCCAGCGTGTCCATCTGACTAAGGCCAAACGAGAGCATATATGTGGTGACATACCCATGCGACCTCTTTATCATGCGGCCAGAGTATCCATCCGACCAAGGCCTAACGAGAGCACTTATGCGACCATAATACTGTACAGCCATAGTGTCCACCCGACCAAGGCCAAACGAGAGCACATATGCGTCTACAATGCTATACGGCCATGATGTTATGCGGCTCTCGATCTTTTTGTTCCAACCAAAGAATATTTTTCGCACGATGAGTGCTGACTACGTGTCCAAATGAACAAGTCACACACACAACGGTTGAAAATAAGCCCGAGATCTCATCAACAACAAATCCCAACCGAAGCAACGTGGCAGTCTGCCCATGGCATGCGACGACAGTTTTAACCGCATTATTTTGAAAGAGCTCCATACAGCCACCAAACAGAAGCATATGCCGCACCTATAATCTATCAGCATGATGGCTATAAATAGGAGCAACTTGGACGTTCCAAAGGGCTGGATTTTTTGCTTCAGAGACCATACCCCGGCGGATCTACGTACGTGCACATAATCTCAGGAGAGAGAAGAGAAGAGAGCATCTGCATTCCCTCGTCAGACCGTCAACAGAGTAAAGGAGCCGCTACAGCGCTCGATCTCCATCGTCACACTACCCAGATTAAAAAGTGTACTCAAATCTTCTGCTTAGGATTTTTTTTGTACCCTATGACTTGTGACATATGTTATACCACTTGTGGATTTGATATTCATAATACAGCGTACGCGTGGATTTGGTTTCCATATATTGGAGTTGCCATATCCATGCGGCTGGCATGCTTACGTGTCCTAGTCCTACGTATTTTGGGACTGGGGCGTGACAATATCGAAACAATATTTCAAAACACGTAAATTTTAGATTTTTCTCTTGTATATATTTATTGCATATTTCTCATTGTCTCTGATATTGTAGGTTTCATGATATGGCATCATTCAGTGTTACATTTTCAGGTTTTATTTATTGTATTTCTTTACTTGGCTTTATTTTGTATGGTGCAACATTTCATACGGGGATGTACTTTGTTCCTATCCTGACAGGATCGTTGATACTCAGGTTATGACATGAAAGGTCGATATTGGATCGGAAGACTCTAGTAGGAGATTAGACTAGATTTTGTAAACCCCCTGATTTTTTAGGATTTTTAAAACAGGATTTTTCAGAATTTTTTAGGATTTTTCGAGAATTTTTACTAATTAAAAACAAGGTATTTGTTTTTAAAATATATTAAAATATTATAAAAATAATATTTTTGGGTGTAAAATAAAATATTGGACTTAGGATAATTTTCCTCGAATTTATTGGACCCCGAAAATATTTTTAAAAGACCAAAAACTATTTTATTTAAAAATTAAAACAAACCGGGTTGAACCGGGTTCAAACCGGGCTGAACTCGGTCCAACTGAACCGGACCGGACCTCTGACCCTAACGGGTTGGATCGGGTCTGCCCAACCCGCGACCCGCTCGACCCGAACCCACTTCCCCCTCTCCCCACGACCTGCACCCCCGTGCCCCGCTCGGCCACGCGCCGCGCCGCCCGAGCTTTCCGGCCGCCCGCCCTCTTCGCTCGGCCCACGTCCTCCGCGACGACCGCCTCCCCCGCCACGACGCCGCCCCGCTCGGCCGACCCCCCTCTCTCCTCTAGCCTATTTAATCCCCCCACCGCCGTTACCGAAACCCTAAACGCCTCTCCCCTCTTCCCTCGACTGCCATCGCCCCGCCCGCGACGCCGCCACCGCCTCCCGCCTCGCCGCCACACCGCGACGCCGTCCCGGCCTCCCTCTCCTCCTCCTTCCTCCTTCCCCCAGCAAGCCCGCAGCAGCAGCCCGAGCGTCGCCCGCTCCGCTCCGCTACGCCCGGCCGCCGGAGCCCTGCGCCGTCGTCCCCGGCCGCCTCCGGCCCTCGACCGCCTCAACCGTCCCCTGCCTCCCTCTGGCCCGCCTCCGGCCGCCGCAGCTCCGGCAGAGCCCTAGCCCTAACCCTAACCCTAGATCTGACTCGGACACGACTCGGACACGCGAATTCTCAGTTTTTGGAGCCCTGTTCAGGTACCCATTTCTCTCTCCTCGCTGCCCCTTTTTCGGTTTCGTCTGTTGCAACGTGAACCCTGCGTAACCCTCTCGATTTTTGTGTAACCCGCTCGGTGCATCGCGTCCTGTGGCGATCGCGAAGCGTGATCCAAAAACAGGAAAAATAACGCCATATTTTACCCCGGAACTGAGTATGTCCCGCCAAACGGGATGACTTGGTCGCGTGCGGTCTTCCCCGAAACGTGCGCACCATTGATACGGACGTGCAGGATTTTGCAGAAGTTGATTTGGATGTGCGTGCACACCGGAATCAACGCGTATCCGCCGACACCGTCCCGTATCCGTCCGTTCTAAAATGTATCGTAACTTTGTGTACGCACGTCGGATTGAAACAAAACTTGGCCATCAGACTCGTAGCGATACGTTGGTCCTGTGACCCAAGTTTGGTTCGATTCTGAGAACGTTGACAAAATCGCGTATCGTGGGCCCCAATAGGCTCCACTTGACGGATGATTTTGTGATCGGCTCATCGGAATCCAATTCTGGAAGTTTCGTTGGGTTCGTATCATCGTTCTGGACCTGTTGACACTAAGTTTGACAGATTTGGAGATCTTTGACCCTGACATATTTTTCGGTGCAAAGTGGCCCACATGAGGACCCTACTTTGACCCGGAAATGTCATTTTTGCCCCTGTGTCCAAATTGGACTCAAGGACAGGCGTTTCTAGCTATTTGATATTTTTTGAATCTGATGGTAATATTTGTTTCACCATCCGGAGACGTTTTTGGAGATTTCATGAATACCAGAGCTACAGTTGGAAACCAAACACCAGGCAAGTGTACCTTGCCAACTCGCAGTGATTCCTGTTATAGTACTTGCTAGAGTTCTTTGTACATACATATATAATCTTGATTTAACTGTTCAACCCAGGACTGAGTGACTTTACTTAGCGTCCGATTAATAGTCGGGTGCCAACACCGTACGCGGAGTTGTGTAACGTCACCTAGAGATGGATATCGTGACCCTTTACATTCTCGTACTTGCATTATCAAGTACGTTATACCCAGGATACTTGACACTATTCATGAGACAGAATCTTCCTGAGATATTCATGGTGATTCTGTATAGGATACAGGTTTCATGACATAGACATTATATTCTTAGATCTTATTATGACTTACTGTATTAGTTTTGATCTTGCGTGTCATGGACATGAGACGTGTGATTACATTGGGTGGGGAGAGACACACAGGCTACATGTTGATTATATTATGACGGTGTCGTAGTCTCCCTTTTGAGCTAGACAAACCATATGATATCGCTGCTACCGGCTCCCTGACACAGAGCTTGTAGTGGTTTCAGCCTGAGTTCTAGTGCTGCTCTCATCTTGTATTTCACTTAGTTGGTTATATAGTGTTCCCCTATTATTTTATTTATTGCTGGAGAGTCACACAGGCTACAGGTTGACTATATTATGCCGGTGTCGTAGTCTCCCTTTTGAGCTAGACAACTACATGATATCACTGCTACCGGCTCCCCTACACAGAGCTTGTAGTAGTCTCAGCCTGAGTACTGGTGATGTTCTCACTTGCAATTCACATAGTTGGTTGCATATTTACCCTATTTATTTTATTGACTATTTCACTGCATTATTATGGCTTGTATTATCTGTACCTTGCTATGTCCCCTGAGGACCTGGATCCGGATTATGTCCCCAGGATTAGCAGACGAGATCGATCCAGAGTTTACAGTACAGGAGCATTAGCAGGAGCAGGAGCAGATACTGGAGCAGTACCAGATCCAGTAGACGAGTGACCTCTGCGGGTATCTTCTGAGTATATACTTTGTCCATACTCAGTATTTGCTGTGGTTATCTTTATTCTTGTATCTTGACAGTGTATCAGACTTATTCTCGGATTGTTTCCCCGAGACACTCTTGTTGAGATATGTTAGTTTATATTTGTTTGCATTTATTCTGGCATTTGATCTGTGATTATCTGTTGTGGATGAGATTACAATAGACTGTGACTTGTATCATTTGATCTATTTACTGTTGTACTACAGCTTAAGTACGCCCTGATGGATCCATTAAATTAGGTTTGTCCATCGGTGCGTGCTGCTGGCCATTGCCACGTGTCCAGTCCCTCGATATATTGGGACTAGGGCGTAACATGGTTTTTGTGGTGGCCCATGCAGGTCTACGACTAAATTGTTCGATTTCAACTTAGGGACCGAGCAAGCCTGCAATAAGAATAAGATAAGTTTTTAGGATCTCATCAACTTGCTTGAATCGTTCTTGACATCTATATCGAATTCGAATTAATTCTTGACTTGCATCCTGCCTTGATTCCTGTGCGCCTCTTATTGTTTATTTTGGTTGCAGAGTTATGGATTCACGAGCGAACGATGAGACTCCTGCAAGATCACCACGAGAGGCTGTGGTAACCAACGAAGAGGAAGTAACACCAGTAGGAGAAGGTCAATCAGCTCAACAATGTAGTCAAGCGAATCAGCATACCTCGAGAATCCAGCCAGATGACATTCCACCATCGATGCAATTTACTCCACAAATACCCGTAATTCCACAAGGGCAGGCCATGGACGGACAGCAGATATTTCAAATAATCTATGCAATGATGCAAGTTCAACAATAAATTCAACAAGAGGCTCTGCGTCATGAGGCAGAGAACCTGAGGAGCAGCCTAGTAATCGCACTAAAGCAGGCAGATTTACCAGCACGACGGCCAACGATGGGTTCTATCGCCAATTTTTGCCAGCTGAAACCTCGTACCTTCTCAGGCAAGGAGGAGCCCACTGAGGTTCATGAGTGGCTCACCAACACACAACATCAATTAGAAGCAGTCGAGCTTCCAAGAGAACGTTGGAAGACTGCAGTCAGAATACAATTGACGGACAATGCACATCACTGGTGGCTATCCGAGGAGACACGGCTCGGACCAGACTGAGTCACTTGGGAAGAGTTTTCCAGACTCTTTCAGGAGATGTACATTCCAGCCATCGCTCGATCAGAACTTCGGGACAAGTTCAATTGCCTCACTCAAGATAGTATGACAGTGGAAGAGTACAACGCGGAATTCATTCGTCTGAGTCGCTTCGCCCCAACCCTGATCCTGACAGAAGAAGAGAAGGCTGAGAAGTTCTTCGACGGACTAAACTTCGAGCTGCAGAAACTAATTAGATCCGTTGCTCCTACATCATACCCGAACGTCCTTGCTGCAGCCCGAAGCATGGAGCGCGTCATCAAGAGAGAGACCAGTCTGAAGCGGCCATCCATATCAGCACCAGACAGAGCACCACAAGAAGAAGCTACAAAAAGACCTCACATGCACCAACCACCAGAAGCATCTTCACAGGCACTACATGTCTGTCCATATTGTCGCAAGCGAGGCCATATTGAGAACAAGTGCAGACGTAAATGGAGATTATGTTTAGCTTGCGGATCCAGTCAGCATTTAATGAGGGAATATCCTGAGCGTCGAGAAGGAGCACCAATGGTTAACCAACAAGCGATACCAGTACCGAGGCCAGCCGATCCAGTATTGGGAGCACCGCAAACGGGAGTTGAAGGAGTCCTACCACCATCTCCAGGAGGATATCAGCCGAGGCCACCTTTGATACCACAAGAAGCACTCTTCCAGCAGGCTAAGCAGCAGCAGAGAAATCGATTGCAAGGACGCAAACAAGCCCTGACGATGACCTGGGAGAATGCGCAGACTCATGGAGTAGCTAATGCGCGTAAGTGATTCGTAGCTACCGTTTCTAGAATTGTTTTAGTTCGTGCCTATTGGTTCGTGACCTTAGCCCTAACCTAGTAATTTGGAACTTGTTAATAATAACCTAGTTTTTCTAAAAGTTGTAGTTCTCTTTCTTTAACTAGATTTACTTTACTCTGGAAAGTGCATAACTTTCATTCTTAGGGAAACAATATTTTTCCTAGGTGTCTTGTGATGTGTTTCGAACAATGCTTGCAACCGTGTCATCTATGTTGACCGGTTATTCTTTGATTGCGAGAACGCAATCCTCTTAAGGAGGGTAGATTATAAACCCCCTAATTTTTCAGAATTTTTAAAACATGACTTTTCAGAATTTTTTTGTGATTTTTTGAGAATTTTTACTAATTAAAAACAAGGTATTTATTTTTAAAATATATTAAAATATTATAAAAATAATATTTTTGGGTGTAAAATAAAATATTGGACTTAGGGTAATTTTCCTAAAATTTATTGGACCCCGAAAATATTTTAAAAAACCCAAAAACTATTTTATTTAAAAATTAAAACAAACCGGGTTGAACCGGGTTCAAACCAGGCTGAACCGGGCTGAACCCGGTCCAACCGAACCGGACCGGACCCCTGACCCTAACGGGTCGGATCGGGTCTGCCCAACCCGTGACCGGCCCGACCCGAACCAGCTTTCCCCTCTCCCCACGACCCGCACCCCCGCGCCCCGCTCGGCCACGTGCCGCGCCGCCGGCGCTTTTTGGCCGCCCGCCCTCTCCGCTCGGCCCACGTCCTCCGCGACGACCGCCTCCCCCGCCACGATGCCGCCCCGCTCGGCCGACCCCCTCTCTCCTCCAGCCTATTTAATCCCCCCATCGCCGTTGCCGAAACCCTAAACGCCTCTCCCCTCTTCCCTCGACTGCCACCGCCCCGCCCGCGACGCCGTCACCGCCTCCCGCCTCGCCGAGACGTCGCCCCGGCCTCCCTCTCCTCCTCCTTCCTCCTCCCCCAGCAAACCCGCAGCAGCAGCAGCAGCCCGAGCGCCGCCCGCTCCGCTCCGGCCGGCCGCCCGAGCCCTGTGCCGCCGTCCCCGGCCGCCTCCTTCCCTCGACCGCCTCCGCCGTCCCCTGCCTCCCTCCGGCCCACCTCCGGCCGCCGCAGCTCCGGCAGAGCCCTAGCCCTAACCCTAGATCCGACTCGGACATGACTCGGACACACGAATTCTCAGTTTTTGGAGCCCTGTTCAGGTACCAATTTCTCTCTCCTCGCTGCCCCATTTTTGGTTCCGTCTGTTTCATCGCGAACCCTGCGTATCCCTCTCAATTTCCGTGTAACCCATTCGGTGCATCATATCCTGTGTCGATCGCGAACCGTGATCCAAAAACAGAAAAAATAATGCCCTGTTTCACCCCGGAACTGAGTACGTCCGGCCAAACGAGACGACTTGGTCGCGTGCGGTCTTCACCAAAATGTGTGCACCGTTGATGCGGACGTGCGAGATTTTGCAGAAGTTGATTTGGATGTGCGTGCACACCGAAATCAATGCGTATCCGCCGACACCGTCCCGTATCCATCCATTCTGGAATACGTCGTAACTTTGTGTACACACGTCGGATCGAAACAAAACTTACTCCATCAGACTCGTAGCGATACGCTTGTCCTGTGACCTAAGTTTGGTTCAATTCTGAGAACGTTGACAAAATCGCGTATCGTGGGCCCCACAGGCTCCACTTGACGGGCGATTTTGTGATCGGCTTATCGAAATCCAATTCTGGAAGTTCTGTTGGGTTCGTATCATCGTTCTGGACCTGTTGACACTAAGTTTGACAGATTTGGAGACCTTTGACCCTGACATATTTTTTGGTGCAAAGTGGCCCACATGAGGACCCCGCTTTGACCCGGAAATGTCATTTTTGCCCCTGTGTCCAAATTGGACTCAAGGACAGGCGTTTCTAGCTATTTGATATTTTTTGAATCTGATGGTAATGTTTGTTTCACCATCCGGAGATGTTTCTGGAGATTTCACGAATACCAGAGCTACAGTTGAAAACCAAACACCAGGCAAGTGTACCTTGCCAACTCGCAGTGATTCCTGTTATAGTACTTGCTAGAGTTCTTTGTACATACATATATAATCTTGATTTAACTGTTCAACCCAGGACCGAGTGACTTTACTTAGCGTCCGATTAATAGTCGGGTGCCAACACCGTACGCGGAGTTGTGTAACGTCACCTAGAGATGGATATCGTGACCCTTTACATTCTCGTACTTGCATTATCAAGTACGTTATATCCAGGATATTTGACACTATTCATGAGACAGAATCTTCCTGAGATATTCATGGTGATTCTGTATAG
Source organism: Iris macrosiphon (assembly GCA_036927795.1). NCBI lineage: Eukaryota > Viridiplantae > Streptophyta > Magnoliopsida > Asparagales > Iridaceae > Iris > Iris macrosiphon. Next base: position 44,374,913 of record JAYESA010000020.1, read on the forward strand.
GATACAGGTTTCATGACATAGACATTATATTCTTAGATCTTATTATGACTTACTGCATTAGTTTTGATCTTGCGTGTCATGGACATGAGACGTGTGATTACATTGGGTGGGGAGAGACACACAGGCTACATGTTGATTATATTATGACGGTGTCGTAGTCTCCCTTTTGAGCTAGACAAACCACATAATATCGCTGCTACCGGCTCCCTGACACAGAGCTTGTAGTGGTTTCAGCCTGAGTTCTAGTGCTGCTCTCATCTTGTATTTCACTTAGTTGGTTATATAGTGTTCCCCTATTATTTCATTTATTGCTGGAGAGTCACATAGGCTACAGGTTGACTATATTATGCCGGTGTCGTAGTCTCCCTTTTGAGCTAGACAACTACATGATATCACTGCTACCGTCTCCCCTACACAGAGCTTGTAGTAGTCTCAGCCTGAGTACTGGTGATGTTCTCACTTGCAATTCACATAGTTGGTTGCATATTTACCCTATTTATTTTATTGACTATTTCACTGCATTATTATGGCTTGTATTATCTGTACCTTGCTATGTCCCCTGAGGACCTGGATCCGGATTATGTCCCCAGGATTAGCAGACGAGATCGATCCAGAGTTTACAGTACAGGAGCATTAGCAGGAGCAGGAGCAGACACTGGAGCAGTACCAGATCCAGTAGACGAGTGACCTCTGCGGGTATCTTCTGAGTATATACTTTGTCCATACTCAGTATTTGCTGTGGTTATCTTTATTCTTGTATCTTGACAGTGTATCAGACTTATTCTCGGATTGTTTCCCCGAGACACTCTTGTTGAGATATGTTAGTTTATATTTGTTTGCATTTATTCTGGCATTTGATCTGTGATTATCTGTTGTGGATGATATTACAATAGACTGTGACTTGTATCATTTGATCTATTTACTGTTGTACTACAGCTTAAGTACGCCCTGATGGATCCATTAAATTGGGTTTGTCCATCGGTGTATGCTGCTGGCCATTGCCACGTGTCCAGTCCCTCGATATGTTGGGACTGGGGCGTGACAGATTTAGTCAGATATTTTGATGTATCATTTATGTTGTATATTTTTGTTGATTTATCGAATTTATTTTTTGGGTGATGATTTGTACATTGTACTAAAAGACTACTAATGGATGTGATGATCGTGTGCATATATGGGTTCTCTTTCTTGTCTTTCATCGTGCTTTAGATTTATGTGATTGAGCAACGATTGATTATTATTGAAATTTGACGACTATTGAGGTCTAGACAGCTTACTACCGTTGTTAACAACAACGTAGGCTGGGCGTGCTCACAACCCGTACCCGATATCGTGGGCGCGGGGCATGACATGTTTCGATTCTCAAAATATCATTTCTTTCGATAAAATCACTCAAGTGATCTCGTCCAGTTTCACTTTAGAGTTTCAACTCTCCATACTTCTGACCTATAAAGTTTAATCATCAGTGTTCATATATATGTTTCCATATCCAAATCCTTCTCTATTATCCTTTATATACATTCACGATATCCACTCTTCATAGATCTTTCAGTCTCTACCAAGAGCTCCACCTATGTACTACTCCTTAAATGTCCCAATAATAATAGTACTACTAGGATAGACAATAATATAGTCAAACTGGTTTGGCAAAACTTTATAATGAACCTGGTACAAATTAATACATGAATGGAGTTACAGAAAGATAGGATAGATGGTGGAGAACTTTATTGTAGAATATCTTCTCGATCTCCCTCAGAAGTAACTGTTCCTCAAAGCTCGTCATTATACTTTCATATAACCTTGTGATCCTTTATTAGATTCCGTAATCCACCATCAACTATATATTTTTTTTTCCAATTTTCTCAATTTGTGTCTTTAGCTAATACATAACCTTAAGTCAATTTTGTATCCTCTAATCAAATTTTGATCCCTTTATTTAATCTTGAATTATTATTTTTTGTATTCCATAATTTTGCTAACTCTCAATGTTCAATGCTTCCAACAATTTCTTATTTTTCTCCATTGATAATATATGTCACTAAATTAACCCTGACCTCAAAACATTTATAATCTTTCGATCTCTGTTTATTAATTTAATCTTATGATTTGAAACTTCTCAATTATTAATTTAATCTTATGATTTGAAACTTCTCAATTCACAATATTGTCGTCGATTACTTTTTTTTTTTTTTTCCAATTTAAATTGTTTCTCAAGAGTCAAAGATTCAGATTTTATTTTGTCATGACCCGCACCGGGTATAGGGGCACAAGTACGTGGGTACGCCTAGCCAACGTCGCAACATCGATGGTAGAACGTTGTCTAGGTCAACAATACTATCTAAACATCTCATACAATATATATAATATACCTGTCAAGATATCTCAACTCCAAATGGAGGACAATATAGTAATATGATAATCAATACTCAATCACAATAAAACTAGATGAAGATATGACATGATATGGAATAGAAGGAATAGAAATCATAAGTCACAAATACAACCCATATCCAAGTTTAATAGACTATCACAATAGTCTCAATATAATACATGCCAAAATGTCTAAACTGAAACATATCCAATATAATAAATAAAATAACTAGGTCTTCTCAACTGTTGGCTCTAGCTCAACATGCTCTATGGGTTCTATCTCAACTGACTCGCCATCATATGGCCGATAGTGTGTTGGATACAAGTCCTCTAAAGAATCATCTAAAAAATATATTCAGTCAGGATTGGAGCGAAGTACAACCCAATAGCAATTTTAATAATTGACAGAAACTATGAAACAGTAATAGCAATAAAATAAATGATAGAAGTAACTAAACTAGTAAATATCACAAGGAGAAGTATCATGGTAAGTAATGGAAATAAACTAAGAACAATATGGTGAGGAACATCAATGTAATAAACTGGAATGAAGGAAATATAATAATAAAAATATGTCTTGAAATATTAGTAAGATATGTGATCAACTTAGGCCTAACACGGGCTATAAATTAAAGGGAGCTAGCTTGACCACACGTGAGTTGCATGATCTGCTAGCTATCACGGGCTACACTAAATTACGGGCTATAAGGTATGATCACATATCCACTAATACTTTTTCTTCCCCCGACTAGTACACAGATCCAAATCATGATATGTTATAACATATATATCGCGATGCATCGTCTATAATATGATGCACTATTATTACGGTCTATATAATCACGAAGATATCACAGTAATTACTGAGTAATCATGAAGAACGACACAGCGATTACTAAGTAATCATGAAGATAACATCTCATGACAAGGATCCACGTATACCAATATGTTTAACATCGTGTCAGAAATCAAATATCTTAATACTAAATACATGTAACATAGAGACTATCAAATAAGGAAACTATCAGAGAATGTACTCGCCTCTGGTCCTGAGCAACTGATATGACTCAATGTGCAAGCTGGTATCACACAACCCTATATATGAATATCATGTCAATAGGTGTAAAGAAGTGATAAAAATGTTAAAATGCTCTAAAATATGATTTCTAGGCCATTTCTAAGTCATGATATTCAAATTAGGTCAAACTAGCCGAATACCTTGGTTTTAGGTTCATACCTAGCTTCTAGGTCCAATACAAGGCTATACTAGTTGGTACTAGTTTATACCTAGATTTCTAGGTTCATAACTAGCAGGTATTAGATATACTAGTTAATATACTAAGTAATATGTATATATACGCATATACCTAGCAATACCTATCTAATGTCTTAGCTTTGGCGTACCCTTACCTACCAATTACCTAATATCAATACCACTCATCTCACCTTTCCTAGTCACTCACACACATCCCAGGCTCATACTTGACAAACACCCTTATTCTAATACTCACACTGATACACTGTCACACTAGCACTCAATGCACTGGTATGTACCCATCTCAAATATGTGCTCAAGCACTACTGCAGACCTACACTCCCTTGCTCAGATTTGTCTGCACATACTATCCTACGTTACTAATACCTCACCAACCTACCTACTCAGACCTGTGTATTCCCCACACTGCAGGAATTGTGCACCAACAACTCACATGCACAATATCACTCCTCCCACAATTATTTGGTACTCATATCCTTAATTCCATATCAATCCTAACTAATCTTTTGATACTACCCATTGACACACCATAACTAAATATGATACACACATAGGCCCTCATCACCAAGTCTGATTTTAGACTTCCCAAAACTGCAGACAAGCAAACTGATATACATACCTTGGTGTCAACCTTCCCTCCAACACTACATCCCCTAATACACTGCTGCCTCTAAGCACAGACACCTGAACACAGGTGTATGCTCCTTCTTATCTTACAGTCACTACTTTCTCCCTAACTCTACTGCTACTTGCCTCACATAACTTCAAGTATGTAGTCTCAGTCACCTAGACTGAAGGGACTGCACTGCTCTCACTAACCTGCTGCAAAGCCACCCCTCAAGCATACACCCTCCCACGTGCTGCTCAGTCTATACTCGAGCATCAATAGCATAGAGGCAATGGCCTAAAGTCCAAGTAGCAACTGCTACTTTTCATCCACACACTTATATATATAATCACACTCAAACACAACAACAATAACCATGACAGAACAGCACCTTGCTACTGCTGACGTGCACAGTTACAGTATCACACCCTCTCCCTCTTCTAACAGACATAACTTTCCTACACACAAGCGCAACATAACATACATATATACACCAAATCATACACACACACACACACACACACACACACACACACACACACACACATATATAGCACCCATACTAAAGGATTGTATCAAACACCTATAGTGTATCACTAGGATATTCATGATACGCCCCCAAATGAGATACAAAACACCCAATTCTCCATAATTATCAATTATATATAACAATTACATATTAATACAACTAAAATAATTAGTTACAATAAAAATTGAAGAAAAATTGCACTAATATGCACAATATCCCCAAATGAGTCCCCATATTATAGCGTGTCACAAAATACCATGATACGCTCTACTCGTGTCCAATTATGGATACGTAGCTGTGTTTGATAATAAATGAAAGAAATAAAACTAGGTTTATACGAAACCCTTTCTTAGGTTTACAAACAAGAAATACTATTAATCCTATACGAGGATGTTAAGTACAAAATTTAATCTGGGTAAATATTGCTATAGGAGTCTGATCTGCAGTCGATCACTTTGTCCCTTGGACCACACGATGATGAAGAAGTACTGTAGAAGAAGGAGATGCTTCAAAGATTGCAAGAAGGAGTGGATGCTCGATGCCAAAATCGTCGATCACTACTCTCTGTCTGTGCTCTGGATTCTTTTCTCTCAAAAATCAATCTCCTGACCTTTATCCAAAATCCGACCTTGGACCTCTGTCAATAGGGGTCTCTATTTATAGGGTTTTAGTGATAGTAACCGTCCAGTCGGCGTAGAAGCCGGACAGTGTAGAGTGTGGCACTTTTTATGCGGCGGTTATAATAACTGCCACCCACGTATGAATGATCTTCTGAATCTGCGTGTGATGCGTATCCCATGATAAGGTAACGCGTATAACTGCTGCGAAGATCACGGCATGCAAGCCACGTTGGGGACTGCCCCTCGCGTAGAAAAGGTTGGCGTAGAAGCCAATAACTGTCACCATAGCGTAGAAGCCAAATAGTTTTCGAATCGGCATAGAAGCCAAATAGGCGTAGAAGCCAAGTAGGCGTAGAAGCCTGATGCTGCATGAATAGGTAGCTAGCGTAAAAAGATAGCCGATCCTCCTTCCCTGACTGAGGTCTTGAATGTAGTCTGAACCAAATAGCCTTATCACGCACCAATACAAATATGGCCTGAGTTGGCGTATTCCGAGGAGATAGCATACGGCGTGCTCCTGTAGCTAAAAATGGCCAGGACGGCGTATTTCAAGGATATAGCGTACAGCGTGCTCCTGTAGCTGAAAATAGCCTGATGGCGTAATATGCAGAGGTAATGATGTGGACATATTAGCCGTAATTATGGCTCACCCGGTCATTGGAAGTAGAACCAAATCTCATGCATTAAATACAGAGATCTGTCCCCATTCTGCGCATTAAATGCAGAAACGTGCCTCGAGCTCTGTACGAAGAGCAGCTTTTGACGTGGCAGTTTGTTTTGTCTTCTGCTGAGCGTAAAAGCTCACATCTGCCTGTATAAAACTAGGCAGCGTATTTCCTTGAATGCGTAAAAGCAATTTGTATCAAGGAAATGTCACTAAACGACGATTTGGGTTTCTGTGTCGAATCATCATTATAGCCGTCGTCTGGGTAGTCGTGCAGTACTCTTTGTCAGGAGTCAGGTTCACTGCATGATCTGACAGGTTCATTCGAGGAATACGAAGAGTTTCCCGTACGACTTCCCACTGCATTAAAAGCGAGTAGATTTTACGCCAAAGTGGCGATGTAACAACCTTTTTATGCTGAAGCAGTCTGGAAATACTGCATTACGCGGATTGTCCTGGGGCTTATATTTTATGATGTACTAGCGATGAAGCCCTGTTGTACGCCGATGGCTCTGAAGTCATATTTTACGCCGCCCAGCACTGAAATACTGCGTATAACTCTATAGCATATTTTTTATACTTCTACAAGACCCTCTTCAAACTTTTCAAATTCCTCGTAATTTGAAATACTTTGAATGAAGCATAAAACGGTCAAGTCTGACTCGTTCCTCGAGGCTAATTTCTTGGTGGATTTTTGGGGATTTGTTGGGATTCGGTGTGTTCTCTTTTGCCTATATAAAGGCTGATGAGTTAACCTGTTCTTTCCACATTTCCTTCACCATACAGAGATGATTGTCGGAGTTCGTCGGGTCGACTTGAGGAAGAAGAAGATCATATTCTTCCAGCATGTAAAGAGCCGAAAAAGAAGGCGTCTTCGAGCAAATGTCCTCTGCAACGATGGATCATGGAAGGATATCTGTCACGACCCGCACCCGGGGTAAGGGTACTAGTCGAAAACAACGCCCAGCCTACGCCACAGAATCAGCGGTAGAACGCTGTCTAGAAAGTCTATCTAATATAATGAACCACCAAAAGATAGTGTACTCAATCACAGAACTAAGATAGAATGAACACGAATCAGATAAGAATAGAATAGTCATCAACTCATGAGTTTAAAATAATACATCAATGAGTCTGAAGAGTGAAAAAAATAAGTTGGAGATAAATCCAGTACAAAAAAATACTATCATACTACAAGCTACACTCCAGGGTCAACTGTCTCAGTTGGGATAAGTCCCTCTTGAGCCAGGGTCTCCGAATCTAAACCCACAACATCCTGGGGTCCATAATAGTTAGGGTACTCCTCAGTGTCATCTGAAAAAATATATCCAGTCAGGAAAGGAGCAGAGTACATCTCTAACAACAGTTCTAATCCATGATAAAAACTATGTAACAGTAAATATCTGTGGATAAACAAGATGCACAAAATAGATACAAAAGATATATCGACAATAAGGAAATACTGGAAAGAAATACAATAATGAACAATATGCCAATGAAACAATAATACTAATGACTAAGTGTGTAAGTACTAGCTTAACATGTGATCGGCTTGGGCAAGATACAATACGGCCTGGCTAATCATACGTGCGGTGCATGATCAACACTATTCGCTTACCAATACTTTATTCAATAGGGATTTGATCACATATCTATACTAATACTCCCCACCCCCAACTGGTATAATAGATCCAACCACGGTATGCTATGGCACTAGATTCCCCAAGAAGATAGCTAGTCTCCCCGAGAATCGGTGTCTGTACATGTACAAGATAACCAATGAAACAATACTTGCACCATATACACCATATACCAAGGAATAACATCTCATGACGAGATCCGGATATACCAATCCGTGTAACCATAGTGTCGAGAGAAACATGTAAATCTATACTAGATACAACGAACATAGAGGATATCATAAATGAGAAACTATCAGAGAATGTACTCGCCTGAAATCCAAAGAACAGTCTCACAGATGTCTGACTCGGTGCCTCGAAGACCTAGATATGGAATACCACATTAAAATAAGGTCCCGGAAAGAGAACAAGTCAAACTAGTCAACTCCTAAGTCAATAAATAAATTCTAAGTCAAAAGTCAACTATGGTCAACTCTAAAGTCAACTAAAGTCAAACCAAGGTCAACCTCACAAGAAATCTATATAAATAATATAGAAATAAAATACAATAATTTAGGAATAAAAATTAGATCCCAAATCATACTCACACAAAGTATACTACTAATACAAATAATATATACCCTAAAATAATATATAAACAACCAATATTTATACAAATAAAATAATATATTATTACAAATATTATACCTCACAAAACACATATATATACACATATATATATATATACAATAATAATATATAAAATATAATTTAAAACTGCCAAAGCGTCACTGAAAATAGGGAGTTAAAAATACAATTTAATTAAAACAGCTTATAGTGACAGTCTCAACTGTCACAGAAAATATCGCAAAAGCCACTGTGTAATAAAACGCACTGCTGCTGCATTGGTGACAGTTAATCAACTGTCACAAAAAACTGTCGCCACTGCTGCTAAGATCCCGCCTGCAGCATTAATGACAGAACTGTCATTAATGCACAGTGGGCTACAGCGGCTGCTGCTGACCCGCCTATTTAGCGACAGTTTCACTGTCACAAACCCACTGTCACTAAAACACAGAAATATATATATATATATAAATATATATATGCAATAATAATCACAATACATATATATAAATAAATAATTATATACTTATATATATATGCACATATAAACTTATAATTAAATACCAATAGTTACAACACATGCACATATTAATGTTCATATTTTACATGGCTAGAAGCACACCTAAAATATATACATTAATATACAAATAATTACATAATAATTATAAATAATATAATTACACAATTAAACACATAAATATATTTTATAAAATATTTATGTATAATTTATACTATTAACATAAGTACATATATAATTACATGCAAGAAAGCTACATATTATATTTGTACATCATATTAGCACACACAAAAATATATAGATCTATGCTACAATAATTACTATAATAAATACAAAAAATAAATATATAATATCTATATATATTTACTAATTATAATTGAAGAATTTAAACCATACATAATTAGATCTATTCAAAAATCCACACAATTAGAGAGTATCACACCGTATCCCACTAGATCTAGGATACGCATGTGACACGAGTCCAACACACAACCAATTGCACCCCAAAGGATACAAATAAATTACAAATAATATTTATGAATAAATTAAAGTGTCAAAAGTAGATCTATGTGTCCGTGTCAAAATACGACATGTTCAAAGCCCCGTGTCGGAGGGAAAACCCCCAAAATGACACGTATCACCAAATAGTTGGGATACGAACCACATGTACCAAATTATGGATACGACACTAGCCCCAAACACATAAGCTCATGTCCAATTGATCTATAGGATCAATTGATACACACAACAAAATGTAAATTCGGAATTCCAACAAAATTAACACAAAAAGCACCATAACTTTCTCCATGGGTCTCCTATGAACACAAAACAAAGTCCTATGGGTAGTACATACATATAGGTTGATTTTACATGATTAAATCTCAGATTTAGAAGCTATTTAAATAGAAAAATCTGAATTATACCTATTGGGAGATGGATTCCCAATGAAACCTCCAATTGAGAAGAACTTGCTTCCAAATTGTAGATCCTTGCTCCTCTTTGTAGATTCTTACTTTCTTCTTCTAGATCCTTGCTTCCTCCTTCTCTAATGGTAAATTAGGAAGAATTTGGAATGAATTTGGTAGGGAATTGGAATGGGAATGGAGGGAATTTGGGAGTGGGAAATTCTAGATCTAGATTTGGAATGAGAATGAGAATGAGAGGAGAGAGAAATTTCCCCCCTCTTTTAATAGGTCGGCCTTGCCCCTCTCCCAAGCAATTGTAAAATGTCTAATGTACCCCTTGGGGCCTCTCATGAAGAAATAATTAAGGAAGGAAGCTTCTAGTCTAATCACTTAATTAATTTAATCCATCTTCTTAACCATGGGCTTTCTAGATGGGCCAAGTCTAACTATTTAATTCATGTTGGTCCATGGGTCCAAACTAAACTAGTTGGGTCCACTAAAATAAGTCTAAAATAATTAAATAACATCCAACAACAATTAAATAATACAACAAAAATTATTTACCATGCACAATATTTATTTAAATAGGAAATTACTAAAATACCCTTTTTTCTAAAATGTGGTAGTGACAAGTCTACCCTCCTTAAAATAATTTTGTCCTCGAAATTCAAAGACGAAAACTACCCCCAGAAAAACATAGAATAAAACTAAAGAATCACAACTAACTAATGAACAGAACATAACAATGAACAGAACATAACTAGAAATAACATACCTCAAGGTACAAACAAATATGGATAACGCTCTCGCATGTCATCCTCTCTCTCCCAGGTAGACTCCCCCGGAGAGTGATGCCTCCATGCGACGCGTACCAAAGGAATAGTCTGGTTCCTCAGCACCTTCTCTCTCCGATCCAGAATCTCAACCGACTGCTCTGGATAGCTAAGAGTAGGGCCCACCTCTATCTCTGAGTGATCCAATACATGACTAGGATCTGCCACGTATCGTCTCAACTGTGACACATGAAATACGTTGTGCACTCCCTCTAATGCAGGTGGCAAGTCTAGTCTATAAGCAACTGCACCGACCCTCTCTAGAATAGTGAAAGGTCCGATGAATCGTGGACTAAGCTTTCCGCCTCCACCGAAGCGAATCGTGCCTCGTGTCGAAGAAATCCTCAGAAACACCAAACCACCCACCTAGAACAAAATACCATCTTAAGAACTTAATCTATAACAAACAAGAACAAGCACAAACAAAATCTAAACTATACCTCAAACTCCAAAGGTCTCCGATGGCTATCGGCCCAATGCCGCTGTCTGTCCTGCGCCACTCGAAGTCTGTCTCTGATCAAATGAACCTTCTCCGCTGCATCCACAACCATCTCTGGCCCAAGTAAAATTCTCTCTCCAACATCGTCCCAAGACAAAGGAGTACAACACCTCCGACCATATAGAGCTTCAAAAGGTGATATCTCTATACTGGCCTGGTAACTGTTGTTGTAAGCAAACTCTACCAAATGGAGATGGTCCTCCCAAGAACCCCCAAAATCTAGTACACAAGTGCGCAACATATCCTCGAGAGTCTGGATAGTCCTCTCTGACTGCCCATCTGTCTGGGGATGATATGCAGTACTGAACTTGAGCTGAGTGCCCAAACACTCCTGCAAACTCCTCCAGAAATGAGAAGTGAAACGACTATCTCGATCTGAGACTATGCTGATGGGAACTCTGTATATCCTAACGATCTACCTCACATACATCTCTGCCAGCTTCTCCGTAGACAAACCCACCTTGAAAGGCAAAAAGTGGGCCGACTTGGTCAATCTATCAACAATGACCCAAATCGCGTCTTTCCCTCCTGGAGATCGTGGAAGTCCGGACACAAAATCCATAGTAATGTGTTCCCACTTCCACTCTGGAATGGGTAATGGCTAAAGTAAACCTCCTGGCCTCTGGCTCTCGGCTTTCACCTGCTGGCACACTAAGCATCTGGATACAAACTGTGCCACTTCCCTCTTCATGCCATACCACCACACACTCTCTCGCATATCCCGATACATCTTGTTAGCACCTGGATGTATGGAATACTGAGAGCGATGCGCTTCCTGCAACACCTTCTCGCGCAACTCCCCACTAGGCACACACAATCTAACTCCATGCCTCAAGGATCCATCCTCTGCAATAGTAAAATCATCCTCCAATCCTGCTCTCACTCGAGCTCTGATACTCCTCAAGGATACATCATCATACTGTGCTGCCTTGATCATGTCCATCAAATCTGAGTGTATCTGCAATCCCCACATCTGCATAGCACACCCAGGAACAATCACCTCAATGCCCAAGCTCTCCAAGTCCTCCAACAAATATCGATCCTGCGTCAAGAACATAGCTACCAGATACCTGCTCAAAGCATTGGCAACTACATTGGCTTTTCCAGGATGATATTGTAAAGAGATATCAAAATCCTTCATCAGTTCCAACCACCGACGCTGCCTCATGTTCAACTTCTTCTGCGTGAAAACGTACTTCAAGCTTTTGTGGTCTGTGAAGATCTCCACACGCTCTTCGTACAAATAATGTTTCCACAACTTCAGGGCGAATATGACAGCTGCCAACTCCAAATCATGGGTAGGATAGTTCTTTTCATGAGGACGTAATTGCCTGGATGCATAGGCAATCACTTTCCCATGCTGCTGAAGAACACAACCTAAACCCTTCCCCGATGCATCACTATAAATAGTGAAACCTCCGGACCCTGATGGCAACATCAAAATAGGAGCAGACGTCAACCTCTTCTTCAACTCCTCAAAAGCAACCTGACAATCCTCCGTCCAAACAAACTCCACATCCTTCCTTGTGAGTCTGGTCATCGGCTCGGCAATCCTCGAAAAATCTTGCACAAACTTCCTGTAATAGCCTGCCAATCCCAAGAAACTCCTGATCTCTGCTACTGAACTCGGAGTCTTCCAAGATTCCACTGCTGAAATATTCTTCGGATCCACTGAAATACCATCACCAGTCACAACATGTCCCAAGAATTCTACTTTGTCCAAGAAAAACTCACATTTGGACAACTTCCCATACAGCTTCTCCTTCCTCAGCACATCCAACGCAATCCTCAAATGCTCCTCATGCTCCTCCGGTGTCCTCGAGTATATGAGTATATCGTCGATGAACACCATCACGAACTTGTCAAGGTATTGGTGGAACATCTTGTTCATCAAGTTCATAAATACCGCCGGTGCATTAGTCAAACCAAACGGCATCACCATAAACTCGTACTGACCATACCGAGTTCTAAAAGCAGTCTTCGGTATGTCCTCCGGCTTCACCTTCACTTGATGGTAGCCTGATCTCAAATCTATCTTAGAAAACACCTTCGCACCACTCAACTGATCAAACAGATCATCAATCCGTGGCAAAGGATACTTATTCTTGATAGTGAGATTATTCAAAGCCCTGTAATCAATGCACATGTGCACCGATCCATCCTTCTTCGGTACAAACAATACCGGGGCTCCCCATGGTGAAGAACTCGATCTGATAAACCCCTTATCCTGTAATTCGTCCACCTGCTTCTTCAACTCGACCAGCTCGCTGTTGTTTACTCTATAGACATGTTGCAAAATTGGTTCTGCACCTGGCACCAAGTCTATAGAAAATTCAACATCTCGATCTGGTGGCAATCCTGGCAATTCCTCAGGAAACACATTCAAGAATTCTGCTATCAACGGATGTGGCAACTCCTTGTCTTCTACCATAGCTCCACAAATAATGCCTTCTTCCTGCTCTGCAGTTCCTCTAGTAAACTCAAACTCTGGCTCTCCTGGCGAACCAAACAAAACTCTACCTCCTCTACAGTCTATGCTAGCATGGTGCCTACTCAACCAATCCATCCCAAGTACAATGTCATAGCTTGGAAGTGGCATTACAAGTAGACACGCACTCAACTCCCGGCCTCCCAAAGTAACTCTCCGATCCTTGCAAATATTATTAACCAGGATAATGCCTCCCCGGTCATGATCTTGCAAGTCCTAAGCAAAGACTCAGCTACCAAACCATGCTTCAGAGCAAAAGAAACAGATACAAAACTATGGGAAGCACCACTATCAAACAAAGCTAAAGCTGGAATGGAATCAAGAAGAATAGAACCTGCGATGACATCTCCTGTGGGTTCCTCCTCTTCGACGGTCATAGCAAACGCTCGTCCCTGCCGAGCACCTCCCTGCTGTTGATGCTGGACAAAACGCTGCTGCTGTGTCGGAAGCGGTCCCCTCGGCTGTGCTGCAGGTGGTCTCGTCTGTGTCCTCGGAGCTGAAGCTGCTCCCTGAACTGCGCGATGAGGACACTCCCTCGATTGATGCCCTTCCGTACCACAATACAAACAAACTCCTAGCCTCCTCCTGCAAACTTCCCAGATGTGGTCGGGTTTCTTGCAGAAGTTGCATGGGGCCTGCTGTAACTACCTCTGCTGCTGAGGTACCTGGTGAAAAGGTGCTCTAGCTGGAGTCTGGTTCTGCTGTGGCTGCTGGAAAGGTCTGGACTGGAAATGAGGACGTTTGGCAGATACTGCACTGCCGTTGGCCCCCAGAAAAGAATCACGGTCTCTCTTGGTCTTCAAACCCAGATCCCGCTCAATCTTGCATGCCTCCGCAAGTATCTCCGAGTATGTCTCATAAAAAGACGGAATGAGAATCTTTACCTCCCAGTTTAGACCCTCACGAAAACGAATAGCTCGAACCTCCGGTTCCCTCACCAAGTACTCTGCAAATCGGCTCAACCTACCGAACTCCGCAGCGTATTCCTCCACAGACATGCTCCCCTGAATAAGACTCTCAAATTGTCTCCCCAAGTCAAGCCTGTCTATCCGAGCGAAAAACTTCTTCTTGAAAAGGTCCTTGAATACCTCCCAAGATTGTCCTGCGTCAACTAGAACCGGCTCATTCCAGAACCAAGTGCGAGCGACGTCGAACAGTTGAAGTCCTACCGCCTCAACCTTCAGATCTTCAGAAAGACGGGACACCCTCATAAGACGCTCAATGTTCTCGAGCCAATCATCAGCATAGACGATGCCCTCCGTCCCTTTGAAAACCCTAGGCTCCAGTTTCTTGAAGTCCTGAATGTTGCCTGGCCGAAGCTGAGCAACTTGAGAAACAACCTGCTGCTGGATCGGAACTCCTCTCTCAACTACAGCATGAGCAAGCTGATGAGCACTCTCGATGCCCTGCCGTAGAACGTCGGTCTGCCTCTGATGTGCCTCTGACTAAGCCCTCTGTGCCTCGAGCATCTCACGAAACAGTGTAAACATCTGTGATGCCTCTGCTGGCACAGGAGGTGGAGGTGGAAGCCCCTCAGATACAGCTGGTACAGTCCTCTGAGTAGGTGGTGGACCTCCGAAAGCAGCTGACACTCCAATCACCGGAGAAGTGACTGGTGCAGGCCCTCGGGATGTCGCAGACCTCTCAGAAGCTGCTCTCCCCTGCTGTGATCTAGTCTTAGGCGGCATCCTGAGACAAAACGAAAGAAAGAATCAATATGGCACAAGATGTAAGACATCAAGGAAAGGACAGTTTAAGAGATCAAGTATCAACGTCAAAGGAGAATAGTTGAATCAAAAGAATTTTCTTAGATGTGATTGAGTATCTCAGCCTATTCCCTATATCCTATTGCAGGCTCGCAGTAGTACAACTAATTTATCGCACTACCACGACATCACATACTTGTGAAGCTAGACCTGCATGGGCCACCACCAAAAACGTGTCACGACCCGCACCCGGGGTAAGGGTACTAGTCGGAAACAACGCCCAGCCTACGTCACAGAATCGGCGGTAGAACGCTGTCTAGAAAGTCTATCTAATATAATGAACCACCAAAAGATAGTGTACTCAATCACAGAACTAAGATAGAATGAATACGAATCAGATAAGAATAGAATAGTCATCAACTCATGAGTTTAAAATAATACATCAATGAGTCTGAAGAGTAACAAAAATAAGCTGGAGATAAATCCAGTACAAAAGAATACTAGCATACTACAAGCTACACTCCAGGGTCAACTGTCTCAGTTGGGATAAGTCCCTCTTGAGCCAGGGTCTCTGAATCTAAACCCACAACATCCTGGGGTCCATAATAGGTAGGGTACTCCTCAGTGTCATCTGGAAAAATATATCCAGTCAGGAAAGGAGCAGAGTACATCTCTAACAGCAGTTCTAATCCATGATAAAAACTATATAACAGTAAATATCTGTGGATAAACAAGATGCACAAAATAGATACAAGAGATATATAGACAATAAGGAAATACTGGAAAGAAATACAATAATGAACAATATGCCAATGAAACAATAATACTAATGACTAAGTGTGTGAGTACTAGCTTAACATGTGATCGGCTTGGGCAAGATACAATGCGGCCTGGATAATCATACGTGCGGTGCATGATCAATACTATTCGCTTACCAATACTTTATTTAATAGGGATTTGATCACATATCTATACTAATACTTCCCACCCCCAACTGGTATAATAGATCCAACCACGGTATGCTATGGCACTAGATTCCCCAAGAAGATAGCTAGTCTCCCCGAGAATCGGTGTCTGTATATGTACAAGATAACCAATAAAATAATAATTGTACCATATACACCATATACCAAGAAATAATATCTCATGACGAGATCCGGATATACCAATCCGTGTAACCATAGTGTCGAGAGAAATATGTAAATCTACACTAGATACAAAGAACATAGAGGATATCATAAATGAGAAACTATCAGAGAATGTACTCTCCTGAAATCCAAAGAACAGTCTCACAGATGTCTGACTCGGTGCCTCGAAGACCTAGATATAGAATACCACATTAAAACAAGGTCCCGGAAAGAGAACAAGTCAAACTAGTCAACTCCTAGGTCAATAAATAAATTCTAAGTCAAAAGTTAACTATGGTCAACTCTAAAGTCAACTAAAGTCAAACCAAGGTCAATCTCACAAGAAATCTATATAAATAATATAGAAATAAAATACAATAATTTAGGAATAAAAATTAGATCCCAAATCATACTCACACAAAGTATACTACTAATACAAATAATATATACCCTAAAATAATATATAAACAACCAATATTTATACAAATAAAATAATATATTATTACAAATATTATACCTCACAAAATACATATATATACACACATATATATACAATAATAATATATAAAATATAATTTAAAACTGCCAAAGCGTCACTGAAAACAGGGAGTTAAAAATATAATTTAATTAAAACAGCTTATAGTGACAGTCTCAACTGTCACAGAAAATGTCGCAAAAGTCACTGTGTAATAAAATCCACTGCTGCTGCATTGGTGACAGTTAATCAACTGTCACCGAAAACTGTCGCCACTGCTGCTAAGATCCCGCCTGCAGCATTAATGACAGAACTGTCATTAATGCACAGTGGGCTACAGCGGCTGCTGCTGACCCGCCTATTTAGCGACAGTTTCACTGTCACAAACCCACTGTCACTAAAACACAGAAATATATATATAAATATATATATGCAATAATAATCACAATACATATATATAAATAAATAATTATATACTTATATATATATGCACATATAAACTTATAATTAAATACCAATAGTTACAACACATGCACATATTAATGTTCATATTTTACATGGCTAGAAACACACCTAAAATATATACATTAATATACAAATAATTACATAATAATTATAAATAATATAATTACATAATTAAACACATAAATATATTTTATAAAATATTTATGTATAATTTATACTATTAACATAAGTACATATATAATTACATGCAAGAAAGCTACATATTATATTTGTACATCATATTAGCACACACAAAAATATATAGATCTATGCTACAATAATTACTATAATAAATACACAAAATAAATATATAATATCTATATATATTTACTAATTATAATTGAAGAATTTAAACCATACATAATTAGATCTATTCAAAAATCCACACAATTGGAGAGTATCACACCGTATCCCACTAGATCTAGGATACGCATGTGACACGAGTCCAACACACAACCAATTGCACCCCGAAGAATACAAACAAATCACAAATAATATTTATGAATAAATCAAAGTGTCAAAAGTAGATCTATGTGTCCGTGTCAAAATACGATATGTTCAAAGCCCCGTGTCGGAGGGAAAACCCCCAAAATGACACGTATCACCAAATAGTTGGATACGAACCACATGTACCAAATTATGGACACGACACTAGCCCCAAACACATAAGCTCATGTCCAATTGATCTATAGGATCAATTGATACACACAACAAAATGTAAATTCGGAATTCCAACAAAATTAACACAAAAAGCACCATAACTTTCTCCATGGGTCTCCTATGAATACAAAACAAAGTCCTATGGGTAGTACATATATATAGATTAATTTTACATGATTAAATCTCAGATTTAGAAGCTATTTAAATAGGAAAATCTGAATTATACCTATTGGGAGATGGATTCCCAATGAAACCTCCAATTGAGAAGAACTTGCTTCCAAATTGTAGATCCTTGCTTCCTTCTTCTAGATCCTTGCTTCCTCCTTCTCTAATGGTGAATTAGAAAGAATTTGGAATAAATTTGGTAGGGAATTGGAATGGGAATGGAGGGAATTTGGGAGTGGGAAATTCTAGATCTAGATTTGGAATGAGAATGAGAGGAGAGAGAAATTTCCCCCCTCTTTTAATAGGCCGGCCTTGCCCCTCTCCCAAGCAATTGTAAAATGTCTAATGTACCCCTTGGGGCCTCTCATGAAGAAATAATTAAGGAAGAAAGCTTCTAGTCTAATCACTTAATTAATTTAATCCATCTCCTTAACCATGGGCTTTCTAGATGGGCCAAGTCTAACTATTTAATTCATGTTGGTCCATGGGTCCAAACTAAACTAGTTGGGTCCACTAAAATAAGTCCAAAATAATTAAATAACATCCAACAATAATTAAATAATACAACAAAAATTATTTACCATGCACAATATTTATTTAAATAGGAAATTACTAAAATACCCTTTTTTCTAAAATGTGGTAGTGACAATATCATAGCTTCCTTTGCTCGGGATAATCAGCAACTTCATATGGCGATTCGTCCAGGAGAGAGGAAGGGTCACATTCGACCACACACCTTGCAAGTTATATTTTCTCCCGTTGTTGGTGGACGAGGGCATACAAACTAGCCCCGTCTTCTAGTATTGAGTTGGGTCTAAAATTTCAACTCAATCTGTCATGGCATATGGACGATGGGCTCTTGAATAATTTATACAGGTCCAGTTTTGTATCCTCCGCCATTAATCATTTTTTTTGTAAATCGGCCGCAGAAACCGACTAACTGCTGAAGAAGACGGATAAAGATCTCCACCAATGCGAGAACCTGACAGAACAGATTCTGGGCGTGATCTTTAAATGAGGATGAGAAACCCTTTGTAGACAGGATTTCCCTCATATGTAATCATGAAGATGAAAAACCATTTGTAGACTGGATTTTTATCATATGTAATCATGATTAATAAAGTTGTCTTCTTTTACTCATCTGATGATTTGCCATATTCTTTGCTGTGATGAAGTCTAAATATGTGTAGCTTTGCCACGTCTGAATAACTTTACACCGACTATGATAAAAAAGAGTATCTGATCTCGTCCCGTCTTTTACGCGTAACTGAGGACGCGTAGAAAACTGCTTAGCATTTAAGTCGCATATTCGAACTGTCCAGCTGTTTTGAACGAGGAATTGCGTAGAATTCTGAACTGTCACTTCTCAGATAAGAAGAATTCTTGTTCAGACCATCATCTTCAAGAATAATTTCCCGAAAATCCCTTAAAAATAGGGCAAGAAATGGCTGTCAAAACTGAGTCATCATCTTGAACTGTGGAGAAAATATTTAGACTGGATTTTGGACGAACTTCCAATCGACCCAAGAAGAAGAGTCATTTTCAATGGTGAACTCTGTATGCTTTGGGTACTTGGGATATTTTGAGACCAAGAAGGAGTATCTTCTGCGTGAACCCTTGTGATTGGCCGCTTTGAGAATTGTTCAGATATACGCATATTCTGGCCTGCGTATTTTAAGATATGCGGAAAGTCATAGATCCGTAGTATAGATGAGAATAAGATCATGAGTTTGTGGCCTCTCGAGCGTAAAAGCTACTGAGCATAAGAGCATTCGGGCATAAAACTGTAGATCTGTAGCCTCTGAAAAGAGAACTTCCGAGCGTGAAGTCGTAGATTTGTAGCCTCTGATCGTAAAAAGCTTCTGAGCGTGAAATCATAGATTTGTAGATTCTGAGCGTGAAGTCGTAGGTTTGTAGCCTCTCGAGCGTAAAAGCTACCGAGCGTAAAAGCATCCGGGCGTAAAACCATAGACTTATAGCTTCTGAGCGTAAAATCGTAGATTTGTAGCTTCTGAGCGTAAAATCGTAGATTTGTAGCTTCCCGAGCGTAAAAAGCTCCTTGGCGTAAAAATCACGACTCTGCTCTGCACGAAAAAACTTTTTGAATTCGCTAACTGTTCGCCTTCCCTGAATAATAGGCTGACGTAGTCCCCAATCATAACCGAATATTAAATATCGGATTTGGTTAGGGATTCGAAGAGTTTATCTGAACTTTATAAGTACCCTAACTAAGGTGTTAAGAGAGAAAACTTTTCATCTGTCTTTTGCGAAAGAAAAAACCTTCGTCTCTTCGAGAGCTCTTCTTCGTTTCTTCTCTTAGCACTCTAAGTTTTTAGCAATGGCACCAAAACAATCCTCCACCACCAAGGAAAAGAAAACTGCATCCTCTTCTCGCTCTTTTGCCCAAGCAAAAGCGACTCCCATCGGGCAGAGTGAACCTCGCTCGGAACGAAGTATCCCACCATCAAGCTGTGCACCGGGCGTAATAGGTAAAGCTTTTGGGACGACAAGAACGAAGAAAACCCTTCGCACACGTACATGAACGTGCTAGGTCATCTTCTGTGCTGAGAACCTCTTCGAGGAAGATGATGCACAGAGATATTTTATCATTTACGCCCACATTCCTAATGTGTCAGCGTAAAAACTCCATATTTTTGCAGTCTGGCGTAAAAGCTTTGACTGTCAAAATTTGGCGTATACTACAAACTTTGAGTGTTACGCTCTGGATAAAAATTCTGGCGTAATAACTCAAACTTTGGCAGTCTGGCGTAAAACACAGACTGTCAATTTTTTTGTGTATACTGCCAATCTTGAATTTTATGCCTTGGAATGAGATTCCAGCATAAAAACTCAAGTTTTTACAGTCTTTAAGTAAAAGCACAGACTGTTGCTCTTTGGCATAAGCTGCAAGATTGTGAGGTCTAATATAGATACTGACATATTTTTCTTGCACTTTGTAGTTAACTTGCAAATATCTCCGTTGGCTGAGGTGATGGGTTCTGCTGCTGGGATGCTGAACTCCAATTACCTGGAGGATTTGTCCCATGTGACATTCCCTATTTCTGGACCCTAGTATCCTGAAGGAAGGGGAATTCTGATATCGTCTCAGGGGGAACGGATACTGTTGAATATGATCAACGGGGAACCCTTGACGTATATAGACGGGGCACAATATATAAAACCAGCTTTCCTCTTCGAGGATATGATTGACAAACAATCCCAAACGAAGCCCAAGAAGGAAGACTGGGTTTTTACTGCCGGGGGCATGATCATGTACCTGCCGAGGATGCCGAGAGATTATCCTATCTCGACATTCTTCCATGCCACGCATCCCAGGAAGATGTCGTGGACCCTGACCCCTAATATTCACGGCCAGCCGGGAAAGATATTTTATCAGAAAGGGTCCGACCAAGGATCATTTGTGAGCCGCCCTTCAGGTCCTGTAATGCCTTTCAGGGGATTATATCCGGGAAGTGTCCAGAGTGAAGATACTTCACTGCTCCAACCAGTCCAATTACCGACTTTCTGTAATGACTTCATGGGGCATGGAGGAGTATACCCCAAGGTTAATCCTCGGACCAGCGGGTGGATTAGCCCTTCAAACCTTCGATGGGTTCGTTTATCTGCCTGGGCCCTGAAGAACTTTCAGACTGAGCTGGAGAGCATCGGTCTGTACGCGGCTGTGAGTGCTACCAGTGTTGGGTTACCTTTCAACCCCAACCTATTTGTGGCTTTGATGGAGCGGTATATCTCACTCACTGGGACTTTTGCCACTCCGCTAGGGGAGTTGGGATTGGCCCTTCACGAGATGGCAGAGATTTCAAGACTGCCAATGGGAGATACTCCTTATGAAGAGTATGTTCCCACAAATCAAAAGTTGGGGGTGTCACGACCCGCACCCGGAAATTTGGGCACGAGTGCGTGGGTACGTCCAGCCTACGCCGCAGAGTCGGCGGTAGTACGCTGCCTAGGTCAATCCATTATTTGCTAACTAGCTCATTCACAAATAACATAGGCAAGATAAAAATAAGAATAAAACTTAAGATTTCAACTGAACATAAATGTGACAACAGATTCAAATGTTTAGTACAGAAGTTCAGAATGAAGTCGGGGACAAACCCGATAAATGAGATAAGAATATAAAAGAAAGATAGCTACTACTAGCTACTCTGCAGCAGGGGTCTCCTGGGTGGGTTCTGGCTCCTCATAGGTAACATCAGTCCCCTCATAGGGACCATAATAAGTAGAGGCAAGATCCTCATCATCGCCTAAATCAACAGATCCAGTCAGGAAAGGAGCAAAGTATACAGTGCACAACAAGGTTAAACTAAATATTTATGACAATTAAATATTGAATATCAAGTTAAGAAACTGCATAACAGAACATCATTATCTCAGAGTTAAAGCTGTAAGCAGGAATACGAGAAAGCAGAAATAAATGAAACAGGAACTGAAACTACAACAGCCAGCAAGAAATATAACATGACCAGAAACTATCTGTGTGAACTTGTGTTTGTTTTTAGAATACATAGTTGGCATGTAGGGGTTTATAAGGCTAATCCGGCCATCATAGATGGCTATTAGACAATATAATCGAGATTCGGCTGATGGACAGTCGTGTACCAACAGCTATTAGACAATACAGGGGAAAGGGTAATCTCCATGCCTCCTTAGTATTCTTCCACCTGACACGAAAAATAAGACATGAACTCCAGTATTCAAGACATGAAAATTCAGTGTTCTAACACTACGTGTAATCATCCAATGGTGCTAGTAGAGCAGGGAATTAATTATCACAATATAAAGAATAAACTTGAAGTGCAGGTACTTGCCTGTTGTTTGGATCTGATTAATATTGGCTCTCGGGGGAAAATTCCAAAGATGAGTCCAAAAGCTGAAATAGACATTACCATCATGCTCAAAAGATGTCAAATAGCTAGAAACACCTGTCCTTGGGTCCCATTTGGAGACAAGGGCAAAAACGGCAGTTTCGGGTCAAAACGGGGTCCACCGGTGGGCCCGCTTTGCACCGAAAAACGTGTCCGGGTCAAAGGTTTCCAAATTCACCAAACTTAGTGTCAACAGGTCAGGAACGCTGATACGAACCCAACGGAACTTTCAGATTTGGATTCCGATGAGCCGAACACAAAATCGCCCATCGAGCGGGGCCTGTGGGGCCCACGACACGCGATTTCGTCAACGTTCTCAGAATCGAACCAAACTTGACCCACAGGACCAGCGTATCACTACGAGTCCGATGGTGCAAGTTTCGTCTCGATCCGACGTGTGTGCACGAAGTTAAGGTGAATTACCGAAAAGGCGGATACGGGGCGATGTCCGCGGATACGCGTTGATTTCGGTGTGCACGCACACCCGAATCAGCTTCCACGAAAACTCACACGTCCGTATCGACGATGCGTATGTATCTGTGAAGACCGCACGCGACCAAGTCGTCCCGTTTGGCGGGGCTCACTCAGTTCCGGGGTGAAACAGGGTCTGGTTTTTCCTGTTTTTGGATCGCGGTGTGCGATCACCACAGGACGCGATGTCCCGAACAGTTTGTCCGGACACCGAGAGGGTCATACAGGCTTCACAACGCAATTTGTAGAATTGAAAATGGAGCTACGAACAAAAGTTACGAGTACCTGAACAGGGCTCAGAAACCGGGATTTCTCGTGTCCGTGTCGTGTCCGACACGTGTCCGACACGAGAGAGAGAACTAGGGTTAGGGTTTAGGATTCTGACGGAGCTCCGGCGGCGGAGCTGGCCGGAGGGAGGCCGGGCAGCGAAGGAGGCGGTCGAGGGGGAGTCGCCGGCTCCGGACGAAGCTGGGCGGAGCGGTGACGGCGGCCGGAGGGGCTCGGGCGGCTGGGAGAAAAGAGGGGAGGGAAGGGAAACTGCGGCGGCGGCCTCGCGGGGGTGGCGCCGGTGGTCGACTGGGCGGAGGGCAGGCGGAGCTCGCGGCGAAGCTAGGGCGGCAGCGGCGCAGCGGTGGGCGGAGGCGGAGGTCGATCTGGTGGCCGGAGGAGGAAGGGGAGGGCTTATATAGGTGTGGAGGAGGCTGGGATGGCCGGGCTAGGCGGCGGGTGA
Organism: Iris macrosiphon; assembly: GCA_036927795.1. Classification (NCBI taxonomy): domain Eukaryota; kingdom Viridiplantae; phylum Streptophyta; class Magnoliopsida; order Asparagales; family Iridaceae; genus Iris; species Iris macrosiphon. The sequence goes on from JAYESA010000020.1 coordinate 44,399,194, forward strand.
GGCGGAGGAGGGAAGGTCGTGGCGAGGGTCGTGGAGGCTGACGCGGAGCGGGCGGCCGGCGGATGCGGCGGGTGGCGCGGCCGGCGGAAGCGGGGGCCGACCGATTCGTGCGGAGAGGGTTCAGGGAAACGGGGTTTGGGTTCGGGTAGGAGGCGGGTCGGGTCTGACCGACCCGACCTGACCCACTAGGCTGTGCGGGCTGGGCCGGTTGGGCCAGTGGGCCGGGCCTGGGCTTGAATAAAATTAATAATAATAATAATAATAATAATAATAATAAATCAATAATAATAATTAATTAAATAAATAGTTTTAGGAGATTTAAAAATAGGTCCGGGGCCCGATAAATTCCAGAAAAATTATCCTAAGTCCAATTTTTTATTTTACACCCAAAAATGTTATTTTCATGATATTTTAATATTATTTATTGCCAACTAAAAAATTATTTATTAATTAAAACCTCGATTTTAATTACAGAAAATTCCCAGAAAATTCCAGAAAATTGTTAAAAATCCTAATTTTAATATTTTTGAAAAATCAGGGGCTTACAGGGGGATACAAACCCTCGAGTAGTGGCAGTGTACTAGGAGCTGATGAGCCATTACCTTGCGTGCACTGCCTTCTATAATGAGCCCTCTGATTTGGCTCATACCAACAAATGGGCATCCTATCTCTTCTTTCATCATGCCAGAAATGCTAAGCCCGACAAAGTCGTGGATAGCAGGGATAAGCCTTTGAGCCTTCTGAGCGTGCTTAATGCTCAAGTAGTCGATGATCTTATTGAAGACGCCGGGGCTTCAGATCGGGTTCTTGATGAAGGGATAGGGAAATATCCTGCAGGCACTAAATCCTACAGTTATATGAGGCATTGCTGCAGGCCTCTGTCAAAGGAAGCTCAACTGACTGGCTTTCTCTCTGTATGGCTACGTCGACTGGTAGTACCAGGCATTGCATCTTCGGTTCGCATTTACCGTAACACCTTATGGCCTGCAGTACGTTTGGTGTTTGGGGCAAGACTGGGCTTGCTCCTTGCCATGGTATGCCGGATACAAGCTGGCCTGAGGGCCATTACTGATGGGCTGCTTGCCGATAAAACACGGCATGATAGCTTTCCCAGGGTAGAATTACCGTTCCTGTATTTGATGGGATAGCTAATTCGTCATAACCCCAGAGTGATGTCTCTTGGCTCTGCCAGTAGTTCGAGGAATAATTTCTTGTTGAATTACAAGAATTCCACCTGGAACGTAACCAACGTCGTAGACTGTCGACGGGCATTAAGTTTTGCTCACAGCTGGAAGCTCTTCTGTATCATCCCCACTGTACATCTCAATGAACAGGAGAGCAGGCTTCAGGACTCAGGTGAAGGAAATACCGTTCTTTCTTCTGAAGCTTTTTATTGATTGGTCTGTATTAGACCTTTCCATTTATTGTACAGAAGTGAAGACCACTGCTTTTTGGATCCCTACCTGCCTAGTCAGTTTGCCAGGCAGTTTGGGTATGATCAATTGTACGTGGGCAATGCCATCACCAGCTTCAAGTCCAGGGGTGGACTTATTGATGGAGCGAGAGGATGGCAGTACTTCATAATGGGTTGTACTGGGGTGGCCTTTACTGTGCCCGCGACTTCTCTCTCCATGGAGTTGCGCATCCTTCACTCGTACGCCCAGTTTTATGTGGCCATCAATACCTTCCATCACAATTTTGATATGCGTGGAAGTTTTAGGATGCCTTCACATAAGTCCGCTGGGAAAGAGGAAGTCCCATCAGTTTCCTCTGACGAAGATGAAGACTCTGTCGCTCCAGATGAGCTTTTGCTGACAGTACCGAGAGACGAAATACCTCCGCCTGCAGAGCCTCTGGTTATCCCTGGTAAGCGAAGGGCTCCTGTTCTGAAGGAGACGTCCCCTCGCAAGAAAAAGAAGACTATTAGTGGTCCTGTCAGGATTTCCAGTCATGAGGCTCCTCGGAGTGAGCCTGTTGTTTCCCCTGTTGGGGACGATCCTTTGATTAGAGGTCCTTCGCCTATTAGAGAGGGAACCTCCACAATTCCGGCTGACAGTGCCGGAGAATCTTTGCTCGAGGCTGCTGTCGCTGCTACCGCTTCAGGTAGTGGTACGAGATCGCCTTCGGGGCCAAGCCAAATAAGAATATCTTTATCCAGACCAGCAACGGGAGAAACCTATACAGCGTCTGTAAGTATACCCAGGGAGATTCTACCCAATGAGCCTCAAGTGGATCTCGGTGAAGACCTGGAAGAATACCTGCCAGTGTCAGTTAGCACACCCCCTTCTCCAGGTATGACAGCTCGCTTAGCATCATTAAGAAATGATTTAGCTGTACTGGCTGCAGACGCGCCATATATACCATCGGCCATGGGTAAATGTCATCTTTATGCCTCTTTTAGAAAAATTAACATCATGTTGATATTAACTTTCTCTTGTCTTCTTTTCAGGGGAAGACATCTACGGGGAGGGCAGCGTCGACGCAACTTTTGGCTTTGTTTCAGCTCCTGTCAATGACACGGAGGTGCCCGATTTCGAAGAGAAAACATTTTTGGGTGTTGGCTCGCCCGGAATGGTTCCGATATCTCGAGAGGAGGGTGAGCCTGTCACTACAACTATGCCCCCTTTGAGTACGCCAGCCACTTCAGCCGTTGTCGGTGCCTCTACCTTTATCGCACCCTCTACTGAAGTGACAACTGTGACGACACCCTCTGCAGTCATTTCTGGAAGAGGATTCTCTGATATTGCAGCCACTCCCAGCGTCCAATCTAATTTCGCCATGCTGATTGAGAAGTATACTAGTATTTTCTATACTACTTTGAATACGTTGATATCAATGGTGCTGGCGAAGAATATAGGTTTTGAGGCTCTGAAGAGATCCTCTCAGTTTGTGATAGCGTCGATCAGAGATTTCAACGACGTTGGGAGAGCTGATACATTGGAGCAGATAGTTAATGGTTTGGAACAACCCATTAATAATTATTTGCAATTATCCCAGGGCAACATTGATGACCTGGTCTAGGCTGAATATGACTCTTTGACTGTGAGGCTTGTTGGGGAGATGAAAACTCTGAGTAAGTCCATCGAGGCTCAGCAGAAAGAGATGAATGAGGAGCATGCCGAATTGGAGTATGTCATTCCCCAGCTGGCCAAGTGCGAGGCCGATTATGTGGCAGAGGCAGCGAGGATCCGCAAATTGGAAGAAGACCTCGCTAAGGCCAAGGAGAATGATCTCTCTTTGTTGGCAACTCGAGATGTGTTGAATGACCGCAGGGAAGCGGCTCAGCAGAACCTGGCACATGCGGGTGTCACCCACGCAGATTTTGTACGTGCTTGGTCTAAATTGTCTGCCTTGAACAGTGAGGAGGCAAGGTTGGAGCGGGCTCGCGCTACCGTTTTAAGCTCCAGGAACGAGAAGATGGTCGCACTGGCGCAACAGATCCATAATTTGACTGCTCCTCCCCAATGATGTACTTTTTTGTTTCTCCTGTAATTTCTTGGAGATAATAAAGACACATTTTATGACTTTGTGGGCCCATCATTTTAGAATATGATAGGCTAGGGTAAAAGTGATATCAGAGGTATCATTAACATGACATTCTTTCATTAAGGTTTTGCTGAATGTAAATCTATTCAGAGTTAACATGAACCTGAAAGAATATAATCCAACTAAATTTGTATACTAAACACTATCAGAGGTAATATGAACATGATAGGCTTACAAATTAGTTAAGGATATCTATTCGGAGGTAACATAAACCTGATAGAATATGATCCAGCTAACCATTGTGCATGGTATCATCAGAATAAGATCTTCGTCATACTCCGTTAAATGAAGGAGATCAAGTATAGTACTTCTTCGGGAATTTGTAGTTGATAGTAGCCAAAAAAAATTTATTAGACTTGGCTAATCTGTAAGTGCCATTTGTAATCATATAAGGGCCCTCCTTTTCTTTATGATTGTTTGCGCAAATTTTGGACATCGTACTAGAGATAATATGGACGTAGTACGATACCCTATTTGTTGAGGACATCCCACTGGGGGAATTTTTGGTGGACCTATTATTTGTTGCACACGAGGGTGCAAGTAATAAGTTTAGGACAAGCCCTGCCAGAGGTAGTATGGACATGATAGGTATTGTGGTTGGTAAATACATCCTGCTAGGGGATTTTTTTGTGGACCTATTACTTCTTGTGCACGAGGGTGCAAGTAATAAGTTTAGGACAAGCCCTGCCAAAGGTAATATGGACATGGCAGTTTTTGTGGACTTAACACCACTGGCATACTTAGAGTTAAGTACGGGTGCTAAGTTGATAAGACAACCGATATCAGAGGTAATATGGACATGATAATCGATAGCCGAAAATTTAAAAAGTTTGTTCAGAGGTAATATGGACATGACAAACTTTTGTGGTGATACTCCATTAGGGATGGAGGTATATATCTGCTCAAAGGTAATATGGACATGGCAATTTTTGTGGATCTAATACCACTGGTGTACTTAGAGTTAAGTACGGGTGTTAAGTTGAGATGACAACCGATATCAGAGGTAATATGGACATGATAATCGATGGCCAAACCAGAAAAGTTTGTTCAGAGGTATTATGAACATGACAAACTTTTGAATTGTGACTCCATTGGGGATGGAGATATATATCTGCTCAGAGGTAATATGGACATGGCAGGTTTCTTGTGGACTTAACACCACTGGCGTACTTAGAGTTAAGTACGGATGTTAAGTTGAGATGACAATCGATATCAGAGGTAATATGGATATGATAATCGATGGCCAAACCAGGAAAGTTTGTTCAGAGGTAATATGAACATGACAAACTTTTGAATTGTGACTCCATTGGGGATGGAGATATATATCTGCTCAGAGGTAATATGAACATGGAAGTTTTTGTGGACTCAACACCACTGGCGTACTTAGAGTTAAGTACGGGTGCTAAGTTGATAAGACAATCGATATCAGAGGTAATATGGACATGATAATCGATAGCCAAAAATTCAGAAAGTTTGTTCAGAGGTAATATGAACATGACAAACTTTTGGATTGTGACTCCATTGGGGATGGAGGTACATATCTGCTCAGAGGTAATATGGACATGGCAGTTTTTGTGGACTCAACACCACTGACGTACTTAGAGTTAAGTACGGTTGCTAAGTTGAGATGACAACCGATATCAGAGGTAATATGGATATGATAATCGATAGCCAGACCAGGAAGGTTTGTTCAGAGGTAATATGAACATGACAAACTCAGCTGGGGAAATAACAAAAAGTTTGGACAATAGTTCAGAGGTAATATGAACGTGAACTCATTTCCGAAAAATTCACTATAGAGTGATTTTCTTGAGTGGGGATAGACCTGAAGAATCCACTGGGGAAATTTTAGGGATTCATCATCCGGTATTTTCTTGAGGGAGCAAATTGTCACTTTAAAGTGAAATTAATTTACAGTGATCATCCCCTCGTTTACAGATACAGAGTGATGACCTTGGCATCGATCAACTCCTGAATTCTCCTTTTTAGTACATAGCAAGCCCTTGTGGGGTGATGAATGTACAGATGGAAGAGACAATAATTTGGGTCATCGAATTTGCCAGCCCTCTCAGGGTATCTGATGTTAGGTAGCTGAAGTTTGTGTTCCTTCATCAACATATTGAAGATTTTAATGATGTCATCTTCATTGAAGGAGAAAGTCCCTTTCGGCCTTCGGACTCCCGTTGCCTGAGTTTTACGATCTTCCGGGAAGATCGCCATCGTTGTATCATCTTCGGACTCAGAAGGAATTCTACCCCCAGCTTTGGATGGTGCCCTATTTTGTCGAGATAGGTTACCCCCAGACATATTGTGGCATTTGACTCCTGAAGTTGATTTAGAAGGACCTACATCTGGTATTACAGGATTAGCCTCTGGAGGTTTGGAATTTGCAAGAGATGCAGTGTACCCCAACCCAAAACGAGTTTGTTGACAGTGAGGATTATTATGCAACGATGTTCGTCTGCCTTTTCCATAGTTGAGGCCTTGTTTCAACTTCAAATCATAACCCATGCTTTGTATAATCTTTAAAGCTTGTGGGCTATACCTGTGGATTTGTATTTTTCCACCCTCAAGCTCGCAAAATTCTTTTTGTACAATCGGACTATTCCGCATGCAACCGAAGACTATTTGATGCTGGTCGTCGCGAGTTAGGGGAACAATAAAGACGAAATCTTCATGTGGCCCACATGTCATGATGATATTAGATGTTGATGCATCTTCCCACATAATCTTTCCATGTTTGACAGTTAGGGGAACTGAAGCCTGTTTATGACTCCTGTCTTTGCGTTTCTGGATCAAGAATTCTCCAAGTCAGGAGGATTAACAGAAGAAGAAGACGAAGAATATTTGTTTCTCTTGTTTACATCAGTTGGAATGTGGATATTGGGAACCCCAACCCTTTCCCTGCCGTAGGAATATAGCAGTTCAGCCATATGAGCAGCACATGATCCCCGAGGAGCGTATCTATCCGCAAACTGGACCTTCTTTACGCCGAGGGGCTGAACCTGGCGTAGTCTAGAATTTTGCTCAGGCTGGCGTAAAAATGAGAAAGTCCTCAATCGGCCATCAGCTTCTCGCGTAATCTGGAGAGTGGACATATTCTTCTCTTGCTGGCGTAAAGGCCGAGAAATTGAGAAGTCCGCCACTTGTTTTCCCTTGCGAAGATTACTGGGACTCTCTGCCTCCTTTTGAGTGAGAGTGATATTTTTATGCGCGGAGCGTATTTGAATTTTCTGACTTGGCGCTGAGGCCTTGTCAGAAAATACGTCTGTCCCATCAGCGATGGGAGACGAGTTTTTACGCGCAATACGTGATGTATGCTTCTGGATTGGTGCTGAAGCATTGCCAGAAGTTTTGTCTGCCCTGTCAGCGACTGGAGACTGAGTTTTACGCGCAAGGCACGGAGGGAGCGATGCTACAACCTCGTTGGTCGGAGAGATCAGAGAGTCGGCAGAAATGGTAGGGGATGTCCGGGGCATCCAGACCTTACGCAACTTCCTGTTGTCTTGGACAGAGAGAGAGTGAGAGCTACCCCCTGCTCGAAGCATATCTTTGTAGGCTGATTGGTCGAATTGGACGGCCAAGGTCTTCTTTATTGATTCTACTGATACTGCATCGTGTTGAGCAATTGCTTTCTTGTCAGATGAGAAAGACATCCCCAGCAGAGTCGCCATCTTGTGTTTGATAATAAACGGAAGAAATAAAACTAGGTTTATACGAAACCCTTTCTTAGGTTTACAAACAAGAAGTACTATTAATCCTATACGAGGATGTTAAGTACAAAATTTAATCTGGGTAAATATTGCTATAGGAGTCTGATCTGCGGTCGATCACTTTATCCCTTGGACCACACGATGATAAAGAAGTGCTGTAGAAGAAGGAGATGCTTCAAAGATTACAAGAAGGAGTAGATGCTCGATGCCAAAATCGTCGATCACTACTCTCTGTCTATGCTCTGGATTCTTTTCTCTCAAAAATCAATCTCCTGACCTTTATCCAAAATCCGACCTTAGACCTCTGTCAATAGAGGTCTCTATTTATAGGGTTTTAGTGACAGTAACCGTCCAGTCGGTGTAGAAGCCGGACAGTGGAGAGTGTGGCACTTTTTACGCGACGGTTATAATAACTGCCACCCATGTATGAATGATCTTCTAAATCTGTGTGTGACACGTGTCCCATGATGAGGTAACGCGTATAACTGCTGCGAAGATCACGGCATGCAAGCCACGGAGGTAACTGTCCCTCGCGTAGAAAAGGTTGGCGTAGAAGCCAATAACTGTCACCATGGCGTAGAAACCAAATAGTTGTCGAGTCGGCATAGAAGCCAAACAGGCGTTGAAGCCAGGTAGGCGTAGAAGCCTGATGCTGCATGGATATGTAGCTAGCGTAAAAAGATAGCCGATTGTCACTACCATATTTCCAGATAAGGGCATTAGTATAATTTCCCTTGTTTAATTTGATCATGTAAATAATTAGTGTGTTGAGTTTAATAAATATTAAAGAGGTGTTCTTGATGATTAGGTTCTAGGTTAAATCCTAGAAATCCCATTAGGTCTAACCCTAATGGCTAAACCCTAAATTATAAGCTAGCATTAGGGAAACCATAAATTTCAATTTTAGGTTTAGAATCTCAAACCCTAGAAATGACTAAACCTTAGTTAATTAATTTCTTCATGACTTAACATGGAGGGTTAATTTAACCCTTGCATTAGGAACCCTAACCCTAGCCTATATAATGAAGGGGAGCCTCCCTCAACCCATTCCTTCATGAAGAAAACCTAACCCTAGCCTCCATTTGAAAAACCATTCCCTCACCCCACAAATTTTAGAATCAAACCCTAGGCATTCACCTTCTTCCTCCATCAAAGGGAATCAAGGAGCTTGGGCTAAGAAGACTTGGAGAAAGAAAATCTACATTGGGAAACCATCTCCCAATTGGTGAGAATCCGGTTTTTACCTATTCAATTCTATTTTTCTGTTGTAGTTGGCCATTAGGAACCCTCCTACTGTATAGATTTTGATTTCTAGGGTTCTACATGAAGACCTAGGAGTAATTAGGGTTTTGGTGACCTACGTTTAATTTTTCCCCAATTTCGTGAACCCTAATCCTAGGGGTTAACTAATATACATGATTACGTCTCCTATCTCTAGTCTAGATCTCGATTTCTAGGGATTTGGATTAGGTTCTGGAGTTCTTGAGGTGGAAATCAGGATTTGGGGGTAAACCTGTGTGCACAGTCGGGTTATGTCACTGTGTGTTGGTTTTCCTGTCCAATATGAGTTTTTGTGCCCTCGTGTCTTAGTGTATCAGACACGGTGGGGAGATTGTTTGTAAGTTCTCTGCAGTCGGGTAGTATGGGTCTGTGTGTATCAAGTGATTCAGTGCAGTAAAACTGTGGAAACTGTGTATGTGAATAACTGTGTCAGTATGTGTCTGCTTGTGTCTCAGTATCCCAGTAGTGTGTGTAGGTGACTGTGTGTGAGCCTAGCTGTCTATGTGAACCTGTGTCCATGTGTAGCAGTATGTTATGTGTAGTTCAGTAGCAGTGTACCTGTGTGTGTATGTGAGAACTTAAGTACCAGTGTGTCTCAGCATGAGGTAGCAGTGTCTACTTGTCTCAGTATTTTGGGCATGTATCAGTGTGTGTGTTTCAGTGATGATCCTGTGAGAGTGTCTCAGTGTGCCTGTGAGTGTGAGATAGTGTTATTCATCAGTAGCTAGTTAAGTCTACCTGTGTGTGTGTGTGTATCAGTGATTACTGTGTGTGCCAGTGTAGCTGTATGTGTCTATGTATGTATCTGTGTGTGAGTGACTGCCAGTGTGAGAAACCTGTGAGTATCAGTACCTGTGTGTGCTGTGTGAGTTGGTAGTGAGTTGTGTGTATGTAACTGTGTATGAGAAACCAGTGTACCTATGTAAATGTGTAACTGTGTATGAGAAACCAGTGTGACTGTGTGCAGTGAGTAGTACTGAGTATCACTAGTTCAGTGAGAAATTCATGAACATGTGTCATTTGTGTGACTGTGTGTGAGTGATACAGTGAGTTGTGTATCAGTATAGTGAAGGGTGTGAGATTATGTATATCAGAATCTGTGTGTGTGGGTATCCTATTCGATTGTATCAGGTATATAGGACTGTGCATCAGTACTCTGTCTATGTGAGGAAATACATGTGTGTGTGTGTGTATCATAGAACTCAGTGTGCCTGTATGTGTGTCTCAGTATCTGAGTGAGTGTGAGCTGAGTGAGAGTGAACCAGTGAGTGTGTGTGTGCTGAGTGAGAGTGAACCAGTGAGTGTGTGTAAACTGTGTGTGAACTAGGGTCTCAGTGAGAAGTTTGTCTGTGTGTGTGTGTGCCATAGAACCTAGTGTAGTTGTGTGTATCCCAGGACTCAGAATGTGAATACCTGTGTATTCCTGAGTTCTAGAGTGTGTATCAGTTAGATAGGAATCAGTATGTGTCTGTGTATGTAGCTTATTGTGTGTCCGTGTGTGATCAGTCATTTTCAGTTCAGTATGTAGGTGTGTAGAGGTGTAGGTCTGAGTTCAGTGGGTTGGTATTAAGGTAATATCAGAAATAGCAAGTTATGGTCTATAGTATGTTAGATACTAGATAACCCTAGTATACATGGATATAAGATAACTATATATATTTTAATCTAGATATATTAACTAGCTTAGCCTGGAAATCAACCTAGAAACCTAGTATAGACTGAGCCATGACCTAGAAGCCTCATATTTTTATTTAACTAAACATGTTATTTCCTTTAATTCAGTATTTTATATTTATATTCCATAATTAGGTCTTCGTGACTCTATTTTGGACATCGATCCTTACATATTCATCGGGACCACAGGCGAGTACATTCTCTGACAGTTTTCGCTTTTGTTGATTACTTCTATAAATCTAGTTGTATTACATACTTGATTCTGACAATGTGGATACACGGGTTAGCACCCTAGATACCCGTCATGAGGAGTCATGATTGGAATCCATCGTGCTAGCTGGGGATGGAGAAATATTAGTAGATTATGTGATCATATCCAAACTCTACATGTATCATTGCTCACCCCATATCTCACGTCGGGTGCGGCCTGACCATTTACATGCTTCATAGATGTTATATATGATTAGCCTGACCATTACATGCATCATAGCTAACTAGATAGTTATCCTGACCTACAAGAATCATAGCTAATCATATGTAACCAGCCTGATCTAGTCCCAAGCCGATCACATAATAAACTGATATTTCAAACACTTAGCTAGATGTTATTCTTTATTTCAGATTTACTTATTCTAGCATTCACTGTATATTATTCATTGCTAGATATTCTATTGCCTATTTCATATTCTCCAGTACTCTATATTTCCAGTATTTATTTCATCTTGGATTTCTTACACTGTTTTATAGTTTTTGTCAACATAAATGAAACTGCTGTTAGTGTTTTGCTTCGCTCCAATCCTGACTGGATAACATTTTCAGAGGACTTGGAGGATTTTTGCCCCACCCACTACGGCCCGGAACTAGAAGGAGATTTTATACCAGAAATCCCAGAGGAGTTGCCTATCCTAGAGGAGATCCTACCTGCCTGCACTTAGACTATTCTATTCATGTACTATTGTATTAGACTGAGATTGAGTTATATTATTATTTGTGACTTTTGAGGACATCTAGACTCAGGACTTGTGATACACTTATTTTTGGTGTTGGCTTATGATAGAACTCTTTATTCTCATTTCTCATCGTGCCAATTACTTTCATATAGCTTGTGATTGAGTATATTTATAAAACTGTGGATTCATATTATCATTGTCCTCCTTATGGAGTTGAGACTATTGACAGAATGTATTATGTTTGAGACCTAGACAGCGTTCTACCGCCGATACTGCGGCGTAGTCTGGACGTACCCACGACTCATGCCCAAATTTCGGGTGCGGGTCGTGACACATTTTTAGTGGTGGCCTATGCAGGTCTAGATTCATATTTAGAGCGATATCGTAGTGGTGCTCGCTTGGAGTATTGCTACGAGCCTATTTTAGGAAATAGGATTAGGCCGAGAATATGCTCAATCACAATTAGGAAATTTCTAATTCTTTTAATGCTACTCTTAATGATTATTTTCTTTAGAAGTTTTTACTGTCCTTCTTTGATGATATCGTGTCTATTGCCTTAATTAAATCTTTCGATCTATCTTCAGGATGCTGCCAAGGACCAGGTCCCTGAGACTCGGAGCAGCAGAGTCAGAGAGGTCTGCCACCTCTCGCCCTGCTGGTCAGACATCCGCAGCATCTCCTACATCTCCCGTGCATGTGGGAGTGTCTGCACTATTCGGGGGTCCTCCTCTCCTACCTGTTCAGAGGGTTCCCATAGCTACGACGGAGCCTCTTCCACCACCACTACCGACTTAGTTTCTAGGAGGTGTGACCGTCGATGGGGCACAGATGTTCGCTTTGATCCAGGGCATGGTCGATGCCTAGAGGATGTCAGCAGAGGCCCAGAGGGTGTAGGCCGAGGCACACCAGGCCCAGACCGAGATGATAAGGATGAGCATGGAGAATGCTCATCAGGTGGCTCTCCAGGCTGTGGAGAGAGTCGCCCAGCAGCAGCATCCTGGCCAGTACCACCAGAGGCCGGGCACCATTATGGACTTTAAGAGGATGATGCCTCGGGAGTTCAAAGGGACAGAGGGGATACTCTACGCCGATGATTGGCTAGAAGACATCGAGAGGAACTTGCGCTTGGCGCAGCTTTCGGAGGCTCTTCAGATCGAGGCCGCCGACAGCTAGATGTTCGACATCGCCCTGACGTGGTTTCACACGGAGCCGAGACTCTTTGACGGGGGACTCACTTGGGAGGCTTTCAGGGAACTCTTCAAGGAGAAGTTCTTTCCTGATGTTGCCCTGGGAGCCTTGGAGAGTCAGTTCCATGACTTAGTCCAAGGGAGCTCGTCCGTTGATGAGTATGCCGCAGAGTTTTGTCGCCTGAGCCGCTTCGTGCCATCTATGATTAGAGATCCAGGAGACAGGGCCCGAAAGTTCAGGAAGGGGCTGGCAAGGGAGATCAAGTCTCGCACGTCGGGACGTTGCACCGCTACCTTCGAGGGCATATTGATAGATGCCCAGATAGCTGAGGACGACTTGGACCTCAGGCCCAAGAGGGGACCCGATGTTTCAGGAGGAGCAAACAGTGGTGCGGGACCGGGTAAGCATCCACACTTCTAGCAGCAGCAGAGGCCATATCAGCAGCAGCACCAGCAGCACCAGGCACCAGCCCGAGGATAGGTCCAGCATCAGCAGCAGAGGCAGACTCAGTCCGCCATCCAGTGTGTGTACTGCGGGAAGGAAAGACACACTGGAGAGATCTGCAGGAAGAGGTTGGGCACATGTCTGTCCTACGGATCGACGACACATCAGCTGAGGGATTGCCCTGTCACGACCCACACCCGGATATTCGGGCACGAGTACGTGGGTACGTCCAGCCTACGCCGCAGTGTCGACGGTAGTACGCTGTCTAGGTCATATTCACAGTTAAATTAAATCTAACTCATTCACAATAATTATAGTAGGCAAAGATAATAACAGGAAAAGGAATGCTAAGATTTCATAATCAAAATGTGACAACCAGATCCATAGTTTATTACAGAACCAGAAATTTAAATCGGGGACAAACCTGATTACTAGGATGAAAGAAAATAATAACTAACTGCTAACTACTCCTCAGAAGTAGTCTCCTGGGTGGGAACCGGCTCCTCAAAAGTATCACCTGCTACCTCATAGGGACCATAATAGGTGGGGGCATAGTCCTCATCATCGCCTAATATCAACGGATCCAGTCAGGAAAGGAGCAAAGTACCAAATGCACAACAAAGATTAAACTAAATATTTATGACAAGTAGAAAAAAACTGACTAAACAACACGATAAGAATATACACAATAAGTAGTGAAATTAACTAAGAGTTAAGCACTAAAAAAATCAGGAATATAAGTAAAACAGGATTAATTGCTATAAACCAGGGACATGAGTAAAACATGATTATAATGAGACAAGAAAATATAACTGTAATAAGACAAGAAACTATGTGTGTGTAATTGTGTATTTAGAATACATAGTTGGTATGTAGGGGGTTATAAGGCTAATCCGGCACGTCATAGATGGCTATTAGTCAGGAATAATCGAGATTCGGCTGATGGTACAGTCGTGTACCAACAGCTATTAGTCAGGACAGGGGGAAGGGTAAACTACATGCCTCCTAGTATTCTCCCACCCGACACGAAAAGCAAGACATAAAATCCAATATTCTAACACTACGTGTAATCATCCAATAGTACTAGTAGAGCAAGAAATTATTTATCACAATATAAAGATTAAACTTGAAGTGCAGGTACTCGCCTGATGTTTGGATCCCAACTAGAGTTCTATCCTCGAGGAATTTCTAGAAATGACTCCGGATGCTGAAATAAATATTACCATCATGCTCAGAAGATATCAAATAGCTAGAAATGCCTGTCCTTGAGTCCAATTTGGAGACAAGGGCAAAATGGCAATTTTGGGTCAAAACGGGGTCCGCATGTGGGCCCGCATTGCACCGAAAAATGTGTCAGGGTCAAAGGTCTCTAAATTCACCAAACTTAGTGTCAACAGGTCAGGAACGATGATACGAACCCAACGGAACTTCCAGAATTGGATTCCGATGAGCCGATCACAAAATCGCCCGTCGAGCGGGGCTTGTGGGGCCCACGACACGCGATTTCGTCAACGTTCTCAGAATCGAACTAAACTTGGGTCACAGGACCAGCGTATCGCTACGAGTCCGATGGCGCAAGTTTCGTTTCGATCCGACGTATAAACAGAAGGTTAGGGCATGATTCAGAAAAGGCGGATACGGGGCGATGTCCGCGGATACGCGTTGATCCCGGTGTGCACGCACACCCGAATCGACTTCCGTAAAATCCCACACGTCCGTATCAATGACGCGCACGTATCTGTGAAGACCGCGCACGACCAAGTTGTCCCGTTTGGCGGGGCGTACCCAGTTCCGGGGTGAATCGGGTCATTGTTTTTCCTGTTTTTGGATCGCGGTGTGCGATCACCACAGGACGCGATGCCCCGAGCGGTTTGCCCGGGCACCGAGAGGGTCATACAGGCTACGCGTTGCAATTTACGGAATTGAAAATGGGGCAGCGAGGAGAAAGTTACACGTACCTGAACAGGGCTCGAGAAATTAGAATTTCTCGTGTCCGTGTCGTGTCCGACACGAGGGAGAGAAATTAGGGTTAGGGTTAGGGTTTCTGAACTCAGACGGAGGGCCGGCCGGAGGAGGGCTGAGACGGGGCGGTGCTGGCCGGAGGCGGCCAGGGAAGCCGAGGCGAGGCTGGGCGGAGGCACGGCGGAGCGGGGTGGCGCCGGGGACAGCTGCTGCTGCTCGTGGGGAGGCCGGAGGCGGGTGCTGGAGGAGAGGGGAGAGGGGAGAAGGAGGAGGAGGCTGGCGGCTCTCGGCGGGGTGCGGCAGAAGCGGAGCTGGGCACGGCGAGGCTGGGCGAGGGTCAGGCGGTGGACGGAGGTGAGCCGGGCGGTGGTGGCAGCGTGGAATGGTTGGCCGGAGGGGGTTTCCTGGGGAATTTATAGGGGAAGGAGGGGCGAGGCTGACCGGAGAAGGCGGAGGAGAGGGCTACGTGGCCGGGCGGAGCACGGGGGGTCTGACGCGGGCTCCGGCGACGTGGCCGGAGCAGCCGCCGAAAATTGCGGGGAGACAGGGTCGTGGGGAGGAGAGTCGCCCGGGTCGGGCAGGCGGCGGGTCGGGTTCGGGTGGACCCGACCCGACCCGTTAAGGCGGGCTGGGCCCAATGGACCGAGGGCTTGGGCCGGCTGGGCTAATTTGGTTTGAAAAATTAAATTAAATAAATAATTAAATAAATAGATAAATAATTAATTAATTAATATAATGGTTTTTAGGTGTTTTAAAATAGGTCCGGTGTCCAATAAATTCCAGAAAAATTATCCTAAGTCCAGTTTTTTCATTTTACACCCAAAAATATTATTTCCATAATATTTTAATATTATTTATTATCAATAATAAAAAAATTATTTAATAATTTAAAACCCTGATTTTAATTACAGAAAATTCCCAGAAAATTCCAGAAAATTGTGAAAAATCCAAGTTTAAAATTTTTGAAAATTCAGGGGGTTTACAGCCTACCATCCAGACTCGTCCAGGCCAGGGAGGAGCAGCCGCCCAGAGAGGACCAGCTAGGGTACCTGCCGTCCCATGAGGCCAACAACAAAGGGGACCAGTTCCACCGCAATATCAGAGGTTTGCTCAACACCAGCAGCAGAGAGGTGCACCCCAGGGGCGAGCATACGCCATGGCAGTCGAGGAGGTCGAGCCAGCAGGAGACTTGATTACAGGTTCAGTTCTTCTCGATTGTATTCCTGTATTTACCTTATTCGACTCTGGCGCTTCCCATAGTTTTGTGTCTATATCTTATGCACTTTGACATTATTTAGAGACAGAACCATTAGCTAGGACTTGCAAGATCACGACCGATGGAGGTATTATCCTAGTCCGTGATTATTGCAAGGACTGAAGGGTGTCAGTGGGAGGCCGAGAGTTGAGCGTGTGCTTACTCGTCATGCCACTTCTGGGGTACGATATTGTACTCAGAATGGACTGGTTGAGTAGGCATCATGCTACTATAGATTGTCATAGAGGCAGAGTATTATTTAGACCACCAGGAGAGCCGGAGTTTGAGGTCGCCAGAGGAGCAATGGAACAGAGCAGGAGCATATTTTGCGGAGCCAGGACGGAAGAAGAGGAGTTGTCACATCCTCTGATAGCGGAGTTCCTGGATGTATTTTCGGAGGAGTTGCCAGGCTTGCCGCCAGACAGAGATATTGAATTCTCTATAGACTTGGTGCCAGAAGCGGAGCCCATTTCACAACATGTCTATAGAGTCAACAACAGCGAGCTGGCAGAACTGAAGAAACAAGTTGAGGAGCTGCAGGACAAAGGCTTCATCAAATCCAGTTCATCACCATGGGGAGATCCGGTATTGTTTGTACCGAAGAAGGATGACACGGTGCGTATGTGCATCGATTATAGAGCTTTGTACAACCTCACTATCAAGAACAAATACCCGTTGCCGAGGATAGATGATCTTTTCGATCAGTTGAGCGGGGCGAAGGTGTTTTTGAAGATAGATTTGAGGTCAGGCTATCACCAGGTGAAGGTAAAGAGAGAAGACACGCCAAAGACAGCCTTTCGGACCAGATACGGCCAGTTTGAGTTCATGGTAATGCCATTTGGTTTAACCAATGCACCGGCAGTATTCATGAACCTGATGAACAAGGTGTTCCACCAGTACCTTGACAAGTTCGTGGTAGTGTTCATCGACGATATTCTTGTGTATTCCAAGACCCCGGAGGAGCACGAAGAGCACCTGAGGTTGGTCTTAGAGACTCTCAGGAGGGAGGAGCTGTACGGGAAACTCTCAATGTGTGAATTCTTTCTTAACAAGGTTGAATTTCTTGGGCATGTGGTGTCGGGTGATGGAATCTCGGTTAACCCACAGAAGATCGAGGCAGTGGAGTCGTGGGCTACCCCCAGTTTGGTAACTGAGATCAGGAGTTTTCTCGGGCTAGCAGGATACTACATGAGGTTTGTACAAGACTTCTCCAGGATTGTAGTGCCGATGACCAGGCTGACCAGGAAGGATGTGGATTTTGTCTGGACGGAGGATTGCCAGGCCGTATTTGATGAGATGAAGAAGAGATTGACGACAACTCCAGTTTTGACGTTGCCAGTGGGGACAGGTGGATTCACCATCTACAGTGATGCTTCAAGGAAGGGTATGGAATGTGTTCTTCAGCAGCACGGGAAGGTAATTGCCTATGCTTCCAGGCAGTTACGCCCTCATGAAAAGAATTATCCTACCCACGATTTGGAGTTGGCAGCGGTTATCTTCGCTCTAAAGCTGTGAAAATATTACCTGTACGGAGAGCATGTGGAGATCTTCACAGACCACAAGAGCTTGAAGTACGTGTTCACACAGAAGGAGCTAAACATGAGGAAGAGGAGGTGGTTGGAGTTGATGAAGGACTTCGACATCTCATTGCAGCACCACCCAGGGAAGGCCAACGTAGTCGTCGATGCCTTGAGCAGGTATCCGATGGCTATGTACTTGACGACAGATAGATATTTGTTGGCTAATCTGGAAAGCTTGGAAATTGAGGTATTAGTTCCCGGTGCTGAGATTAAGATATGGGGATTGCAGATACAGTCCGAGCTGATGGACAGAATTAGAGCTGCGCAGTATGATGATGAGGCTCTGAGGAGTATCAGGGCACAGGTTTGGACAGGATTGTCAGACGACTTTACTATCGCAGATGATGGTTCCTTACGGCATGGCACGAGGATGTGTGTGTCGAGCGTGGAGCTGCACGAGGAGGTTTTGCAGGAGGCACACCGCTCTCAGTACTCGATGCATCCCGGAGCCAACAAGATGTATCGAGACTTGAGGGAGCACGTATGGTGGTATGGAATGAAGCGCGAGGTAGCACGCTTCGTATCCCAGTGTCTAGTGTGCCAGCAGGTAAAGGCGGACCGGCAAAGGCCAGGTGGATTACTTCAACCTTTACCTATTCCAGAGTGGAAGTGGGAGCACGTAACCATGGATTTTGTTTCAGGGCTCCCGCGTTCTCCAGAAGGGAAGGACGCGATTTGGGTCATCGTGGACAGGTTGACCAAATCGGCCCACTTCTTACCTTTCAAGGTGGGCACGTCGACAGAGAGGCTAGCAGAGATGTACGTGCGATAGATTGTCAGACTTCATGGAGTTCCTGTGAGTATCGTCTCGGATCGGGATAGTCGTTTTATTTCCCACTTCTGGAGGAGTCTGCAGGCTAGCTTGGGCACTCAGCTCAAGTTCAGTACCTCATACCACCCCCAGACAGACGGGCAGTCTGAAAGGACTATTCAGACTCTCGAGGATATGCTACGCACTTGCGTTCTAGATCTCGAAGGTTCTTGGGAGGATCATCTGCACCTGGTAGAGTTTGCTTATAACAACAGCTACCAGGCCAACATCGAGATGTCGCCATTTGAGGCTCTTTATGGACGAAGGTATCGTACACCGTTATCTTGGGAGGACGATGGAGAGAGAGCCTTGCTAGGACCAGAAATGGTCGTGGATGCAGCAGAAAAGGTAAAACTCATCAGAGACAGACTGCGAGTGGCGCAGGACAGACAGCGGCATTGGGCCGACAGCCACCGTAGATCCCTTGAGTTTCAGGTATAGACTGTTACTTTCTGGTTTGTGATTGTTTTGTTTAGACTGCGTGTTGAGACTGTTTTATTTTTAGGTTGGCGATCTAGTATTCCTATGGATTTCTCCGACATGTGGCATGATTCATTTTGGTGGAGGCGGGAAGCTTAGCCCATGCTACATCGGACCCTTCGGTATTCTTGCGAGGGTAGGTGCAGTGGCGTATAGACTAGACTTGTCGCCTGCACTAGAGGGAGTGCATGACGTGTTCTACGTGTCACAGCTGAGGCGGTACGTGGCAAACCCTAGTCACGTACTTGATCACTCGGAGATCGAGGTTCGTCCGACTCTCAGCTACCCTGAGCAGCCCGTAGAGATCTTGGATCGCAGAGAGAAGGTGTTGCGGAACCAGACTATTCCTTTGGTTCGTGTTGTATGGAGACATCACACTCCAGGGGAGTCGACCTGGGAGAGAGAGGATGAAATGCGCGAGCAATACACGTATCTCTTCGAGACTTGAGGTATAATTCCTTATCTGATTTCGTTCTTGTTCTAGTTCAATCCAATTTCGAGGACAAAATTTTTTTTTAGGAGGGTAGACTTGTCACTACCACATTTCCAGATTAGGGCATTAGTATAATTTTCCTTGTTTAATTTGATCATATAAATAATTAGTGTGTTGAGTTTAATAAATATTAAAGAGGTGTTCTTGATGATTAGGTTCTAGGTTAAACCCTAGAAATTCCATTAGGTCTAACCCTAATGGCAAAACCCTAAACTGTAAGCTAGCATTAGGGAAACCCTAAATTTCAATTTTAGGTTTAGAATCTCAAACCCTAGAAATGACTAAACCTTAGTTAATTAATTTCTTCATGACTTAACATGGAGGGTTAATTTAACTCTTGCATTAGGAACCCTAACCCTAGCCTATATAATGAAGGGGAGCCTCCCTCAACCCATTCCTTCATGAAAAAAACCTAACCCTAGCCTTCATTTGAAAAACCATTCCCTCATCCCACAAATTTCAGAATCAAACCCTAGGCATTCACCTTCCTTCTCCATCAAAGGGAATCAAGGAGCTTGGGCTAAGAAGACTTGGAGAAAGGAAATATACATTGGGAAACCATCTTCCAATAGGTGAGAATCCAGTTTTTACCTATTTAATTCTGTTTTCTGTTGTAGTTGGCCATTAGGAACCCCCCTACTGTATAGATTTCAATTTTTAGGGTTCTACATGAAGACCTAGGAGTAATTAGGGTTTTGGTGACCTACGTTTAATTTTTCTCCAATTTCGTGAACCCTAATCCTAGGGGTTTACTAATATACATGATTACGTCTCCTATCTCTAGTCTAGATCTCAATTTCTAGGGATTTGGATTAGGTTCTGGAGTTCTTGAGGTGGAAATCAGGATTTGGGGGTAAACCTGTGTGCACAGTCGGGTTATGTCACTGTGTATTAGTTTTCCTGTCCAATATGAGTTTTTGTGCCCTCGTGTCTCAGTGTATCGGACACGGTGGGGAGATTGTGTGTAAGTTCTCTGCAGTCGAGTAGTATGGGTATGTGTGTATCAAGTGATTCAGTGCAGTGAAACTGTGGAACCTGTGTATGTGAATAACTGTGTCAGTATGTGTCTGCTTGTGTCTCAGTATCCCAGTAGTGTGTGTAGGTGACTGTGTGTGAGCCTAGTTGTCTATGTGAACCTGTGTCCATGTGTAACAATATGTTATGTGTAGTTCAGTAGCAGTGTACCTGTGTGTGTATGTGAGAACTTAAGTACCAGTGTGTCTCAGCATGAGGTAGCAGTGTCTATTGTCTCAGTATTTTGGGCATGTATCAGTGTGTGTGTGTGTTTCAGTGATGATCCTGTGAGACTGTCTCAGTGTGCCTATGAGTATGAGATAGTGTTATTCATCAGTAGCTAGTTAAGTCTGCCTGTGTGTGTGTATCAGTGATTACTGTGTGTGCCAATGTAGCTGTATGTGTCTATGTATGTATCTGTGTGTGAGTGACTGCCAGTGTGAGAAACCTGTGAGTATCAGTACCTGTGTGTGCTGTGTGAGTTGGCAGTGAGTTGTGTGTGTGTAACTGTGTATGAGAAACCAGTGTGCCTATGTAAATATGTAACTGTGTATGAGAAACCAGTGTGACTGTGTGCAATGAGTAGTACTGAGTATCACTAGTTCAGTGAGAAATTCATGAACATGTGTCAGGTGTGTGACTGTGTGTGAGTGATGCAGTGAGTTATGTGTCAGTATAGTGAAGGGTGTGAGATTCTGTGTATCAGAATCTGTGTGTGTGGGTATCCTATTCGATTGTATCAGGTATATAGGACTGTGCATCAGTAATCTGTCTATGTGAGGGAATACATGTGTGTGTATGTATCATAGAACTCAGTGTGCCTGTGTGTGTGTCTCAGTATCTGAGTGAGTGTGAGCTGAGTGAGAGTGAACCAGTGAGTGTGTGTGTGCTGAGTGAGAGTGAACCAGTGAGTGTGTGTAAACTGTGTGTGAACTAGTATCTCAGTGAGAAGTTTGTCTGTGTGTGTGTGTGCCATAGAACCTAGTGTAGCTGTGTGTATCCCAGGACTCAGAATGTGAATACCTGTGTATTCCTGAGTTCTAGAGTGTGTATCAGTTAGATAGGAATCAGTATATGTCTGTGTGTGTAGCTTATTGTGTGTCTGTGTGTGAGCAATCATTTTCAGTTCAGTATGTAGGTGTGTAGAGGTGTAGGTCTGAGTTCAGTGGGTTGGTATTAAGGTAATATCAGAAATAGCAAGTTATGGTCTATAGTATGTTAGATACTAGATAACCCTAGTATACATGGATATAAGATAACTATATATATTTTAATCTAGATATATTAACTAGCTTAGCCTGGAAATCAACCTAGAAACCTAGTATAGACTGAGCCATGACCTAGAAGCCTCATATTTTTATTTAACTAAACATGTTATTTCCTTTAATTCAGTATTTGACATTTATATTCCACAATTAGGTCTTTGTGACTCCATTTTGGACATTGATCCTCACATATTCATCGGGACCACAGGCGAGTACATTCTCTGACAGTTTTCACTTTTGTTGATTACTTCTATAAATCTAGTTGTATTACATACTTGATTCTGACACTGTGGATACACGGATTAGCACCCTAGATACCCGTCATGAGGAGTCATGATTGGAATCCATCGTGCTAGCTGGGGATGGGGAAACATTAGTAGATTATGTGATCATACCCAAACTCTACATGTATCATTGCTCACCCCATATCTCACGTCGGGTGCGGCATGACCATTTACATGCTTCATAGATGTTATATATGATTAGCCTGACCATTACATGCATCATAGCTAACTAGATAGTTATCCTGACCTACAAGAATCATAGCTAATCATATGTAACCAGCCTGATCTAGTCCCAAGCCGATCACATAATAAACTGATATTTCAAACACTTAGCTAGATGTTATTCTTTATTTCAGATTCACTTGTTCTAGCATTCACTGTATATTGTTCATTGCTAGATGTTATATTGTCTATTTTATATTCTCCAGTACTCTACATTTCCAGTATTTATTTCATCTTGTATTCCTTACACTGTTTTATAGTTTCTGTCAACATAAATGAAACTGTTGTTAGTATTTGTGCTTCGCTCCAATCCTGACTGGATAACATTTTCAGAGGACTTGGAGGATTTTTGCCCCCACCCACTACTGCCCAGGACTAGAAGGAGATTTCATACCAGAAATTCCAAAGGAGTTGCCTATCCTAGAGGAGATCCTACCTGCCTGCACTTAGACTATTCTATCCATGTACTATTATATTAGACTGAGATTGAGTTGTATTATTATTTGTGACTTTTGAGGACATCTAGACTCAGGACTTGTAATGTACTTATTTTTGGTGTTGGCTTATGATAGAACTCTTTATTCTCATTTCTCATCGTGCCAATTACTTTCATATAGCTTGTGATTGAGTATATTTATAAAACTGTGGATTCATATTATCATTGTCCTCCTTATGGAGTTGAGACTATTGACAGGATGTATTATGTTTGAGACCTAGACAGCATTCTACCATCGATATTGCGGCGTAGACTGGACGTACCCACGGCTCATGCCCAAATTTCGGGTGCGGGTCGTGACACCAATCCTCCTTCCTTGACTGAGGTCTTGAACGTAGTCTGAACCAAATAGCCTTATCACGCACCAATATAAATATGGCATGAGTTGGCGTATTCCGAGGAGATAGCATACGGCGTGCTCCTGTAGCTGAAAATGGCCAGGATGGCATATTTCAAGGAGATAGCGTACATCGTGCTCCTGTAGCTGAAAATAGCCTGATGGCGTAATATGCAGAGGTGATGATGTGGACATATTAGCCGTAATTATGGCTCACCCGATATTTGGAAGTAGAACCAAATCTCGTGCATTAAATACAGAGATCTGTCCCCATTCTGCGCATTAAATGCAGAGACGTGCCTCGAGCTCTGTATGAAGAGCAGCTTTTGATGTGGCAGTTTGTTTTGTCTTCTGCTGAGCGTAAAAGCTTACATCTGCCGGTATAAAACTAGGCAGCATATTTCCTTGAATGCGTAAAAGCAATTTATATCAAGGAAATGTCACTAAACGACGATTTGGGTTTCTGTGTCGAATCATCATTATAGCCGTCGTTTGGGTAGTCGTGCAGTACTCTTTGTCAGGAGCCAGGTTCTCTGCATGATCTGACAGGTTCATTCGAGGAATATGAAGCGTTCCTCGTACACTTTCTACTGCATTAAAAGCAGATAAGTTTTACGCCATAAAGGCGATGTAACAACCTTCTTACGCCGAAGCAGCTTGGAAATACTACATTTATGCGGGTTGTTCTAGGGCTTATATTTTACGCTGTACTAGTGATGAAGCCCTGTTGTACGCCGATGGCTCTGAAGTCATGTTTTACGCTGCCCAGTACTGAAATACTGTGTATAACTCTGCAGCGTATTTTTTATTCTTCTACAAGCTAGCCTCACAAACAAAATCTAAGTCTAATTAGATCTAATTGACCTAATAACAAACACTTGGTGCACCAATCTAGGAATTTCTTTAAATTGGGCACAAATCTCAATGTAGAAGTCACAATAGGGGTCCTATAAACCTAGTTCTTATTCCTATGGGTAGTCCTAAGCAATGAAAGGGTTCCTAATGGTCAAATGCATGAATCTAGATATACGGTTGTATACCTAATTCTAACACTCAACAATCACTCTAGGATACTTACCCGTATCTTGGCAATATAAAAATATAATTACTTCTACCTACTATGACACTAAACACTGGATACTGCTATCACACTATTACTATTTTACCCATCTTACAGTTCACTGATACATAGCCACTCACATACCTAATACACTCGTAATGTAACCACACTCACTGAAGTTTACCCCTTCACAGGTTATCCTTCCTCTCTTACTGCCATGAACACTTGTACTCCTACTCTCTCGGATACTCCCTTTTATACTTTCTCTTAATACTGCACTAATGCACCTAACTAATACTGCCACACGCAATAATACTCACTGATACTAAACAGACATACTACACATATCACTCATTACTCATCCCTACTCCTGATACACCTTAAACACTTGCACTTGCTAAGTACTATTGGTGCATAAACACTAACTCACAATTATACTTAACACCCATAATAGTGCTCATCATCATGCATATACTACCACTTCTCCTCTTGCCACTAGCTCACTCACTAGATCACCTTACTACCCTTACTAGAACTCATAATCATGTTCATCTAATACACTAGCTATTAGCTTCTATGTTACATATGTCTCATTTGCACACCCACAAGCAGACACAAGATTCCATATCCTGTTGATATATATATATATATATATATATATATATATATATATATATATATATATATATATATATATATATATATATATATCCCTTCTCATACCTAGTATACTTGAAACTGCCAATAGATACACTAACCAGTGGTACACCTAACATACCATCCATGATCAATCTTGACACTTCTTAACTCATGGTATTGTATTTCTAATGCCCAGGACCCTCACTTCCTGATACACATGAAACTCCACTACTGATACTTCATTTCACCATCACGCAATTTACACATCCTCTATTGTGCACTTGTGCGCACAATTCTAGACACTCTACTTGCTTCCTCCACGTATCTCTCTTTAACACATCAACAGCCTCAATACTAGGTGATATACCCTCACTAGACACATACTTGTGCACACATATCTATCCATACTAATACACAACTTTCTCATATAGCACAAATCCTACTACCTAGTATAATATATTCTAACACTATCAGACTCATTTATACACTTATGGGTACCACTCTACCATATCACACTCACTAGTATATCTCATGGATACACATCTCTATACAACCAAGTGTCAAGCACTAATAGAATGGTGAGGCTCCATTAATACTCAAAACAATTTATGATATTCAATTGCTACTTGGATCCCTCAACTATATGAACATATATTCATCTAAAACATACATGATAACATGATACAAATACTTAGAATCACCAATGGGTATGCTACATTCTCTCACAACTCTCTTATTTCTAATACCAAGGTACCAATCAATAACTATAGTCTGACACCAACCTTAGATCTATTGTTACAAATGGTACTATACTATGAGTTACTTCTAGGCTTATACACTGATACATAATACTCATATACCCTACCAGAAACCGCTATCAGACTCACAAGCTATACTCCCTACAACCAATACTAATACTCAACTTGACACAACATATTTGCAAGTTATCAAACCACTTTACTATCCAAAAAACCTCAAAAACCAATGAAAGTAAAACTCTATAAGGAACTGAACTAGTGGCATTAATGATATCTCTATCCTGAGCTAGTGAGGTGATGGAATAGAATTGAATAATAGTAAAATTTGAATAATAGAGACGATATGTTAGGAACCAATTAAGATACAATCTGATAAATATACACGTCTATCTGAAATTATGTTACCCAGAATCTTCGCCATACCAGTAAGCATAGCTGCGATAAACTATAGAGTCCATAACTAAGGTATATACCTCTATAATCATGTTATCTAGAATTCTTACCACGCTAATCGGTATGGCTGCAAGAAACTCTAAATTCCATAACCAATATAAGTATATCCAAAATTAGGCTCTATATCTTTGTCACACCAGCTAATATGGATGCGATAAACTCTAGACTCCATAACTAAAATAGACGGTTACCTTTCTCACTGTCCTCATCAAAATATACCTCAATTCAGTCCATAAAATTTATCTCGATACAAAAATCAAAGTCAACAATGAACATTAAGAATTAAATTCAACAACGAATAAGTGAGAGTGAACGAAAACGAGTGGAAACAGATTTTAAAATAGAGTTTATAGTAAGATTCTCAAGGGTCATCCCAGGAATCTCACAAAGAATTCTAATTTTTTATTGAGTATTCTCTCATCCTAATATCATATTTCTATTGCAGGCTCACAGTAGTACAACTAAGTCGTTGTACTACCACGATGTTGCACTAGTTGCGTAGCCTGGCCTGCATGGGCCACCATAAAAATGTGTCCCCACTAATAATTCATGAAGGATATTTAATTAGGAGGGATATATTAGGAAGCTTCTAATTTTAATGAAGACTAATTCTAATCTCTCAATTAATGAAAATGATTGAGTCTAATGGCCTAGTCCAATGTTGGACTCAATGTGTCAAGTCAAGTCTAATTATGTTCACTAGTGTCAAGTCCAATAAATAAGCTAGTCCACTAACTAATAAATAAATAACATAATATGTAAAATATAATTACTATATGTAAATAATGTATAATGAAAAAAATATCATCATCTAGAAATATGGTAGTGACGCATTCATTTACTAATCTCTAGTTTCATTATGCAACACTATATTACCATCCTGATAAATCCCGATACATCAAACCAAATTTAATTTATGACATCATCCTAATACTACCTCAATCCATAAAATTATAATTTTAACCTCAATATATTTAAAATTTATCTTCTATGCACTCCCCTAGATTAACACCCTCGAAGAGGCCCGTATGTCAGGAGACCGGTAATCCTCAACCTAACCTTCACATTCCTTTTTTCTGTCATTCCCAATTTACTATTTAGAGTATCAATATCATTGATTTATCCATATATTCATGTCCAATAAATTATTCAAGAAATATATATCAAAATTTAAACTAACTATTACCTCTATCATGTACCGGAGGGTGTTGTGGCATTCGAGCGCAATCCCTTATCTTATGCTCATCAGATCCACAATAGAGGCACTATCCCTTCCTCTTCCTACATTCCTTCCATAACCTCTTGCAAAAGTTACAAGTGGGACCTCCCTTGACCAGCCTCTGATGAGCTAAAATTCTAACTGGAGCATGATGCATATGCTCTATACTTGGGCGCTTCAGAGGCCCGGGGTGGATACCATATATTGCCCTCTAAGTCTGGATACTTCCTCTTGGTGATGAATAATGCCCAATAGTTGTTGGATCTTATTACCTTGCTCTCTCTGAACCCTCCTCATCTCTTCCAACTCCTTCATAACCCTTGCTTTATCCAACCCTGGTTCTCCATGATCCGAAGTTGGAGGCACCGTATCCTTCGAGGTTCCTACCACACAAACTTTCTTGCTTGCATCCCCTTCCGCCATGTTCAAAGTCGTCATTTCTGAGGATATAGATGAGCAGATAATAAATTTCAAAGGAATAAGAATTCAAATATTACAAGAAAGAACAAATATTCAAGAATCAGATGAGTATAAAAATTTCCTAAATATGATTGAGTATTATCTCATCCTAGTATCTTATATCTTATTGTAGGCTCGTAATAGTACGTCTAAACCGAAGCACTATCACAACATCGCACTAATTGCGAAGCCTAACCTGCACGGGCCACCACAAAAATGTGTCATGACCCGCACTCGGATGTTCGGGCACGAGTATGTGGCAACGTCCAGCCTACACCGTAGCATCGATGGTAGAACGATGTCTAGATCAACAATACTATCTATCAATCTCATACAATAATATATGTAATATGTCAATGATATATCAACTCCATACGGAGGACAAGATGAAAATATATAATGATAATTCAATACTCAATTACAATATGCTAGAAGGAAGAAAATGGCACGATATCATATAAGGAAAAGAAATCTCAAAGTCAAGACTAGAATAGTCACAACAATAATCCAAGTCTATAAGTCTAGCAACCATCATAACGTCTAAGTAGCAAATAACATCTCAAATGTCTAAATAGCTGGAGACAAATCCAGTACAAATATAAAAATACTAGGTAAGTCTCAGCAATAACTAGTTGAGCCTCATCAATAGCTGATACTGGCTCCTTCTGTACAAATGGTGCAACCTCAGCTATCTCTCCATCATGTGGGCCATAATATGTAGGACACCAGTCCTCTAAATAATCATCTGAAAAATATTATCCAGTCAGGATTGAACGAGTACAACCCAATATCAGTTCCAATAAGTGACAGAAGCTATGAAACAATAATATTAATGATATAAGTGATGGAAAGTAAACTGAGATCATAAGCATAGCTACTAGAGAGAATAGCATGGCAAGTAATAGAAAGTAACTCAAAATAATATGTCAGGTATCAACATATATGTAATGGAAATAGAGAAGAATTATACTACTAGGTGTTTTAAAATATTAGTTTCATATGTGATCAACTTGGGCCTAGTACGGTCTATAGATAAAAAGACCTAGCTCAACTATACGTGAAGTATATGATCAACTAGTTGCCACGGACTACACTACTACATGGTCTGTAAGGTATGATCACATATCCAACTAATACTTTTCCTACCCCCGACTAGTACATGGATCCAAATTATGACATGTTCTGACATGGTAATCACTGTAATATCATGCACACTGATCATGGTCTATATTTATATAATCACAGAAAAATAATAAAGTGATCACGGGAGAGAACATCTCATGACGGGGATCCAAGGTGTACTAATCCGTGTACCATCGTGTCAAGAATCAAATATAATATCGCTAAAACTTGTAACATAAAAGCTATCAAATATGAAAACTATCAGATAATGTACTCGCCTGTGGTCCTGAATAAAGAATGCAAATCGGTGTCTGAACTGGTGTCACACTGACCTATATATGTAATTCCATGTCAAATGGTATTTCGGATTCATAATTATGGTTAAATTAGTTTAAACTAGATTTCTAGGTCAAAACTATGTTTTCATGGCCAAACTAAGTCAACACTCCAATTCAGGTTCAAAACTAGCTTTTAAGTTATTTTCTAGAGTTATACTAGCTAATACTAGGTGTTTCTAGGTTACCACTAGGTTTCTAGGTCGTTACGGTAAGATACTAGCTCTATACACTAATATCTATACTATTACCTATATATATATATATATATATATATATATATATATATATATATATATATATATATATATATATATATATATATATATATATATATATATATATATATATATATATATATATATATATATATATATATATATAACTTGGCCTATAAGTATTATCTTGATATCCTAGCCAATACCTTAGCCTGTATCTCAAATACCTTGGTCGTATAACCTTAACTATGGGTCAAAACCTTAGTTCTAGGGTCAATACCTTGACTTTGAGCCAATACCTTATTCCCGCATCATAATACCTACCCCGTATCGTGATATCTCACCCGTATCCTAATATTTATCCATACCTTGGTATCTTGAGATACCTCAATATCAATGCCAATACTATACCTTAACCCAAACCCATCGTCCTAACTTATGGATAAACACATATATACCTTATATATATATATATATATATATATATATATATATATATATATATATATATATATATATATATATATATATATATATATATATATATATATACTAACTCTTAATACTCTACTCTTGACATACACTTGCTAATGAAATCTTGATACCACTCAAGACCTATACACAAACTTAATACTATAATTCCTTACCTGCAACACCTATTTACCTGGATACCAACCACACCCATACTCTTACACATATATATGTAAACACACACTAGGTATATCTCACAACCCATAAACAACCATACCTATATCTATGCATATATATGTATATAGAGACACATATACACATATAGCTATGTACTTAACATTCTTACATCTAACCTATACATAATACTCACTTGTACTAATGCACATTCACTTATAGTTATAACACACTCTAAAACACTTGTTGGTAAGTGTTGGACAATTACATGTATGCATTATACAGTTCTTCTCTCAACATCTATTCAAAATACGCACATTCTCAATTGCTATTATCTACAGATACATGTTTCCCACAATCATTCATAGCTCTCTACCAAGGTTGATACCGCATACTCATTACCCGAGCTGCACAGGTTCTTGCATGTCCAAATCTTACACAGCCCGACCTTCTAACCTGCTGACCGATATCACTCCTTGCAGTAGTTCACCAATGTGCACTGATGTGTACTCGAGTCTCCCCCTCTCATCCCTGAACCTACTACACAACTTGTAGCACTAATATGCAGGCACACTCAACTGTGTACAGGCTGGCACTGCTCCCTCACTCACTTCAAACTGCACTCCCTTGCACAACAACACAGTTTCTCTCCTTCTCTACATGTCACACTGCAGACCCAACTCCAGGTCGTGCTATTGCCTCTTCCCGATCAGTTTATTCCCTCTCTCACACTCTCAACCACCATTGAACACACCACAACACATAGACATATAATACACACACGCGCGCGCGCGCTTGCACAGGTTCACTCGACCACAAATCACATACACTCCATATTGCAACCATACCAACACAACTCACCACAACCCACTGCTACTGTGTTGCAGCTGAACCCGACCACTGCCACACTGTGCACAGTTCACCACAGCCCCCCCCCCCCCCCCACAGCCTCAGTCACTTTCTCCTCTCCCAACATACTTGTGAGCACAAACCACACACAACACAATACACACTCTAGCACAAGCACCAATTATCGAACACTTGGTGTTCACTATGGTACGCACTCAAGTACCACTCAAGATACACCATACCTACACCACTAATATCATGATACTCATTCTCAAATCACAAAGGAAACCAATATATACCTAAATTATGATATATATACGTATGTATAATAACTAATTATATGCAATTAGAAGCAATTAACATATATTGGCTCAAAATCCAAAATTTTAACCATACGTATCATGACACGTACACCCCGTATCCAATTATGGATACAAGGGCACTAACAAATACCCAAATAGACATACATTGTCCTAATGAGGATACAACACAACCATCAAATGGACACAATTCAAATTTATACCAAATTGGCCCCAAAAACTATCATAACTATTATAATAGGAGCTTCTAGCACCTAGTTCTTCTTCCTAAGGGTGGTCCTTAGCCATGGGTGAGTTCCTAAGGGTCCAATAATACAAATTAACCATAAAATAACTAGGAATAGATAATTTTACCTATTGGGAGTCGAATTCCAATAAAAGTCCTCCAAATGGATAAGTAGGGATTATAATAGACACAAGCTCCTAGAAATTATCCCCTCCAAGTAGTGCTCCTTGTAATCCAAGCTCCTAGGCCTCCATGGGAATAAATTTTATTAGGAATGAAAGTAATTTGAGTGGAAATGAATGGGGGTTGGTCTCAATTTTGGGAAGAACTAAATTAGGACAAAATGGAATGGAAAATGACAAAGAAGGAGGCTACTTCCCTTTATTTAGGGTCAACCACATTCTTGGGTTACAAGCCAATACAAAAAGTCCAAAATATCCCTATTGGTTGTCATGAAAGAATAATTAATTATGAGGAAGGATCTATTCTTAATGGAAGGAATATTATATCCACTTAACTAAAAAAAACGTAATTAAACTAGTTTAGTCATGATTAGTCTAATTAGTCTAAGTGGTTCAATTGGTCTAGTTGGGTTGAACCAATACTAAGTCTAACAAACTAGCTAGCACAACTATATATATATATATAAATTGAAGAGGTAATTGTGTTACAGACACCTGGTTCGAAGGCCTACAAACTCAGCCCAAAGGCCCATCACATTCTGGCCCGAAGACTCCATACATCTCGGCCCGTAGGCCCGCACCTAAACCTGCACCTGCACTTGAACCATACCTACGCTGCACTCATCACCAACTTACCACTTAAATTTCCCGAAGGAGAATTAAATGGCGCCCAAGAGGCTCGAATCCGCAACCTCCTGGGTTTTATATATATATATATATATATATATATATATATATATATATATATATATATATATTTCTTGGATTATCTTCGTACCTCATTATTTGATCTCTTTTATTAGTATTTCTTTATAACTTCTGTGGATGAGATTTAGTTATATCCTGTGACTTATGACTATTATATACCACTTGTGAACTGACGTTCATATACAGCTTAAGTATGTATTCTTAGGTTCCATATATTGGAGCCGCCTACGTATACATACTGCTGGCATGGTTGCATATACTAGTCCTACGCATTTGGGGACTGGGTATGAAATATTTTTGTGGTGTCCCATGCAGGTCGAGATCATATTGTTTTGTTACGTTATACCGAACAAGCCTGCGAATAGGAATAGACCAAAATTTAATCTCAATACACAATTACATTAACAACTCTCTTTGAATTCTTACATCTCCTTTGAATATCGTATTTGTATTTTATTATATCCTTCTTGAACTCCTTATTTTTGTTTCTCGTCCTTCCCTATTTCGAAAAGACAAACAATCATGCTTGATAGAAGTTGGACATATGGGTAGTACTCAGAATATGCCCTATATGCAATTGGGAGAGTTATAATTATACATAGGTCACATAACCCAAGGACATGTAACACTAGGTTTCATATAGCTCATAGAGACACGTATTAAGATTTAAAATTATGTTTATGCTATTTTAGAATTTTTGGGATTTTTCTAGATTTTTTGGATAAATAAAATCTAGGAAACATAATTTTTTAGTGCTTTCAGAAATTACTGTAGGGACATACTCGCATATTTTCTATCAAAAAATTATTTTAGAGTTAAACTGCTTAAATATATATATATATTTATAATGTATTTGGAATTTATTTGGATTTATTTGGTTTTAAAATAGGTTAACAACTAATTTTCGATGACATCTAAATTTATTGTGCAAACCTATGAGCATAAAATGGCCCCAAGTTATAGGGTTTGTAATGGTATTTTATATTTTCTAGAATTTTTCTGGAATTTTATGATATTTTTACATATTTATTTGGAGTTAATTAAGTTAAAACTGATTAATAAATAAATTTCTGGATATTATAACATATTTAAATACACAGTCAGTCAAATTGGGCCCACATGTCAGCCACC
Organism: Iris macrosiphon; assembly: GCA_036927795.1. Classification (NCBI taxonomy): domain Eukaryota; kingdom Viridiplantae; phylum Streptophyta; class Magnoliopsida; order Asparagales; family Iridaceae; genus Iris; species Iris macrosiphon. The sequence goes on from JAYESA010000020.1 coordinate 44,432,513, forward strand.
CATGGCCCAACAACGGGCCCAATTGTCACTCACCACCTATGTGAGTGTATATATATGTGTGTATATTAGGGTTTCTGCCGATTTATTAAGAGGAGAGAGAGGTTTGAGGAGGATTGTTCCTAGGGTTTTTCCAACTTCGTGAGGCCATTACTCTTAGCTCCGGAATCCAAATGCATTATGTTTCTTGCGTTGGAACTGTCATGAGGTTAGCCTACAGAATATCTAATTTATTTTCAATAATTATGTGTACAAAATTCTATAAAATCCATGGAGTACCAGTTGTCCAAAATTTGACACATTTAGGTATTTTCGAGATTCCGGGAGATCCCAAACTCGGAATCACAATCAGTTTGAAGTTTTGAAAAGATGACACGATAACCTATGACGTATTCCAGAATTAAAGATGCTAGTTTACTATACTTTAAAATTCGTGCAACATATACGTAACCAGAAAACCACCAAAAATTATCATCTATGCGGCCTATTAGCGATAATTCTTTATTGATTCGAGATGCGATAAAATCGTCAATTCCAGCATTCATGTAGCACTGAAATCTACAGAATTTTACACACAAAATCTAAGATTTATGTCGGTTGATATTTTGGTCAACGGAATATCTCGATTTGCGTGTCACGGGTCCCAAATTTGTAAAGTTGACTTTCCTTGGACTAAAATCTAGGATTAACTTTAAAAGCAGCATATAATAAGATTAAATTAGTATTTTAGGTTATTTATTTCAGAATTAAAATAGATTAGAATAGAAAATTGATTCAACCACTTTTGTAAATCTAACTTGTTTAATTTATGTGACGGGATAGATCAGACGACGTCTTGAGTTACGACTTTATCCTTTTCCGGAGCAGCCAATTATACCTTGCCAAGTTTTCAATTTCATATAGCATGTTAAAATTAATTTGTTTCTTTTTATGAATGTTTCTATTAGATTTAAACGATGTTAGTCTTAGAATTTATTATGTAGACATTGTTAAGTAGTTCTTGATTAGAAATACTTGTCATAGACCATGTATTAGTTTGGATAGCAATGGATTGTATAGACCCATGTGAGAGTTAGACGCGTGAGAACGATTATAAACACATGGACTATTTCTCTTCTCTATTTTCGTTATTCATAACCTTGTGGCCTCTAAGGTCGGGTTATCTTTTTGTGATCCCATGGCCTCTAAGGTTGAGTTATTTGATCACCTTGAGGTCTCTAAGGTCAAGTGAGTCTTCTCTTAGCCGTGGTTTACTTGGGAGCTATGGTATTTGTCACGCCTCGATTCCGTGGAATCGATAGTCGTCCCCCGGGCGCGACGCCGTGCGGGCCTAGATTGCGCACCGCACAAGGCTAAGATATTTTGCATAACGAGCACATATTCAGAGTATGCAGATAATTGAAACACAAAGTTGAAACATAGAAAAGTTCTTTTTATTGATAATGAACATATATTTACAAACTCTTGAACAAGTCAGAAGGTTGTCGCACAAGCTTACAAAGTTGACACAAAATGAGATAGATGTCCTATACATTACATTATTTACTAAAACTTTAAAATAAGGGACCTCCAGGCGGGACAATGGCTTTCCCACGAAGCTGCATTGAGTTTAGGTTGCTATCTCCTGGATTCAAAATGCTTCAAGTAAGGCACGATCAAGACGCGCCGACAGCTGGACTGGATTGGGCAGTGACTTCAGCTCCTCGTAGAATCTCCTTGGTGCGGGGAACATGTTTCAACGAGGGTCAGTACATCAAAATATGTTGGTGAAGTAGCTAACCCAACTATACCAATCAACACGTTGTTTATATGAAGCATGCATATTATTTGTGGTCTTTCTATCTTGCCTTAGTTTATTTTACAAGCAAGCAATGATATGGAGTTTACTGAATAAACTTATCACCGTTTGGTAATATTTACCTGCCTGTCTGAACCACCTACACAATACTTACCATGTCATTCCCTGCCACGAAGACACAAGTTAGCTTGCACAGGTTTAAATATACGAGGGGATCACTGGCATGATGCCAAATGGACGATATATTCTCGGGGCGAAGATGGCGGAGGCACAGGTATCGCTACACGCCATCCTGCCCTGGACAGGAATAGTGTGCAACACAAGGGAGATAGGATGATGCATCCATTCCTGCCCGAAGCAGGCGACTAAACATGATGTTCCGTCCGGATCAGATCGGTGCCAGTGCCCCAGCAACCGTCCGCAGGAACTAAGACCTTGTGCACAAGTTGTCCGTGATCAGCGTAGTCTACTATGTTATCAATTGAGGCAATTCAGGGCAATTTCAGGCACAGGACAATAACAGGGCAAGATCTGCTTTTGCATAGTCTTCATGTTCAGTTTATTGCATGGCAGGATGAGTTCTATACATAGCACAATTTATAGAAGAAGTATATATTCTAACTTGAAATTTATGTATATGATGAACATTCTAAACGAACTAGCATGCAATAAGAGAATCGTTCATAAGTTGATTGACAAGCAATAATAATCCAAGTCTATTCTTTTTTATCTTCACATCTTTTAGTTATTACTTGGTATCGTTTGATCGGGGCAAGCAAGAATACAAGATTTTAGAAGTGAAGACTTGGAAGAAGGGTCAACTGAATCGAATATAAGTCACTCACAAGTTGGTTGGAGAAGGAAAGGAAAGAGGTGCTTTAAGACTTAGCTCGCACGTCGCCTACTGCTCGTTCACCTACATTGCCAAGAACAGCTGATCAATATCTCTTCCACTCTTTCCAATCTTGGAATTGAAGTGCAGTTCAACGAACAAAAACAATAAAATCCATCGAAACCGTTCAAGAAAACGCAAACAAATTCAAAAACCAACTCAAGGCACGAAAGCAACAAAGCGGCAGCGAAAACTAGGCAAAAAAACTTATAGCGGAGATGTCCCTCTTGACTCTGCCGCTAAGTCTATCCTGGGGGCACGGTTATGGAAATTGATTCCAAAGAAGCAAATCCATAACGAGAATGAGTTCTTGTTTTAATCTATCCCGATCGAACGATACCGACTTGTATTTCTTAGTCGCGCTCCCCGAATAGGGGGAACGGGACACCACAGTATTTGTATCCCGTCGTATTCTGCAGTTCATGTGTAGTTAGTTTTTCTCTTTCATATATGACTATAGTATAGTTTATGCATTTGTTATTTTCTGCCTGCACCTGTCTATTTTAAATGCTATATTTTTGTCACCCTCACATTTCCATCTAAGGGTAGTTTGGTAATTATCATGGGTATTAATTATTTTAGGATTTTTATAATTAATAATTGTGCATGACTAATTTATTTATTTTATTTATTGCTAGTGTAGACTTGTTTTGGACTTGTGTAGTGGACCTAACCTTCTAATTAGAAAGCATGAAACAAACTTTTGGACTAGTCTAAGTTGAGCCCATGAATTAGGCCCATGGATTAAGAAACATGATTAATTAGTGAAACCATTAAACTAGAACCTTCCCTCCCTAATTATTTCTTCATGAGAGGCCCCAAGGAGTATTTTTGACTTTGTACATTGCTTGAGGAAGGGTTTTTGTCCAGCCATAATTGAGAGGAGAGAGAGTGCTCTCATTTTAGTTCTTCCCCAAAATTCTAGATCTAGTTTTCCCCCTTCCAATTCTCCATCAATTCCCCATCAATTCTTTTCAAATCTCCTTCTAAATTCAATATTGAATCCTCTACATCAAGGATCTACAAGCAAGGAGCAAGGAACAAGGAGGAGGAGGCCAAGATCTACAAGGAGAAGAGCAACTTGTCATTTGGAACCTTTTCATTGGGAATCCATCTCCCAATAGGTATAAATCAGTTTTCCCCCTTCCTATAGACTATAGATCTGAGTTTTTACTATGAGAAACTACCCCACATGCATAAGTTACCCATAGGATTTGATTTGGAATCATTTGGAGACCTACGGTGGTAGTTATGTCCATTCTGGTGCCAATTTTGGGGGAATTCCGAATTTGGCACATGTAGTACTTGTCAATGGATCTGGTAGATCTAATTGACCATAGATTATTTGTTTGTAGCTTGTGTCGTGTCCACAATTGGATACGTGTGGGCCGTATCTTGTCGATTTGACGAAACGGTCGATTTTGGGGGTTTTCCTCCGACACGGGGCCATGTGCATATCATATGATGACACGGACACGTAGACACTATAATTTATATAAGTATTGATCATAAATTATGTATTAGACTTGTACATGTCCTCCGGGATACGTTTGGTTGTGAGTTGGGGGCCGTGTCGCAAGCGTATCATAGAAAAGTGTGATACGGGTGCGGTGCACCCCATGTGTTTGTGTTTTTGGCTTTTGTACTATACATACATATGTAAATATATCTGTATATACTATCTATATATTATTTGTAGTATAATAGTGTATTTTGGGATTTTGTGTTTATGTGTGTCTATGTGTATACATTAGAGTGTCTACATAAATCTATATGTGTGTGTGTATATATATATATATATATATATATATATATATATATATATAGATTGGTGTATATAGCTATATGTTTTAATATCTATAGGTATATATACATATATATATATATATACATATGGGCTTATATGATTTCAGGTGATATATATATATATATATATATATATATATATATATATATATATATATATATATATATATATATATGGGGATAGCTATATATATATGGTTATGTTCGTATACATAGTTGTGTATAGGTATAGATATCTGTGTGTTAGTGTTAAGTGTTGATTTTATATGTTGTGTGCTCGAGTTGGTATCAGTCAACTGATACTTCTCAGTAGATATGTAGCTGATATTTACCTTGTTAAGTGAGGGTGGATGCATTGGGTATATGGAATAAGGGGGGGTGAACTTGACACAGCAAGCACTGTGTGCAGTGCACACTAAATCGAGGTAAGGAGGCCAGCAGCTGAAACAGAAACTCCCTGCAGCAACAGCACTGTGTGCGGGTTGCACACATGAAGATTGCACCTGACCTGAAGACAGGGACTTGGGAAGTCACTGTACAGTGGCACATAATTGTGCAACTGCTGCAGTATATATATGAACACAGCAACTCCCCTGAAGACTGAAACAACTCGACACAGTTAAGGACTAGTGGCACAGTGACACAGTGAAGGATAAGTCACTGTGTCCAATGCAGTTGTATGAAGAGGACTGCAGGGACTCGACTGCAGTGCAGATACTTGATCACTGAAGACTCTACCTACTGACTGCAGACTTTTACCTGAGATCTGGATAACTGTGACTGTGTATAAGCACAGTTAAGACTCAGTGAGGTACTCACTGAACTGCTTTCTGCAGTGAGGACTGATACCTGTGAGCTGGAGACTGGAGAACTTGAGACTAATAAAGACTGCACAGTAGGACTGAACACAACAAGGGGGCTTGAACACTGCTACCTGCAGACACAGCAAACTGAAGAACTGAGACTCACTGTACAGATACTCTACTGAGGACCTCATCAACCAGAAGACTGTGCAGATTCTCTGTGCAAGTATGCACAGTTCAGACCAGTTTTCAGTTGTGTTTTGGGTAGTAGTTCAGTAAGTTATTTATGAGAGTAGGTTAGCTAGCTAGATTATGTCAAGGTATTGGGTATTTAAGGTGGGGTATTGGTTTAGCTTGACTTGGGTTAGAATTTTATAGTAGATAGATTTTATAGTATTTGTTCTATTGTTAGCAGTGATATATATATATATTAGTAGTATTAGTTAGATGGAATACTTAGGATCTATATATATATATATATATACTAGTTAAGCTATATCTAAGTATGAATTGCTATTAAGGATAGGTAGTTGATATGTATTATGGTACTAGTAAGTAGTTAGTATAAGTATATGTTATAGGCTTGTATTGGTTAATTAGTTTAGGTTATTAGTGTATATTTAGCATTTAGTTAAGGTATCTATTTATATCTTTTGTGTTAGTTTTAGATTACCTTGAGATACCAAAGTATCGGGCCGATATCCAAGGTATTGAGATTGGGTATCGAGTTGAGTGCGATACGCATGGTGCAAGGCCAAGGTATCCCATTTAAATTGTTTTGAGGTATTGTTGCTATATGTGACTTATGTATATATATATAAACCTATTTTCGTATTAGAAAATCTGCGTATCTTAGGATACGGCTTCTTGATTTTACTGGGGTGTGTTAGCTTAGCTAGTATAGCATAGCTTCATAGTGTATTGACTTAGAGACTAGCATTAGACTCTTGCAACCTAGAAATACATTGGTTTGACTTAGAAACGGCGTATCGACCTAGAACTTCTTCAACTTCTTTTATTTTCATCAATGAACCTTGTATTGATACAACATACCATATATAGGTTATGAGACACCAGCTTGGGCATCGAGAGACACACTTTGCTCAGGACTTCAGGCGAGTACATTTCTCTGATTGTTTTCAATTCATAATATTGTATATATGCATGTTCTAGATTAGTATACATTGATTCCCGATACAGTGATTTCACGGACTGGTGCTATATGGATCCCGTCAGGAGGTATTATCCCCTACCGTGTGCAACGGGTACCCAATGACATATATTTCATCGTGTGCATCGGGTATTGACTTTCATGTGCTTCTTGTGCATCCACTATTTCGTGTGCTAGTATGACTATCGTGATCATGTACGTAACGTGTCGTGATTGGATCCATGAGTATTGGTTGGGGAGGGTGAGTAGGAGTTGGTTATGTGATCAAAGCCCTATTGATCTCATGTGCATATCGATTATACACCTCACGTATAATGGAGTTACCTATATACCTCATGTGCAACCTAAACCGATCACATAACGAACTCTCACTCTAAAACACATAGTTAGTATTTTTTGTTCTCTACTTGTAGTTTTTCTCGTATTTACTTTCAGCTTTATTGTGCCTATTGCCTGTTCACTTGTACAGTTTATTCTTTCTACTTGTGCATCTTGTATCATTTTTCTATTGCTTGTTATATATGCTCGATTATGTTATTGGAACTGCTTTCAGAGGTATGTACTTCGCTCCAATCATGACTGGATATATTTTTTCCAGATGATTGGCTAGAGGAGCTGTGTCCCACACATTACGGACCTCAGGAGGGTGAGACTTTAGAGGACACTCCCCTAGAGTCAGAGGACATAGTAGCAGTGACCGAGGAGGTCTAGTTTTGTTTAGATGTTGTTTTAGACTATTATTTTGAGGAGATTCACAGATGTACTATTATTTCATATTTTGGAATGTATCTTCTTTCTTTCGCTATTTCCATTCGTGCATTATTTCCTCCTTAGTTTGTTTTGTGATTGAGATTGATATATTGTGAGATACCATATTGCTCCTCCGATTGGAGTTGAGATGATTGACAGGTACCATATTTTATTGTTGAGATGTTAGATAGTTAGAAATGACCCAGACAACGTTCTACTGCCGATTCTGCGGCGTAGGCTGGGAGTAGCCACGTACTCGTGCCCGAATATTAGGGTGCGGGTCGTGACACGTTTTTAGTGGTGGCCCATGCAGGTCTAGATAGACATCGTAGTTGTGCTCGACTAGAGTATTGCTACGAGCCTGCTTTAGGATACAGGATTTAGGCTGAGAATTACTCAATCACAACTAGGAAAAATTCCAATGTTTTGTTCTACAAATCTTTATCTATTTGATATTGTCTTTCATTTTGAATTAAGTTCTGTCCTTCTTTGATGATATCGCATTATATTCAATATTGATTTCGTATATTTTCAATCTGACTTCAGGATGCCTCCGAAGGTCAGATTCTATCGCTCAGGAGCAGCGGCAGCTTCCTCAGCTACTTCCCCGCCTGCTGCGGATAGAGTAGCAGCTGCTACTGTTACATCTTCTGTCGAGAGGATCGCCTCACCGGTCCAGGTGGGAGTCTCAGCAGCCGTTTTTGGGGGTGCTTCTCCCCCGGTTCAGAGGGTTGCTCCAGTTGTTCCCGAGGATCTTCCGCCACCACCGCCAGTACCAGCTGATGCTACACAGCTGTTTGTACTTTTCCAGATTATGATGGAGGCCCAGAGGGCCCAGGCCGAGGCGCAGCACCGACAGACCGAGGTGTTGAGACAGGGCATCGAGAGTGCTCACCAGGTGGCCATCACCGCCATAGAGAGGACCACACCACCATAGCCACGGGAGGTACAGCCCAGGCCCGGCACCATTCAGGACTTCAAGAAGTTGGATCCCCGACCTTTCAATGGGACAGAGGGCATCATCTATGCCGATGATTGGTTGGAGAGCATGGAGCGCGTCATGCGCTTATCCCGCCTTGCGGAGGACCTAATGGTAGAGGCAGCGGGATTGCAGATGATGGACATCACCAGCACGTGGTTCCGGAATGAGCCACGGATCGCCGATCCAGGATTGACATGGGGAGAGTTTAGGGACCTGTTCAGAAGGAAGTTCTTCCCGCCTACTGAGAGACTTGACCTGGAGCGACAGTTCCAGAACCTCTACCAGGGGAACATGACGGTGGAGGAGTATGCCACCGAGTTTGGTAGGTTGAGCAGATATTCTGACTATATGGTGAGAGACCCAGAGAACCGGGCTAGTAGGTTCAGAGAGGGTCTGAACTGGGAAGTGAAGGCTCTCATTTCTTCGAGCCACGAGACGTATACAGACATCTTGAGGGAGGCTCGCAAGGTCGAGAGAGACCGGAGTGGGAGGCACAAGAGGGACCAAGATGTTTATGGTGGCAGCAGCAGCACAGGTCCAGCGAAGAAGCCGTATTTCCAGCACCAGAGGCAGCAGTCCAATACGCCTAACCGAGCACCGGTACAGCAGACGTATCAGATGCAGAGACCAGCCCAGACAGCTCGTGCTTGCCCCTTCTGTAAGAAGGCAGGGCACGGATGGGACGTTTGCAGGAAGAGGCTCGGTCAGTGTTTGTTTTACGGTTCAGTAGATCACCAGCTGAGGGATTGCCCCAAGACCTTAGCTCGGTCAGTTCAGGACGTAGCTCCTATCCAGAGGATACCCGCGAGACACCCAGTGGGACAGCCGAGAGGACCTCCTTTATAGCCCCAGCAGCAGAAGTTCGTGCAGCACCAGCACCAGCAGAGGGGTGCACATCAGGGGCGAGCTTTTGCCCTGACCGTGGAGGAGTCAGAGCCAGTCGGAGACGTTATATCAGGTCCAGTCTTACTCGATTCTTTTCCAGCTCATGCCTTATTTGATTCTGGTGCATCTCATAGCTTTGTATCTGTATCTTTTGCTTTGAGACATCGTCTTGAGTCTGAACCGTTGGCGCGGACTTGCAAGATCACGACCGGGGGTGGCATCATCCTGGTCAGTGATGTTTGCAAGAACCAGAGGGTTTATATGGGAGGCCGTGAGCTGAGTGTATATTTACTTGTAATGCCACTTTCGGGTTACAATATAGTACTCGGAATGGATTGGTTGAGTAGACATCACGCTAGTATCGATTGTCGTGGAGGCAGAGTTTTATTTCAGACACCAGGAGAGCCGGAGTTAGAGTTCGTCCGAGGAGCAGAGCAGAGCGAGGGCATTTTCTGTGGGACTTTGGTAGAAGAGCAGGAGCCACCACATCCGTTGATTGTAGAGTTCTTGGATGTCTTTCCAGAGGATTTGTCGGGGTTGTCGCCGGACAGAGATGTGGAGTTCTCTATAGACTTAGTACCAGGAGCAGAGCCAATCTCTTAGCACGTCTATAGAGTAAACAACAGTGAACTGGCGGAGTTGAAGAAGCAGGTGGATGAGTTGCAGGACAAAGGCTTTATCCGTTCCAGTTCGTCACCATGGGGTGCTCCAGTACTGTTTGTACCCAAGAAGGATGGGTCGGTACGTATGTGTATCGGCTACATGGCACTTAATAACCTCACTATCAAGAACAAATACCCGTTGCCGCGGATTGATGACTTGTTTGACCAGCTGAGCGGAGCGAAGGTATTCTCGAAGATAGACTTGAGGTCAGGGTACCACCAGGTGAAGGTGAAGAGGGAAGACATCCCGAAGACGGCTTTCAGGACTCGCTATGGACAGTTCGAGTTCTTGGTGATGCCGTTTGGGTTGACCAATGCCCCGGCAGTGTTCATGAACCTGATGAACAAGGTATTTCATCAGTACCTAGATCAGTTTGTTGTAGTCTTCATAGATGATATTCTGATATATTCGAAGACCCCGGAGGAGCATGAGCAACACTTAAGGATTGTTCTGGAGATCCTCAGGATGGAGAAGTTGTATGGCAAGTTGTCAAAGTGTGAATTCTTCCTTGATAAGGTTGAATTTCTTGGGCATGTCATTACAGGAGATGGAGTCTCGGTGGACCCAAAGAAGATCTCAGCAGTTGAATCGTGGTCTACCCCGAGTTCAGTAGCAAAGATCAGGAGCTTCCTTGGATTAGCAGGCTACTATCAGAAGTTTGTTCAGGACTTCTCCAGACTAGCAGAGCCGATGACTAGGCTGACCAGGAAGGACGTGGAATTCGTCTTGACTGAAGATTGCCAGTCAGCATTTGAGGAGCTGAAGAGGAGATTGACTACAGCTCCCATCTTGACACTACCATCAGGAGCAGGAGGATTTTCCATTTACAGTGATGCATCAGGGAAGGGTTTGGGTTGTCTACTACAGCAGCACGGGAAGGTAATTGCCTATGCTTTCAGGCAATTACGCCCGCATGAGAAGAACTACCCTACCCATGATTTGGAGCTTGCAGCAGTTATCTTTGCTCTCAAATTATGGAAACACTATCTATATGGAGAGAGAGTAGAGATCTTGACAGACCATAAGAGCTTGAAGTATGTGTTTACATAGAAGGAGCTCAACATGAGGCAGCGGCGATGGTTGGAGCTGATGAAGGACTTCGACATATCTTTACAGTACCATCCAGGAAAGGCCAACGTAGTCGCGGATGCTTTGAGCAGGTATCCCGTGGCTATGTGCTTGACTAGGGACAGGCATCTATTGGCAGACCTCGATAGTTTGGGCATTGAGGTATTGATTCCGGGAGTCGCAGCACAGATGTGGGGACTTTAGGTTCAGTCGGAGCTGATGGACCGAGTCAGAGCCGGACAATATGAGGATGAGTCTCTGCGGAGCATCAGAGCACAGGTTCAGGTCGGGCTGGCAGAGGACTTTACCGTCGCAGGTGATGGATCATTGCGACACGGTACCAGGTTGTGCGTACCGAAGGGAGCATTGTGCGAGGAGATTATGCAGGAGGCGCATTATTCCCAATACTCTATGCATCCCGATGCCAACAAGATGTATAGAGACATGAGGGAGCATATATGGTGGTATGGCATGAAGCGAGAGGTAGCTAGCTTCGTGTCCAGATGCTTAGTTTGCCAGCAGGTAAAGGCGGAGAGACAGAGACCAGGAGGATTGCTTCAGCCTCTGCCCATTCCGGAGTGGAAATGGGAGCATGTTACCATGAATTTTGTATCAGGGCTTCCGCGTTCTCCAGGAGTCAAGGATGCGATTTGGGTCATCGTGGATAGGTTGACCAAATCAGCCCACTTTCTGCCATTTAAAGTGGGTACATCTACGGAGAGACTTGCGGAGATGTATGTGCGCCAGATTGTCAGATTGTACGGTGTTCCCGTGAGCATTGTCTCGGATCGGGATAGCCGCTTCACGTCCCATTTCTGGAGGAGTTTGCAGGCTAGCTTGGGCACTCAGCTCAAGTTCAGTACCGCTTATCACCCTCAGACGGACGGACAGTCGGAGAGGACTATTCAGACTCTCGAGGACATGCTACGCACCTGTGTTTTGGATCTTGGAGGTTCTTGGGAGGATCACCTTCACTTGGTAGAGTTTTCATACAACAACAGCTACCAAGCCAGCATTGAGATATCACCATTCGAGGCATTGTATGGACGGAGATGCCGCACTCCGTTGTCCTGGGATGATGTTGGTGACAGGGCTTTATTGGGACCAGAGATGGTAGTGGATGTAGCAGAGAAGGTGAAACTTATCAGAGACAGACTTCGAGTGGCGCAGGATAGGCAACGACATTGGGCCGATAGCCACCGGAGACCTCTGGAGTTTGAGGTATAGCTTTAGTTTTGTCTTGTTTGTGTTTGATTGTTGCTTGTTAGAGTGCTAAGTCTGTGTTTCGTGCTAGGTTGGCGGTCTGGTTTTCTTGAGGATTTCTCCGACACGTGGCATAATTCGTTTCGGTGGAGGCGACAAGCTTAGTCCGCGATTCATCGGTCCTTTCAGCATTCTTGAGAGGGTCGGTGCAGTCGCCTACAGACTAGACTTACCACCTGCACTGGAGGGAGTGCATAACGTGTTTCACGTGTCGCAGTTGAGACGGTATGTGGCAGATCCCAATCATGTGTTGGATCATTCAGAGATAGAGGTGGGCCCTACTCTCAGTTATCCAGAGCAGCCGGTGGAGATTCTGGATCGGAGAGAGAAGGTGTTGAGGAACCAGACGATTCCTTTGGTGCGCGTCGCGTGGAGGCATCACTCGCCAGGAGAGAGTACCTGGGAGCGAGAGGCCGAGATGCGCGAGCGATATCCGTATCTTTTCGAGCCGTGAGGTATAATTCTTTCTTGCATTATATTGTTTGTTTTGGTAGATAGTTTCTTCCTTAATTTCGAGGACGAAATTTTTCTAAGGTGGGTAGGTTTGTCACCCTCACATTTCCATCTAAGGGTAGTTTGGTAATTATCATGGGTATTAATTATTTTAGGATTTTTATAATTAATAATTATGCATGACTAATTTATTTATTTTATTTATTGCTAGTGTAGACTTGTTTTGGACTTGTGTAGTGGACCTAACCTTTTAATTAGAAAGCATGAAACAAACTTTTGGACTAGTCTAAGTTAAGCCCATGAATTAGGCCCATGGATTAAGAAACATGATTAATTAGTGAAACCATTAAACTAGAACCTTCCATCACTAATTATTTCTTCATGAGAGGCCCCAAGGGGTATTTTTGACTTTGTACATAGTTGTGTATAGGTATAGATATCTGTGTGTTAGTGTTAAGTGTTGATTTTATATGTTGTGTGCTCGAGTTGGTATCAGTCAACTGATACTTCTCAGTAGATATGTAGCTGATATTTACCTTGTTAAGTGAGGGTGGATGCATTGGGTATATGGAATAAGGGGGGTGAACTTGACACAGCAAGCACTGTGTGCAGTGCACACTAAATCGAGGTAAGGAGGCCAGCAGCTGAAACAGAAACTCCATGCAGCAACAGCACTGTGTGCGGGTTGCACACATGAAGATTGCACCTGACCTGAAGACAGGGACTTAGGAAGTCACTGTACAGTGGCACATAACTGTGCAACTGCTGCAGTATATATATGAACACAGCAACTCCCCTGAAGACTGAAACAACTCGACACAGTTAAGGACTAGTGGCACAGTGACACAGTGAAGGATAAGTCACTGTGTCCAATGCAGTTGTATGAAGAGGACTGCAGGGACTCGACTGCAGTGCAGATACTTGATCACTGAAGACTCTACCTACTGACTGCAGACTTTTACCTGAGATCTGGATAACTGTGACTGTGTATAAGCACAGTTAAGACTCAGTGAGGTACTCACTGAACTGCTTTCTGCAGTGAGGACTGATACCTGTGAGCTGGAGACTGGAGAACTTGAGACTAATAAAGACTGCACAGTAGGACTGAACACAGCAATGGGGCTTGAACACTGCTACCTGCAGACACAGCAAACTGAAGAACTGAGACTCACTGTACAGATACTCTACTGAGGACCTCATCAACCAGAAGACTGTGCAGATTCTCTGTGCAAGTATGCACAGTTCAGACCAGTTTTCAGTTGTGTTTTGGGTAGTAGTTCAGTAAGTTATTTATGAGAGTAGGTTAGCTAGCTAGATTATGTCAAGGTATTGGGTATTTAAGGTGGGGTATTGGTTTAGCTTGACTTGGGTTAGAATTTTATAGTAGATAGATTTTATAGTATTTGTTCTATTGTTAGCAGTGATATATATATATTAGTAGTATTAGTTAGATGGAATACTTAGGATCTATATATATATATATACTAGTTAAGCTATATCTAAGTATGAATTGCTATTAAGGATAGGTAGTTGATATGTGTTATGGTACTAGTAAGTAGTTAGTATAAGTATATGTTATAGGCTTGTATTGGTTAATTAGTTTAGGTTATTAGTGTATATTTAGCATTTAGTTAAGGTATCTATTTATATCTTTTGTGTTAGTTTTAGATTACCTTGAGATACCAAAGTATCGGGCCGATATCCAAGGTATTGAGATTGGGTATCGAGTTGAGTGCGATACGCATGGTGCAAGGCCAAGGTATCCCATTTAAATTGTTTTGAGGTATTGTTGCTATATGTGACTTATGTATATATATATATAAACCTATTTTCGTATTAGAAAATATGCGTATCTTACGATACGGCTTCTTGATTTCACTGGGGTGCGTTAGCTTAGCTAGTATAGCATAGCTTCATAGTGTATTGACTTAGAGACTAGCATTAGACTCTTGCAACCTAGAAATACATTGGTTTGACTTTGAAACGGCGTATCGACCTAGAACTTCTTCAACTTCTTTTATTTTCATCAATGAACCTTGTATTGATACAACATACCATATATAGGTTGTGAGACACCAGCTTGGGCATCGAGAGACACACTTTGCTCAGGACTTCAGACGAGTACATTTCTCTGATTGTTTTTAATTCATAATGTTGTATATATGCATGTTCTAGATTAGTATACATTGATTCCCGACACAGTGATTTCACGGACTGGTGCTATATGGATCCCGTCAGGAGGTGTTATCCCCTACCGTGTGCAACGGGTACCCAATGACATGTATTTCATCGTGTGCATCGGGTATTGACTTTCATGTGCTTCTTGTGCATCCACTATTTCGTGTGCTAGTGTGACTATCGTGATCATGTACGTAACGTGTCGTGATTGGATCCATGAGTATTGGTTGGGGAGGGGGAGTAGGAGTTGGTTATGTGATCAAAGCCCTCTTGATCTCATGTGCATGTCGATTATACACCTCACGTATAATGGAGTTACCTATATACCTCATGTGCAACCTAAACCGATCACATAACGAACTCTCACTCTAAAACACATAGTTAGTATTTCTTGTTCTCTACTTGTAGTTTTTCTCGTATTTACTTTCAGCTTTATTGTGCCTATTGCCTGTTCACTTGTACAGTTTATTCTTTCTACTTGTGCATCTTGTATCATTTTTCTATTGCTTGTTATATATGCTCGATTATGTTATTGGAACTGCTTTCAGAGGTACGTACTTCGCTCCAATCCTGACTGGATATATTTTTTCCAGATGATTGGCTAGAGGAGCTGTGTCCCACACATTACGGACCTCAGGAGGGTGAGACTTTAGAGGACACTCCCCTAGAGTCAGAGGACATAGTAGCAGTGACCGAGGAGGTCTAGTTTTGTTTAGATTTTGTTTTAGACTATTATTTTGAGGAGATTCACAGATGTACTATTATTTCATATTGTGGATTGTATCTTCTTTCCTTCGCTATTTCCATTCGTGCATTATTTCCTCCTTAGTTTGTTTTGTGATTGAGATTGATATATTGTGAGATACCATATTGCTCCTCCGATTGGAGTTGAGATGATTGACAGGTACCATATTTTATTGTTGAGATGTTAGATAGTTAGAAATGACCCAGACAGCGTTCTACCGCCGATTCTGCGGCGTAGGCTGGGCGTAGCCACGTACTCGTGCCCGAATATTAGGGTGCGGGTCGTGACACATTTTTATATGCCTGATATGCTTTTATTGTATTTTGTTACATCCCTCTGAGGACCTGGATCCAGATTTTGTCCCCAGGTACAGACGATCACGACTATTCGCAGAAGTACAGACCTGGACCTGCTACTTCATTCTCCTCCGAGGAGCTCGTTCTCTTCGAGCCTTTTGATTCATTTAGTTGATGTATCATTTAGTTGATACAATGTTTTTATTATTTTATTTTAGTTGGAGGTCATACTCTATTCTTATTCTAGTCTGGTAGTGGATTTGTCTCCACCTGACTATTATTTCTTGGATTATCTTTGCACCTCATTGTTTGATCTTTTATTAGTATTTCTTTATGACTTTTGTGGATGAGATTAATTATGTCCTGTGACTTGTGACTATTATATACCACTTGTGAGCTGGCATTCATATACAGCTTTAGTATGTATTCTTAGGTTCCATACATTGGAATAGCCTATGTATACATATTGTTGGCATTGTTGCGTATCATAGTCCTACGTATTTTGGGGCTGGGGCGTGACATGCATTATAGTTACGAGATTTTCACGTCATACTTGAGACTTGTACATTTGCATCGGGCGAAGAGGACAACTGGTAGGCGTATGGGACACACACATTGGTACCCGTAGTGTCCAGCGGAACTACGGAACTGGTGACCCCCTTAATGCAGATTTTGCGTTCTTCGGAGCGATACAGACGTTATTATATATGCAGATTTCGCGTTCTTCGGAGCGTTACGGACGTTATATATGCAGATTTCGTGTTCTTCGGAACGATACGGACATTATATATGCAGATTCTACGTTCTTCGAAGCGATATGGACATTGTACATATACATACACTACTCATACGTACCAAGGTTGTCCTCAAATTGCATTCACTTAGAAGGATAATTGACCCTGATTTATTTTACTCAGTATTTACATTATGGCATGTACTTTTTGTTACGTCCCTCTGAGGACCTGGTTTCCTTCCAGGTTATTTAAGCAGGTTGCATAATGCTTGATGTAGTGGAGTGTTGGTCATCTTTGCAGGTATCATTATATCTTTCATCTAATATAGTTATGTATTACCTCTCATTTTGATTATGCTTTTATAGCCTAGTGTTTATAGGCCTATATTGTTTTCTTGGCCTATTCGAACAGATGTATTATTAGACTGCATGCTAATGATGCTTACAATTCTTTCTTGAAATTTACTTACCATGGATTAAGATTTAGTTTAGTTGTTGGATATTAGAAATGGATATTTAGCTTGATCACTTGACCGTGGACAACGTAAGTTCACTTCCATTAAATTGAAAAGTCCTATAGTGTCGTACCAGCTGGCCATTCCACGTGTCTGGTCCCATATATTTTGGAACTGGGACGTGACAATTAATAATAATATTTGCATCAAAACATTCTTTAAAAATGAGTTTTTGAATAATTGTTCAAAAACATCATTTTTAAGGACGTTTCATTGCTCTCCTCAAAAAATTAACTTCTTTGCTCTAGATGCAATTTTATGAAACTTCTATACTTTATACGCAATTTTCTGTTCATTTATTCATGCAACATGTGCAGAGAAAGCACCATTTCTCATGCCTACCAAACAAACGAGGCTGCTCAGAAACCAATTTCTACACTCAAATTCATTATATTTACAATGATTGTTAATCAATGCACGTTTGGATGACTTAAAAGAATAAAAATAACTTTACAAGCAGTTGGAGTCGTTTAACCAGTATAACATCTTCAGAAATGTAGCTCTAAAAATTGTCGATTTATGACATCCTATTTGCTCTCTTCAAAGTGTATATCGACATCCACGAGACATTTTCCCTTTCACTTTATGCAAATTATGGACAAACTTCAAATTACTCGCCAGTCATTGCCACGAGAGCTGTAGGGCTAAAGGATTGGTAAAGTTCGATGACTCCGCCTCTCATCCATGGGAAAAAGAGAACATTTCTGCTTCCTAATTTTAGAAAGATTTCCCACACTGAGCAAGAAATTGAACAGCAAAAGATTTCACTAAGTAACCTGGGCTCAACATGAGAAGAATACGGCTAAAAGATCATACATAAGACATGCCTCCTTCCAGATAGCAAAGGTCAGTTCTACATTTGGCAGTCTCCCCAGCGATGGTTAACGCCTACCACATAATGCATCACTGGAAACTTAAATGACGGATGAACATAAATAATAGTTGCATTCAGGTCCCATGCCACATAATTTACCAAGTCCTGGTTCTGAAATAAGCAAGTATCCTTCTGACAAGAGATGCCCACAGCTCATATGCATGCATTCTGTTCCTCCAAAATCGACTTCAGAACATATAGTCCACAATGAACTCCATGGCAGGTGCACCCCCCCTTTCGAGTAGAGCAAGTGCAAGATTGTTCTCACCCCATGTCCTCAATCCATCAGCTAGCCTCCTCAATGTTGATAGCTTCAACTCTGGTACCCAACCCGGAGCAAACTTCACCATCAAGCTCACCAAGCACAAAACATAAACCCTCAACAATGCAATATCACAACCTGCCGGTACCTTACCCTCCAATACCCCTGCCACGAAATCCATGTGGGCCCCAATCACTCGAGTCCGAAAAGCTGATGTGTGCTTCGGTGAAGATTTTCCCACTCCCCACACTAGTGCACCTGACATAATCGTGATATGAGCCAATCCATATCCTTCCAAAACACTACAGTACCGTCCCTCACCAACCTCTTCTTTCTTCATCGACAATAGAAACATTGGCAAGGCTTCCTCACAGAGCACTTGTACCACCTGTAGACCGCCTGCAATACATAGAAGGCTTGCCCCTAACGTGGATGCAGCTCTAGTTGTCTCAGCAGAAATGGCAAATGACTTCATTGGATTACGAGCCCACTCAATGACTAACCTCAATATTGTCTTGATCAAGAACTGGCCATCATAGAAATTATGGCATGAGCGGAGGTAGAGAGTGCCAGGGGAGATATGGTGGCGAACTCCACGGTTTGCAAAAGCTTGCCCAAGTAAGCCACTCACTCCAGCTCGGCGCACCATTGGATCAGAACCCAAGACGGGGGACAGACCAAGGAAACAGGAAAAACAACTACGGCTTAGCTGAGCAACAGCTTGCTTGTCCTGAGTGAAAGGAGCACGAGCGCAACATAGAACAATGAAGTCATGCCAACGACGAACCTTTTGACTCCAAAGGGCTCCAATAATAGGCATGCTGGGCCACATGCATCCCAGTTTCTCCAGAGCCTGACCAGTAACTCCATGGATGTACTCCATGCTCTTGTCTAGTTTGAAAGTTATTGTTAGGCTCACAAGTGCTGCCATCGGTAATGGAATCATCATCGGTGTCGTCACCCCTGTAACATATCGACCAACAATCTGCTAAATCAATGCTATAATAAGAGGGCCACATGGCATAGTTTGAAGTTTGACCTCTGATACAAGAGCTAAATCTAAAACAATGAACCAAAAAAAACACCTAATATTACAAAATAATGAGACATTATGCAGAGAGTAGGCTACAGTTCTTGTACAAGGTTCAGCTATATTTAGTTGATTCGTGATGCAAAATGCTATGGCACATGGGGTATCAATAGAAGATGAAACCAAAGAACAAGCACGAAAGCAGCTACATTGTGTATGAAATGAAAATGTGATCAAGATTTCAGGTATGTTAAAAATGATGATAGCAACAGAACAGGCCATAACGGATAATAGCATATTTCCTTAAATATAGAATTAGGCTGCCTCGTATTGAATAGGTTATCAAAAGCCCGAGTGCTTCAAATTAAGCACTTATCAAATTGAATTTGTAGGACCAGCTTGGTATGGTTTTGTAAAGATAAACACACCCTTAATTCTCACAACAGTCCCCATAATTATCTATATGAAAAATAAACTGCACTACTGGATAGAAACAGAAAAGAAACTCAAATAAACGATTAACCAATTTCAGCGGTCAAGTCATCTTTCGCCAATTATCTTCATCATCCAATTTATTGGACACTATTTAGTTTTGAAAGTTGTCAGAAAACATCCAAGACATGGTTCTTCAATGGACTCTGCTCATCATCATCATCATCTAAGCCTCTTCTCCTATCAAAATGGGGTCGGGTATGGAGCATGAGAAAGCTCCATACAAAATTTGACAAAGTTTGATGAATCTATGACCGAATGTCGACCTAACATCAACCCTCTATGTTGGTGCCAAACTTATAGTCAAGGTAACTATGAACATGAGAGAGTCATGCCATAAAACCTAGGTTGTCGGTTGGCAAGTAGGTAGACCAACATTTTGGATTGTAGTTTAAGCTCACGCACCCAAAGAACACCCTCCAAGTTCTCCTAGACTATAAAGAGTCTTGATGAAGAGGTAAGATGATACAACTTGCTGTAGGGAACTGCATTCATCTCTATAACACATTACACCAAAAGTGGAGGAATGACAATCCCAACTTCAACGGAATTTGGTACCATGATAATATAATTCACATAATATGAAAGTTAAAGCAAATAAGAACCAAAAGAAAACTGACCAAGAGCCACCTAACTCTTACAATCTTGGTCTTCATGATCGTTAGTAAATTTGATGAGTTCTTGGAGTCCTATAATTATAGCTATTTCCAGTTTGGCATTTACTATTCCAGAAGATAATTTAACAGTTGAATTAAGATTACATCTATTGCCACAAGTATTTGATAACTTGTGTTGTAGCTTGCTTTATCCTTCTGCAAGTGAAATATGGGGTTTAAATGTTTGATAACTTGACCACTATAAAATTAACCAGAAAGACAACATTATGCATACCAGGTTGTAGAAAGACCTAATAACAATATGCCAAAGAAATTTCCCATTGTTCCTGGTGGATGGCGATATGCCATCTTATCTTACAAGAATGATTAGGGCAAGAAGTGTAGACTTCAGTCCGATAAGTATCTCAAAATAAACAGCGGAAGAAACAACCTTTTGTCTTCTGAAGCATTAAACAAGTTAAATTTAGTCATTTTTAAAATGATATCAGATGTTTAGTACAAGAAAACCAACCAAATTCAACAAGTATGGATTTTTTGAGGATAGAATATGAGGATAAATAACTATATTAATTAAATAACTTAATAAAACCTACATTGGTAACTGCTTGGATAGTGAACCCCCACCGATTTGAGAACTTCCTTTATTTCTGATTCAAAGGAGTGAAGGTTTGCAGCAGGACTTGGCCAATCAGTTCCATTCATCAAAACAGGTTTCCATATACTCCGAGTAATTTCTGCTGAAAAATAGCTGATGATAGTAGCAAGAGATGCCGGCAAAAAGTCCACAAGATCTCTCAAGCCTACAGAAAGGTTTAGTTTCGTTGTTCAGAATATGCAAACATAAAAACACAATTGTCGTCCTATGTCAGTAATCATTACCTAAGGAAATCATAGAATTAACAATCAATTATATCCTACTTGTGTTCTTTGATTTGTGTAACTTGGCAATGTTTCTGAAGAACAGGTTAACTTAAATCTTGATAAGGTCAAGTAATACAGTTCCATGTTCACGAATTGAAGAACACCCTAAGAAATCTACAAACTCAATGTATGTCAAAGGAGGCACAGCCTGAAGAACAGGTTAACTTAAATCTTTATAAGGTCAAGTAATACAGTGCCATGTTCACGAATTGAAGAACACCCTAAGAAATCTACAAACTCAATGTATGTCAAAGGAGGCACATACCAGGCCGTTGAGAACCTCCCTTGAAAGGATGGGAGAATCCAAGTTCCTAAACATGGTGGGATCTACTCATATACTCTTGTTATACTTGTAAATCATGATTAAGCACAAATGCACTATAATAGAAGATCCTGTCCCCCTTCTCCTCAAATACATGAAATTTGTGAACGGTCCATGTTTCATAAGCATTCGTTCCATAATGAGATTGCTAGGGAAGTTACCATGTTTTATGAGCGAAAAGTATGATACACACTGATTTCATGGTTACTCTCTCATCTAACCAAGGTTTGTAGTATAAGCCGATATCGATACGTATCGGCCGTATTGTATCGATATTGGCCGATACCGACATTGGGACTCAATTCAACAAGGAAAAAGAGAAATATTGGTAAACAAGTGTCGACACAATAATTGTGTTTTGAAAGTCTACATGCTACAACATGTCGATAAGATTCTTTATCTATAACCATTCCATTTGTCAAAGTTGTATATTATAGATTCACAACATCCATCAATCTTAATATTATTTCATTCAAAGCTAACAAAAAAGAACACATAATATATATATATATATATATATATATATATATATATATATATATATATATATATATGGGAGCGGATCAAAAGACCCGCTCCCGGAGCCCCCTCAAAGCCCGGCCCCCCATGCACCATCGGATCGGGGGGCCCGCGTGGGGCTCCTGCGATCCAACGGTTGGGAGCGACGGAGCTCCAGATCCGTTCCCTATATATATATATATATATATATATATGTATGTGTGTGTGTGTGAAAAAAAGGGATATGAGCCTAGCTCATATTCCTACATGAGCCAATGCACATGTGGACCAATAGGAATGAAGTCTACTAGTGCACATGGGATCGTAGGAATCCATTCCTATTGGTCCACGTGTGCATGGCTCATACAGGAATATGAGTCTATGGCCCATATCCCGTTTGTCCATATATATATTGAAAAGAGGTAATTTTATTGATATTCAACTGTTACATCTCATGTACTTCCTTTGACACATGGAATTGACATCAAATTCGATATTATGCAGGATTTCCAGATGGGTTGTGCTCAAGCCTTCATAGATGCATCTGTTATGTTCTCTCCAAATGTGCCAAGCTGTCGCAAACAGCACCGTCTTGAACCATCGGCTTCCCTTTTCGCGCTGATTAGATATAATATCAATTTGGCTAGCCACATCTTTTGTGACCACAACTGGAATGCTCAATATACTGCATTGTTGCTTCCATAGCTTCTATGTAAAATCACATTGAAAAAATAGATGATTGAATGTTTCTTCTAATTGTTGGCATAACATAAATCATTGTCTTTGAAATTGTATACCAAATCGAGCAATATTATCCATAGTTTAGAGATGGCCCCTTAATGCTTTATACATATTGAGTTGCATCTTACTAGCAAGCTTCTTTACCCATATGAATTCAATGTTGGAGTGAAGTTTGGAGATGGAGAGGAGAGAAGGAAAAAAAGTAGGAGAAGGGAGAATATGAGAAAGGAGATTGCAAGGGCATAAAACCCTAGGTTGCATCTCATGTCTATTTATATTGATATGCAATACACCCACAATTACTATTATACCCTCATATGATAAATAACAAAATAAAATAACTCTAACACCCTCCATCAAGCAGGAGCATATAGATCAGACATGTACAGCTTGCTACATAAATCAGAAAATGGACCACGAGCAATTGGTTTGGTGAGGATATCACCTAATTGATCCTCTGACCGAACATAAGGAGTGACAATCTATTTCTTCAACAACAAATCACGAACAAAATGACAATCCACCTCGATATGCTTCGTGTGCTCATGAAACACCGGATTACTTGCGATAAACATTGCCGACTGATTATCACAATACATCTCCATCGGAATAGGAATCATAATCCCCATTTCATGAAGAGGCTGCACCAACATCATCCCAGAAGCTGTATGAGCCATCGTACGGTACTCGACCTCTGCACTAGAACGAGTCACAACATTCTACTTCTTACTACGCTACGTGACAAGATTGCCACCCACAAACGTACAATAGCCAGAAGTAGACCTATCACTGCGACTGTCTGCCTAATCAGCATCACTGAACCCCGTCACCGTAAGCAACTGAAAAAGTTTGTACAACCCTTTCCAGATACAACCTTCAAGTATCGAAAAATGTGAGAGATAGCCTCCCAATGTGGTTGCCGAGGAGCATGCATAAAGTGACTAACAACTTCAACTGCATATGTGATGTCTGGTCGAGTAACAGTAACATATATAAGTTTGCCAACCAAACGTCTATAATATCCAACATCCTCAAATAACTCTCCCCTGTCAGCATCAAGCTTGTCATGATAATCCATAAGAGTCTCAACTGGCCGACACTCAAACAACCCAGTCTCGGAAAGCAAGTCTAGGACATACTTGCGTTGTGACAGATACATACCGTTCTTAGATCGAGCAACCTCGATTCCAAAAAAATATCGAAGAAGACCCAAATCCTTAGTATGAAACTGACGAGTAAGGTAGGCCTTCAAGTCCACAATCCCAGCATGATAATTCTCAGATATAATGATATCATCAACATAAACAATCAACACGATAATACCTGCCGAGGAAGAATAGCAAAATACTGAATGATCTGATGTGGTGCGCCGAAAGCCATACTGAATGAGAACTGAACTGAACTTGTCAAACCAAGCACGAGGTGACTGTTTCAGTCCATATAATGCTTTCTTCAATCGATATACGAGTTTTTTATTTCCTGCTACAACATATCCCGGTGGTTGATCCATATAAACCTCCTCCTGTAGGTCACCATGCAAGAAAGCATTCTTTATGTCCAGCTGATATATAGGCAATTGACGATTAACCGCCACAGAAATAAGAATCCGAACTAAATTCAGCCGAGCCACTGGAGAGAAAGTCTCCATATAATCCACACCATATGTCTGAGTATACCCTTTGGCAACCAACCGTGCCTTGAGACGCTCAACAGAACCATAGGGATGATACTTATCAGTGTACACCCATCTAAAACCAACTGTCTACTTTCCAACAAGAAGTGATGTAAGCTCCCAAGTCTGATTTTGATGTAAAGCATACATCTTCTCATCCATTGCACTTTTTCAACCAGAAGATGACATAGCCTGCTTGTAAGTTTTGAAAATGGAAATAGAAGACAATGAAACAGCAAATGCATGAAAAGATGATGAAGCAAGTTGTAATAAAACATAGTTAGAAATGTGATGCTTATTCATTGTGGTACAAAGGCATTTTCTTTTTCTGAGAGCAATAAGAAGATCATCTGGATATGTGGTGATGGGACCAGAAACTTTAGGCACGGAAGTTGATTGGTTGAGGACTGAATTCTGCAGAACCACTGGCCTGTCCTTGGATCTCTGATAAACCTGTAAAGGGGGAATAGAGACAAATTGATTCAGGAATGACCGGAAGTGGTATGGAAGATATCAAATATGTTGTAAAAGGAATACAACGTTCTCCTAAAGAAAAGAAAGGGATAGACTCAAAGAATGTAACATCCGCACTAACATAATATCTGTGTGACTGTGGACTGTAACAACGATAACATTTTTTAGTACGGGGATAACCAAGAAAGACACACTTCAGAGATCTAGGAGTCAATTTATCTCGATTAGGTTCCAAGTTATGGATAAAAGCGACACACCCAAACACTCGAGGTAAGAAAAAAGGTGCGACGTCTGTATGTAATATGGTAAATAGAACTTTGTTATTTAATACAGATGATGGCATGCGATTAATTAGATAACATGCAGTAAGAACGGTATCTGCCCAATACTGTTTAGGGATATGCATATTGAACATGAGAGTTCGAGCCACATCTAAAATGTTTCGATGTTTACGTTCGGCTATACCATTTTGTTGAGAGGTGTGGACACAACTGTTTGATGAATCATACCACGATCAACACAGAAACTGTTCACAGAAGATTGAGTATACTCCAAAGCATTATTAGAACGCAGAATTTTGATACGTTTATCAAACTGAACATAAGACTTCATTATAAAAGGCAGATAACACATTTGAAAATTCATGTCTTTCTTTCATTAAATAATACCAAGTCATTCTGGAATAATCATCAATAAAAATAACAAAATTCTGAAATCATTTCGGACTTTAGATTCTAGACGGACCCCAAATATCATAATGAACAAGATCAAAAGACTCTAATTGACGACTCTTACTACGACGAGAGAAGGAACTACGGTAATGTTTGCCTAACTGACAAGCCTCACATTCAAGACTAGAAACATTACTCAAACTAGGAACAACTTGACGTAACTTAGCCAAAAATGGATGTCCCAAACAATAATGTCGCTGCAACGGAGAAATAGAAACAAAAAAGGCATTTCCAGGTTGATCCAAATAGTAAAGTCCATCTTTTTCATGCTCCGAACCAATCATCTTCTTCGTCTTGAGGTCCTGAAAAACACGAATTTGGAGAAAATATCACAGAACATTGAAAAAATTTGGTTAATTGGCTCACAGATAACAAATTAAATAAAAAATTAGGCACATATAATGAATCAAATAATGATAGTGATTGAGTAGGGTGAATGACACATTTCCAAAGTACAGGACGAGTAGACCCATCAGCCAAGATAATATTATGTTTCATGGGACTACGATTATGAAATAGAGATGTTATACTAGACATGTAATAGCTTGCTCCTGAGTCGATGACCCAAGAGGTGGATGGTGACTGGGTTGCCACAAAAGCAGGATTACCTATATGTGCCATGGTTGCAGTAGGTTGGAAGGTGGTACTAGCAAGCGCGTTCAACTTCTAGAGGATCTATTCAAATGGAGATGAGATATCGGACGTTGAAGTCTGATTGAAACCCGAAGTATCATCTCTGGGAGCAAAAGTGGTGACCTGGGACTGCATATTTTTATCATGCACTTGATGTGCATATTCCGGTTTGCCCCACTTGTCCCAACAATAGTCTTCCACATGACCGAGCATTCCACAATAGTTACACTTTCGTAGTTGACCACGGCCACCACCACCACCACCACCACCACCACGACCATTGTCTCTACCACCACGACCTCCTCCTCGACCAAAACTACGACCATCATCTCTACCGCCACGTCCACTATCACGTCCAATACCACGACCAACAGCACTAGAAACTAGGACAGAAGAGTCAGTACTCGGCACCACAAAACTCTGCCCCAGAAAGGAACGATTGAAACGGAAGAAAGTATATGTCACCGTAGGTAACTGCTCTCTAACAAGGATTTGAACTTTATAAGGTTCGAGCACAGTATCCAAACCGACTAGGATAAGTGAAACATGAAACTATTTCTTCTGTCTCTGAGCTTCCTTCAAATCAGTAGTAACAGGATGATATTGAAGCAGTTCCTCCCACAAAGTCTTCTTTGAAGCCAGATATTCATTCACAGACTTCTCATTTTGTTTTGTATTAAACAACAACTCGTACAACTCATAGATACGGACAACGTTTCGCTTCTGCGAATATGATTCTTCCAGAGATGTCCAATTCTGTTTGATTCACACCACTGAACATTAGCAGCGATATGCAGCTCCATACTATGCCACAACCACGACATAACGTATGCATCTGCACTCATCCAATCTTCATACTCAGCGAAAGTTTCAGGTGGGGGTTCTTCCGTCAAAAACTTCAACTTCTTCTTCGCCCTTAACACCACTTTAATAGACTTGGACCAGGCAAGGTAGTTCGCACTATTGAGTTTTACCGTTGTAATCGACTTTCCCAATTCATCATTATGAATAACAGTAAAAGGAGAACCACCTCCGCTACCATCACCACTATTAACCTCGCCAGAAGATTCGGTCTCCACCATACTTGCAGATGCAACAGAAAGACGAGATCTTTGAAACCCTAGATCTCACAACGAACCTCAACCGACGACAAACAACCAACGGAGATCTGTAGAAACCCTAGATCTCATAAACGAACCACGAACGACCACGAATAACGAACGACGAATAGTGAATCATGAAAAGTAGACGAAAAACAGCCGAAAACAGTTCGATCGGCCCTGTCGTTGATGGGATGTACAGTACTTTCAAATATATGCTCTGATATCAAGTGAAGTTTGGAGATAGAAAGGAGAGAAAAAAATAGGAGAGAATATGAGAAAGGAGATTGCAAGGACATCAAACCCTATGTTGCATCTCATGTCTATTTATATTGATATGCAATACACCCACAATTACTATTATACCCTCATATGATAAATAACAAAATAAAATAACTCTAACAGTTGGCAATAGTTGGATAATGACTAATGAGTACGCACATGTTCATATGCATAGTGGAATTCGAATATCCTATCAACGAATCCGTCCCAGCATCAGACTCTTAGAGTCGGATCAATAATGCTTATATCCCTTACCAACTATGTGAATTGTCTACCAATAGGGTGTACCGATAGATGCAGGTGTCGTTCATAATGATACAACTAACCGGTTCGTTTCTCCCTGTTAATGCGAAGGACTGCCAACCTACTCTTTCCACAATGCTTTTGTGCTCAAGCCACATATCAAACCAGAGGTGGGTATTGGTAATACCGAATTTACAGGATATCATCGGCTGAATAATTGATTTGTTCCGTGAAATAGTCTTGTACAATATAGAAAAAATATTATCCGTTTTTTGACTCCAAAATTTTGTATCCTTCAAGTATCTACCGTTCATCTATTTAGCCATAGCAAACGTCCATGGATGAAGTTCCAAGTGAGTCGTATGCCCGCTACGTCTCGAAGGGTGAATAACGAACGCAATCTGACCCCTCCTTCGATTTTAGGCCGACACAACTCCCAAGAGATGGTGTGAACGCCTCCACGCCAGACAAAATTCATGCCAAGTTTATCCACTTCACGTATGGTCGCCGATGGCAACATAATTGTCTATAGCCAGACGAGAGAGAGCAGAAATAACGAAACGAATCAGCTCCACTCGTCCCCCAAATGCTAACTGAGAATGCCAACCTTCAATACGACGTTGAACATATTCAACTATGCTCTGATATTCCTGCGCACGTGCATAGTTGATGGACAATGGTAAATCCAGATATTTCATCGGCAATACCCCTCTTTCGATATGGAGAACATCATGTAGAACTTCCTGATCCGGACTATGGGAATTGAAGTATATCTTACTCTTCTCGCGATTCAGATGCAAACCAGACATATCACCAAACTTGGCCATGATCTGGCCTATATAGTTTAGACCCCTATTAGAGGGGACCAAAAATACTAATAAGTCATCAGTATATATCAGGTGGGAAACAATAATTGATACCTCTCTGTATAAAGGGATAATGCTTTTGCGATGAATCGTTACATTCATCAGACATGTGAAGTATTCCATAACAATGGTAAACAAGTATGGAGATTAAGGATCCTCCAGGCGCAGATCCCGATTGCTAAAAAAGAACCCATATGGCTGCCCCTTTATCATAACAGAAAATGTAGGAGTCGTAATACATTTATGAACCATGACCACCCATTTAGAATCAAAACTCATCGCCAGCATAATCTAACACACGAACTCCCCGTTCATAGTATCATGTGCTTTTCGAAAATCTAACTTAATGCATGCATTGCGCCCCCTACCTTGTTGAAATTTCTAACATCTCATGTGCCAATAAACTGTTCTCAGCAATGGACCGCCCTTTAATAAGTGTCGCTTGATTTTGGAACATGAGCCCCTGAATGATCCTCTCCATCCGCCGACACATAATAGAAGTGATGATTTTGTACAGAAAATTACAGCACAAAATGGGATGGAAGTCAGCCAGAGAAGTCCCTTCTTCGGAGTAAGTGTGAGAAATGTATTATTCATCTCTTGGAGAAGTCTCCCATTGTCAAAAAAAAAAGTCCCGAACAATAAACCGAATCTCATATTTAATTTCTTTCCAATGGTAAATAAAAAACCTATTATTGAATCCGTCAATGCCAGGAGCTTTGTTAGGATCCTTCTGCTTCACCATTGCTTCAACCCCCTCCATGGTAACAGGTGTTTGGAACATACGATTTCCGTCCAACGACACCAATCTTTTACACATAAGAGTTCTAGAAACTCATGTCTGTAATCGTTTTGATTATATAGTTTCTGATAATATCTAATCGCTTCAAAATTTATGTCTTCCGCCATCGAGACCACTTGCCCTTCTGAGTCGATGAGCTTGTTGACATTGTTTCTGTGTTACGAATCCGGATAATGTTGTAGAAGAATTTGGAGCATCGATCGCCATCCTTCAAACATGAGCACTTTGCACACTGTGCCAGTTGAATTTCTTCTTGTAACGACAATACGCGGACCTCTTCCTGGAGGACTCTCTCAAGACTTGCCAAATTCGGGTCTTGTGGAGCCGCTTGGGGCCGATCCTGTAGCTGTCGTAGACCCGGCCAAGAGTTATTGAAACAAAACGGTCTAGCTTGCCATAGGGAGACAACCGCTAACTATACCAATATGGACGAGTGATTACTGGTTAGGGGAGCGAGTCCTCCCATAAGGGATGGAAATTTTTCAAACCAACGGTCATTACCAAGAGCACAATCCAACTAACATGCAATCAAATTGCGAATAGCCTTATTATTCCACGTACATACGTGACCAGCTCGTTCCAAACATTGAAGAATGGATTGTAGCAAGCAATTTTGGAAGTCAACAGAATTGTGTCTCGTCCCCCTACATTTTCGTGAGTGAACATCGCATTGAAATCACCATATAGAAGTAATGTTATTTGACGTTGGGATTTAGCTATTACGCTGATGCGGATGGTCTCTCCCATAATAAATCATGTTTCCTACTATCATTATATCCATAGATGGCTCCAGTGTAAGCTTCGTTGCCCGAACACGATTGGTGCTGACCACACTAGGTGCTACTGTGATAGCAAGAGAGCCAGGCGGTGACAATTGAGAGGTTGTCACTGAGCATTCCATCTCACACGGGAAGAGAGGTCAAATGACAAGAGCATAGAGACCATACGCCAAACAAACTGAAGGTCACCTTTATTAGTAAACTCTACTGCAATTAGTTGATCAGATGTATGAATGATGCGCCCTGACCAAGTCCTCTTGTCCCATGGCAGTCATATTCTCGCCATCTCACTCTGGCCCATATTGTGAGACTGGGACAAGAAGTTGGGAGTTCTCCTAGTCAGCTTCTTATCCAATTTGATTTTAGTCTCTTAACAAAGCGGTGATAGTACTCTATGTTCTCTGAATCTCTCCTAATCTCGTGCCAACGATCCAACGAATTAGCTCCTCTTGTATTCCAAGTCAAGATAGACATAAATGGTTGTTGGTTTGACCTTGACTATCCCCTAACTCACCACCATGTCATTAGTGAGTTCGGTCTGCATTCTGAGCTCCTGTCCGACGATGTCGACATTGACCTCTTTGTTACCCCTCAGAAATAAATCACATTTAGTGTTGTCCATGCATATGGCCACTTCAGACATCGAGGATGATTGCGGATGTCTAACGTCCGTCCGGCTTTTCGAAAACGTGAGCTTTCCTTTCTTCCTAGTAAAGTTAAGGCAAGAACTGGCTGCAACATTCCTTTTCCGAACCTGCACCGCATTCCTAACCTGGCTAGTCATGGTGTGCTACTCCCCAAATATGACCATCTGACCTGCTGGAGGCTTCTCCTGCTGACTCGTGTACTCTGGCACAGGCCGTTTGCCCAAACGACGCTCGTCCAAAAGCCCCTGCACATTCGCCACTACCACCGCTAGAGCCAAATCATTGGCTCCCACGTCGTTTCTGCTGCTGCTACTCCCTGTACGTGAGCCGCACTGCCTTCTTCTTCCATGTATATATCACCTTCATCTTGTCGATTATCCTCCTGCCGTTGGCGCTGCAAATTATTCACCTCCCCCGGAACTTCTTCCAATGTCGGACACATCCTACTCACATGCCCAAAACATCTGCACAGATTACAGATCGATGGGACCCATTCATACTCAGCTTGTGAGCAGATTTTCCCTGACGGTAATTTAAACTCCAGAAACCTGGGCAGAGTTGTGCCCGTATCAATCTCCACGAACACCCGGACGTACGACAACCTCGACTGTACCTTCGTAGCCTCGTCTAACTTGATCGGTTTCCCTATCAAGCTCACCAGCTTCATTAATCAATAAGGGGGTACTCCAATACTGGATAGGCAATCCCAAAAGACTTATCTAAATAGGAACCATATGCAGAAGCTTATTTTTGCATTTGGCATCAGCGTTCCAATGGTTGAGAATGATTAATCGTCCATCAAACATCCACGCCCCTCCCCCCCCCCCCCCCCCCCCGGTACTATGCGTTATGCGTCCTCTTGTAGCCCAAATAGTACGAAGAAACCATTTTCGCCGGAGAATATTTCCATGCTGCACGAGATCTCCACACAAGATTGCCATACGCTCTGAATTTGATATAGAACGACCTCTCCCAACACATTGACTATCAAAGTGTTTTGCCATCTTCCCGAAGCCTCTTCCAGCTCTTCTTCTGTGAACACGACTACCCTCCTATGTTCGTTGATAGTCTTCGGTTCGACGTATGCATAGGTGTATTGGGTTTATCAGAACATGTCTTGCAAATCGAAGCCTACGATTTTCCTTTTCCTGTAGGTGGAACATCGGCATCTCTTGTTGTAGCTGGCGAGATGGAGGATAGCCTTGGTTAGTCCCTAGTTGTTGCTGTCGAGATGGAGGATAGCCTTGGTTAGTCCCTAGTTGTTGCTGTCGAGATGGAGGATAGCCTTGGTTAGTCCCTTGTTGTTGCTGTCTAGGAGGATTGCTACCTTGGTGTAAGTCGTCCTTGCCGCCGACCTCCCTTCTAAACCCACGCTAGGGGTAGCCTTGGACTGACTCCCGTCGGGGGTCCCTTCTTCCTTCGACCTCTGTCAGTTTGCCGCTGACGGCTGCCACCTATCTCAAGTTGACCAGTCGTTCTCCCCCCGCCTCCTCTCAACGGTTGTCCAACTACCGGCCTCCACTGTCGCCTGTAGGTTCTGCTCTTGACCCACCTGATGGCCGTCCCTCGCTCGTTCTCGAGGGTCCCATGCCTGCCCATGGGAGCCTTTCGACCCAGAGGACTCCGCCGTCGTCGCTGCTACCATTATATATATATATATATATATATATATATATATATATATATATATATTCTAGTTTTCTCAATAATTGTCATTTTTATTTTACTTTCTGAAATGTTGAACTACGCTACTTCGATCCAAAACTCCCGAATTGCTGAAATAAACGATATCAATACTCATAACAAAGGTCCGATACCAGTTCCAATACTGTGAATATTGCATCTAATCATAAGGAGATTCATTCGCTTAGGCAATAGAGTAAACACCACCCCCCCCCCCCCCCCCCACACTCCAGCATTATCTTGTGCGCTAGGTGTCTGTATGCATTATCCCAACTTAGCCTTCATAAGAGAGTTATGAGAAATGAAAATTTATCAATAGCCCATATACATCTTTTGCTCATCACCATAACTTCTTCAACAACATAGATATCATAACACTTGTAATATATTAACAATTCAAGACTACATGACTTCTTTTAGCCAATCACAGTTGAAACTGCATTGCACTCACCATTTGTGTATTTATATAGGTTATATTTACAAGATCATAACAACATGTAGCTGCGAGAATAGGAAGGAAATGATTTATGTAGGCAACCAAAAATTGGTGAAGTATTTTGCAAAGGCAGCTTCATAGGAAATATTGTTTGGCAAGATCTAGAAGGATATGATACAAGGCAAGGTGGATCTTAAGAAACATAAGATAATATAATGAAATGGGCATTCTAATCACTAAAACCAAAAAGAACCAGACTTGAGGGTGCAGTTCAATTTCACATCAATAAAGGAAGCTTCCCATACTTGAAAACAACAACCAATTCAATAGTACTTGACAATAGGAGAACTTTTATGCACGTAGTCATTTTGGAACTACTTTGCCACTTTAGAATCAAGTGAAGATACAATTCGCCTAGTTAGCATGCATATGTTACATAATATAAACTAGCTCTTCAGAGAGAACCTGTTGAAATTAGTTGATGATTTTATTGATTGTCTCATTGGCATTATATAGCCTTACAGTCATTAATACAATGATTTCAATCATTATGACAATAATCTCATAATGGAATATCCTGTGACATATTCTGGCATCCCAAATATGTCCTCAGGATATTCCCATGTGCTTATACTATACTTAAATATGACACCCAACATACCATATCAACACTCCCCCTCAAGATGGGTGAAAGATATTCACTAAGCCCATCTTGTCACATCCTCTAATCATGCTCACTGAGGCGAGTCCCTTGGTTAGTCCATCTGCTACTTGATCCCTGGTTGGAACATGGCCAAGCTCCAGTAATCCTCTATCCAACTTCTCTTTGATGAAGAATCTATCAATCTCGATGTGTTTGGTCCTATCATGCTGTACTGGACTGTTGGCGATACTAATAGCTGACTGATTGTCACACCACAGCTTCATCTTGGCTCCTTGATCCAGCTTCAGCTCCACCAGCATATTCTTCAACCATAGCAGCTCTGCAACTCCCAAGGCCATAGCTCTGTACTCTGCTTCAGCTATCGATCTGGCCACCACAGACTGCTTCTTACTCCTCCAGGAGACCAAGTTACCTCCTACAAATATGCAATATCCCGAGGTAGACCTCCTGTCATCAGCACAACTAGCCCAGTCAGAATCACTGTAGCCCTCGATGCTCACGTGATTGTTCTTCCTGAATATTAGTCCCTTCCCGGGAGCACATTTCAAGTACCTCAGAATCTGGTACACTGCATCCATATGACCCTTCCGCGGGTCATGCATGTAGCGGCTCACTACACTTACTGCAAAGCAGATATCAGGACGTGTGTGGCTCAAATAGATCAACTTGCCAACCAGTCTCTGGTATCTGTCCCGATCAACTGGTTCTCCAGCCTCAGCATCAATCTTGAACCTCTGATCTATTGGTGTCGCTGTAGGTTTGCACCCCAACATCCCAGTTTCTGTGAGAAGGTCCAATGCATACTTCCTTTGAGAGAGAACAATCCCCTCTGCTTCTCGAGCAATCTCAATCCCAAGGAAGTACCGAAGAAGGCCGAGATCCTTCAGCTCGAATTCTTTGCCAAGCTTTCCTTTGAGTTGGACGATCTCCTGCTCATCATCTCCTGTGATAATCATATCGTCCACATACACCGCAAGCATGGTGATGTGGCCTCCACTCCGACGGAAGAACACAGTATGATCAGCATTGATCTGCTGATATCCCATCCCTATCATCGCCCTTCTGAATCTGTCAAACCACGCTCGAGGAGACTGCTTCAGTCCATAGAGGGACTTCTTCAACCTACAGACCTTGCCTACTGTCTGATTGGTGCCAAATCCTGGTGGTATCTCCATGTACACCTCCTCCACTAGATCTCCGTGAAGAAACGCATTCTTCACATCCAGTTGGTGTAGCTTCCATCCACCATTCACTGCCAGAGAAATCAGAGTCCTGACAGTGCTCATCTTTGCAACTGGTGCAAAGGTCTCGTCATAGTCGATGCCGTACGTCTGACTGTATCCTTTGGCTACTAGTCGAGCTTTGTAGCGATCAACCTGTCCATCTGGGTTCTGCTTCACGGTAAAGACCCACTTGCATCCAACTGCTCTCTTCCCCTCTGGCAGTCTCACAAGCTCCCAAGTGTGGTTCTTCTCCAGAGCTCCCAACTCCTCGTGCATTGCCGCTTTCCACTTTGGATCGTTCTTGGCAACCTGCCAATTGTTAGGTACAGTAATACTATCCAAAGATGCTATAAATGCTCCATGAGAAGAAGGGATATGGTCATAAGAAACAAACTGAGCAATATCCCAACCATATCTGTTTGGAGGATTTTCTGCATTGCTGCGAGTGGTCCTCCGTACAGATAGTGGTGTGGGAGGAGTAGTAGTAGGAGGAATGATATCTTGTGAAGGAGGGGGTATCACCTGAAGGGGGGTTGGTGTCGGTGCCTCAGGAGTTGGGACGAACGCAGGCAAGGGACTTGGCACTGGCACTGTCGGTACTGGTCCTGCAGTTTGCTTCTCTCTCCTGCTGTAGGTAAGTAACTCTCCCTGAGCCGTAGGCCTAACACCTTCACCTTCTTGTCCCTTCTCCGTGCCTCCATGCCAAACTTCTAAATCGGTTACCACCAAGTTCTCCATCTCCCCCTCTCGCCTAATACTGGCAGTATTAGGCGTGTTGTGTGAAGTTCCGTCCTGGCGGTAGTATGGCTCATGCTCCCGAAAGTGGACATCCATACTGACAAACTTCTTCTTCTCTACTGGACTCCAACACACATACCCCTTTTGGGTCGCCGAGTAGCCTACGAAGATGCATTTGACCGCTCTAGGGTCAAGTTTCCCAACTGATGGCCTGTTGTCCTTCACAAAACACACACACCCAAACACCTTCAGTGGGAGTATCCCACTATTATTGCCTTGCAATACCTCACATGGGGACTTCCATCCGAGGACCTTCGAGGGCATCCTGTTGATGAGTTGAGCTGCTGTCAACACTGCATGCCCCCACAGACTCTGTGGGACATTCATGTCGATCATCATACTTCTTGCGACCTCCAGAAGGTGTCTGTTTTTCCTTTCTGCAACTCCATTTTGTGCTGGTGTGTATGCACAGGTGGTCTGATGCTGTATTCCGTGTGCTGACAAGTATTCTGCAAGCGTCCTGTTGGTATACTCTGTTCCATTGTCAGACCTCAGTACCTTCACAACTGCTTTGTACTGAGTCTGGACATGCTTATGGAAATCCCGAAAACAAGCAGGTACATCACTCTTATTTTTCATCAAATATAACCAGGTAACACGAGAGGCACACTCAATGAAAGAAACAAAGTACTTATAACCATTCATAGTGTTAGTAGCACATGGACCCCAGACATCAGAATGTACTACCTCAAAAGCAAAAGTACTCCTATGACCCGTGCCAACATATGAGCTTCTAGTAAGTTTTCCTAACTCGCACGCATCACATACTAATTTCTCTTTATTTGTTTTTGCATAAATCTCTGGATACAACTTACTTAGAGTATCAAAGGAAGAATGTCCCATCCTCCGATGATGGAGTATCAAGGTATCCTCAGTCCTCTGCTGCAGTCCTTCCATGCCAGCCTTCTCTGCCATAGATACCAATGCTGAGTCCAGTCCTTCTCGATCTAGGTACCACAGTCCCTCATACCAAGTGCCAGTCCCAAGTCTTCGTCCTGTCCCTTTCTCCTGGAAGGTCACCTTAGGAATATCAAAAGAAACAATGCATTTAAGTTGGAGGATTATAGAACTAATGGACAAGAGACTGACTGGAAAGGATGGAGCATGTAAAACATTGGATAATCTTACTGAACCTGTACAATTAACAGTACCCTTACCGACCACTGGCTGGAAAGTGCCATCAGCTGTCTGAATGCTGTCTGCTGATGCTAGGTGAGTGTAGGAAGAAAACTCACTAGCATTCCCCGTCACATGTCGAGATGCTCCCGAGTCGATAATCCAGTCTGA
The DNA here is from genome assembly GCA_036927795.1 of Iris macrosiphon. Classification (NCBI taxonomy): domain Eukaryota; kingdom Viridiplantae; phylum Streptophyta; class Magnoliopsida; order Asparagales; family Iridaceae; genus Iris; species Iris macrosiphon. Next base: position 44,469,588 of record JAYESA010000020.1, read on the forward strand.
TGATTTAAGGGAAGAGATAGACGCAAGGGCAAGTGATTCGTCAGTACCTTCTGATGGATGGGCATACATGGCAGCGTTGCCCCTAACAAAGAATGAGGTGGACGCCTCCTCTGTTCTACTCCTTATGTCTCCCAGTGCCTGGTCCTCCACAGTAAATGTGCCATCAGCTTCTCCGTTCACTTCTGATATCAGGAGGTTTGCCCGATAACCTCCTCGGCCGCCTCGTCTATCCCCTCGACCACGACCACGTCCTCCATTATATCCTCGTCCGCCGAACGGTCCTCGTCCACCACCTGAATCTTCCTCCCTAGGTGGTTTGGTACAAGCATACCGATGATGACCCATCTTCCCACAGTTGTAGCACTGTCGGTTATGCTGCCAGGGCTCTCCCTTAGATCCTTTGTTACCTGAGCTGGTGATCGCTAGTGCTGACTTTGCTTCGGGGGGACCACCTGTCCCGGCTTGCAGCCTGATGCGTGTCTCCTCCTGGATCATGGCTGAGATAGCCTCCTCAAGGCTAGGGATCTTTGGTTAGGCTAGAAGTAGGGCCGTCCTCTGTGCGAAAGCTGCAGTCAGCCCTTTGAGGAACTTCATCGTCCTTTCTTGCAGACACACCTGTCTCTCCTTACACTTAGGGTCTCCGCAGCTCGTCCGATCTGAGGAGTGATCATAATCCAACCACAGACGCTCCAACTCTGTGGCATACTCCTGCACCGTCTTCTCTCCCTGTACGGTGTCATCAATCTCCCCCTTTATCTGGAAGACCCGTAAGTTGTTCCCCACACCATCATAGGTCCTTCTCAACTTCTCCCACACATCTTTCACCATCTCAATACCGTCTACTGTGGCGGCAATAGACTGGACTAAGGAGTTGAGAAGCCAGATGTAGATCACCATATGAGTGGACTTCCACTCATCGCGTCCTGTCGAGCCCTCGTCCGGCTCTGTCGTCTCGTCCGTCAGGAACCCCTCCATGTTTTTTTCTGCGAGGGTTCTTCTCACCCGTCGTGACCAACTCAGATAGGTGGCTGGTCCATCTAATTTCAGATCGATGGAGGGAAGCTTCAACTCCGGCGACGTTTGTGTCGTGTTCTCACCAGCCGACATCGTCAACAACTTCATCAACGTCGCCACCTCTGCAGAATCTAGCTTCTTGATGATCTCCTCCATCGATGCGTCGTCTATCCAATCACGTCACGTCCGCTCCACGACTCACGCTTGTCCTCGTCGTCCGCTCCTAGATCCGAACATGTCCCCCCTTTTTTCAGATCTAGGCATCCCTATTAGGCGCTGCCTCGTGCTGGTGCGGAGGAGGCGGCAGCACGCATGTCACAACCGCCGTCGCAGCAGCAGCAGTCGCAGCAGCCGCAGCAGCAGTAGTAGCCGCAGCAGCAGTAGTAGCCGCAGCAGTAGCGGGACGGGGCAGCAACAGCGAAGAGCGGCCTGCGAAGGGCGGAGAAGAGGAGAGGAGGGAAAAAAATGGGGGGGCGTGGAAGAGTTCGGTGGAGGAGATCTAGAAAATCCTCCTGTGGGTTTGTGGAAGCTTGGTGACGGCTAGGGTTTGTGAAAACTTGGCTCTGATACCATGTTGAAATTAGTTGATGATTTTATTGATTGTCTCATTGGCATTATATAGCCTTACAGTCATTAATACAATGATTTCAATCATTATGACAATAATCTCATAATGGAATATCCTGTGACATATTCTGGCATCCCAAATATGTCCTCAGGATATTCCCATGTGCTTATACTATACTTTAATATGACACCCAACATACCATATCAACAGAACCTCATAAAGATATTTGACCCTCAGGACTACAAAACACTGTCAAGCAGATATATCAGAATTCGGAATTAGAAAGAACAAACTCAAAGTTGTTCTTAAGCTCAACAGTACAATACGAGTAAGCGCCACTTTCCTATGTCCATATGTGATTCTACTCTACAAACCACTTTCCTACTTCACATGTAACTGCCATTAACAAGACATGAACCTAATAACTTATGTCAATGACGAAACCCCACTTCTCCATATTCTATATTACTCAGTGCAGATTTCAATGACAAGATCCAAAAACAAGTTTGAACAGCCTATGACAAAATATCAAGCAGTTTACAATATTTGTTCTATAACTAAAATGAAGATTACTAATATGAAAAGCAATTAAGAAAAACAAAAGCAAGTAATATAGTAGGCAGAAATTTGAAGGCAATGACCTGTAGTTAAATCACGGGATGACAGCTTTCCATATGCGCAGGCAGTCAATATAGCTTCAAGGACAAAAGGAACAGCTTCCAAAATCTCCCAAGCAGGAAGCATAGGTCTCTGGTTAGAATGTTCTACAGAATTAGCAGGCGTGGAGCTACTGCTACTACTTGTAGCTGATGAAGGATTTTCAGAAATGGTGCCTGGTTTGACCATTTTCTGACAAATCATGTTCAAAATCTTATTGGCAACTTGATGCACAGGGTTTTTACTACATACTGCAGAGAGAGTTGATGCTATGCACGCATGATTTTGAAAGTACCAAGCTCGTAAATTTGGAAACGAGTCAATACACACAGGTTGACCGGATGAAGCACCAACAGGATCTGCAAATTTCATGGTTCTATCCACTGCAGTAGACTTTTCTAAAGTAACACGGCTATTGTGCATTAACAAGAGATAATTCAAAGTTAGTTGCATTTGGACGGTGCCCCCATTTCCAGATATATAGTGTTCTAGAGGAGGGCCATAGAATTTCCATAAACGAAGTAGAAATAGGAATGCACAAGAGAAGACAGAGTAAGTAGCGCTCTCATCTGAAGTGCTTGACGGCTGATCAGATGAGGGCACCAGAGACCCAAAAGTCTCACAAAGTGGCAGCAATGCTACAGCAACTTCTGGAATCTGTATTATACCAATGTCACCATCACAATGAGACTAGCAGAAAATATTTGGGACAAGTAAACTAACAAAGATTCACTAGTACTAATTGGATAAGAAATTCATGATGAAATGGAACTATGAATTCTACAAATATGAAAACAGAATTAATTGTAGGTTATGCAATACTGTCCTACATTTCCACAATTTGGCCAACAAAATTGAGAAGATCAGCTGCAACATACCCATCCACAGGACAAAATGGCAAAGTGACTACAGAAACCTTCAAGTTATAATATGTGCACTTTTAATTACATAGATCTGCTTATAGGACAAATTCAGTTGGATCCTAGTTCGATTCGACTGTGACCAGTTTGGACTAAGTAACATGGATTGGTTTATTTTCAGTTGGTTATTCAGGGTGAGGATAAAATCCGTATTGTCTAGGTTACATTGAAATTAGTTAGAATTAACTTGTTTTAACTATTGGTGATTTGCTTGTATCTCTAGATATAGCCCATAAGCTATAAATACATTGCATTTCAGATCTTTATGCAGTTATTGTTGAAGAGAGATGGAAAATCATTTGTGTTCCCTTGAGAGGGCAACCCTACAAATTATCTATCTTCCCCTTCATCTACTCAATTTCTCCTCCCCAAATCCCCCTCCCCTCCACAGAAATTATTTGTGCTCTCTTGAGAGGCCAACCTTAATAACTACCTATCTTCTCCTTTGTCTGCATGACAAGTTAAAAACACGAATTCCTTCGTCATGTTTGGTAAAAATTGATGGCAACTTTGGTTCCATACTCTCAGAATGTTTACTCGTGATCCAATCCATCTAGGTTAGCCATGTAGCCTTGTCGCATCAGCTGGTCTACAATTTAAGTGAACTGTCTCATGGTAAAGCTTAAAATGTCTCTTCAACTTAGATGATGAGATCTGTCAGACAGTTCAAAAGAAAATTGCAGTAAGAGAAAATACTAAGACTGCGGTGTCGGTGTCGGGGAGAGGAGGGGCGAGGTCGGGGGGCAGCGGCGGAGGGGAGGAGAGGGGTGAGAGGGAAGAGGGGGGGGGGCAGGGGCAGCAGCGGTGGCAGAGAGGGGGGGCGGGGTGGGGAGGGAGGGCGGAGAGGGGGGCGGAGGCGGGGAGGTGGGGTGGCGGTGGAGGGGAGGGGGGAGGAGGAGGATGGGGAAGAAGACATTGAGGGACATTTTCGTCAAAAAAATTGGGTCAAAGCCGTTGACCGTCATGACTGGACGGATTCCGTCAAAAGTGGGAGATTTTGTATATTATGGAAACAATGTGGGGTGCACCCTGAATATGGATAAAAAAAAGTGGAGGGTAACTCAAAATTTCTCTAATAATTATTTGCTTTCCGATAGCCAAAAACTCGATACTCCGATCCAAAACAGCCGATCCTGATACTCATAGGAATGGTCTGATACCAATTACGATACCGATACTATGAACCTTGAGTGGATTACATCATACATGTATACAAGTCTTATATGCTGGTGCAGTGCAAGAGCAAATTGTCAAGGTTTTTTAGGGTAAATGTCTAATTCTTAAGTAACAAATCCCTAGTACATGTTTTTCATAACTTGGTAGGGTAAATTTTGAAGAATCAGTTGTCTTGGAATGCAGAGAACCAAAAGTGTTCATCCATTCACATTCGCAGGAGTTTCATAGATGTAATAATTTTCACATTTGTAACAATATCATGATTAAGATTGTTTTGCATCATGATTCTCTTAATTACAGTAAAAGAAACAATTATTGTAGTAAAAAAAATTTTATTTTGAACGGCTTTATATATAAACAAAATAATGTATAAGAGAAAGATGTGCAAATAATAAATAAGGATTTCTTACCATGCCATACAAAGAAAGTAAATGAACAACATCGGCACACGAAAGCCCAAGTAGAAGAGAATTTAACATCGCTTTGTAACCAACTAAATGGCTTTCACTTCTTGAATAATCAGGAGGCACAGGAGGCGACAATAGCTTGATCACAATGTGCACAGCATGCTCCTATCCAAGGGAAACACAACTTATGTCAACAAACGGAAAATTACAATCTAAAAAGCAGAGATACCTGACGGCAAATCAACGGACTTAGCGAAGCAAAATGGTATATCTACACCAGCATTAAAGAGAGGTGCTTAAATTTTAGAAGACTAACTTCAAGAAGCCTAAGACATGAAAGTTAACAGTTGGCAACCCATATAAAATAATATGATGTATCAATCGGCTGGAAGAACAAACATCCACGAAAATCATTTACTTCGACATAACCTGAATATTCCAGCCGCGAATGAGAGATGAAGCACATAAAATCTTCGCAGCAGCTGACATTTCTTCTTGAGATCCATTTAGTGCAATATGATACAATTTCTCAAGTTCCAATAAGCTATATCCAGAAAGAAAGAGAAAATTATCATAATAGGATATAGCAAACCATACATGAAGGACAAGTGTTAAAATCCCTATAAGAGGAATGACAAAAATAAAATCCTACAAGAGATTCTATCAAAAAGGTTCTCTCAAAAATTAAACCCTAAAAGCGAATCTCCAAAATTTAAATCCTGTTGCTGGAAATTAAATCCTATAAGGGCTGCTATTAATGCATTTCTACCAGAATTACCTTAGGAGGATTTGTGATGTACCTCGAAGCAGGAGTCACCATAAGAGCATTTATTAAAGAAGTGGTCAATGGTGCCCCTTTCATGAAGGTTGACCAGGGAGATTCTTGACCCAATATTGATTCAGTAGACGGTGCAAGCACATCCACATAGCCAGGCCAAAAGTAAGCAGATGTATCAATCAATTTCCTTGAAATACAGGCTTCAACTATAAGATGTAGCATGTTCCCAACTGTAACAAGAATAAACACTTCAGAAGAAATTTTAAGTATCAGCTTCAACCAGTGTTAAACACAAAAAAGGAGCATTTAAGGCAAAAGATAGCCTAATAGGGAAGGTCGCAATCCTTGAAAGTCGAGCGTAGGCTCGAGCACTCTCTTGTTCCAATGGGCAAAAATCAAGGTGCGTTGAACAAAAAATGATTAGTCTCAAAGACACTAGAAGTTGAAAGTGAAAAAAAGTAGGTTCCTGTAAAATGATAAGAAATTGTGGGAATGCCTTTGAATAAAGACTTTGATTACTATACTGTGTCAGCAAGATATTGCATTCCCTTCTTTTAGACTTTTCATTGACCTAAGATGGGTCCTCCTTGGTTGTATGAGGATAAAAGTCACGACCAGGAGGTAAGCTTCAAAACCTGCCAACTTGACTCCTATTATATAAGCAGCTTTTGCCAATAACTTCCAAGGCTAGAAATTTGCCAATAATTAATGGGCCGATGATACCTTTGGCTGTAAAATGCAGGCCAATCTTCCCCTGAAGTCTTTTAAATGAAAGGCTAGACGTGATGGACAAATATTGATACTAATGCATCCAGAAATCCTTTCTAACCAGCTTAGGCAGGTTGACAGGATAACCAACCAAACTGAATAAGCTTTAACCTAAACAAGAGATTCTGGTCAGTAGGTTGGTTTAGCTGATTAGATCTATTTTCTTGAGATAAAAAAATTGCACCCTTAAACAGGATAGTTAGAGGCACAAAAATCCTAAGGCGTATCCATAAATAACTGACAGATAAAGAAAGATCCATGTTCATCCCAAACTTCAGGCCAAATGTAATAAACCACAAGAAAATGAGTTCGGAACAGTTTAAAGTCCCTACCATCGTTATCGTCCAAGCCTTCTCCCATCATAGAGAAATTATTTAGTGGACCGGACTCACCACGTGGCAGTTGTGAATGGTGAGCCGGTCCAATGGTATAATGACACATGGCTACCGTTTTCTTCTTCTAATTTAGTCTTACATGGAATTCAATTTTTATCAATAAAACATTAGTCGTGTCATTATACCATTGGACCGGTTCACCATTCACCACTGCCACGTGGTGAACCCAGCCTACTAAATAATTTCTCATCGGAATGGGGTGGTCGGCTATGGAGCGTAACAAAGCTCCATAAAAGATTTTAAAAAGTTTTTATGACCGGTTGCCAACCTAACACTAACAGATAAAAATCCTAAGGTATACCATAAATTAAATAGCTGAAGGATAAAGAAAGCTCCATATTCATAAAGTTAAAAATCTCTAACACCACACCAAACTATGGAGTGTTTCCGAGGGATGAGAATTATATATTTATATTTGTCAACACACTCCTGCAGGTTGAAGACCCATTTTAGGGATCGAGAACCGGATTAATGCAATGTTATAATTTTTTTCAAAACCACCAGAGAGGTTGAATGTTTTGCTCTGATATCATATTTAAGTCCCTACCACTAACCGTATATATAAGGGATGAGGGTTATACTTATACATTTATATTATTCAACAGGAACAAAATAAACATCTACAAATGATGTAGGGAAGGTAACCCCTACGGTTGGAGATGCAGAATTGATGAGGGTTGTGTGTTGAATGATACCAATGAGGATAACTAATGACGTTGAAACGCCACGTTGAAGGTTTTCTCTGAATCCGCAAGAGAGGTTTGAATCAACAAACAAGAACCTCGTCATGAGGGTACTCGAGTCCACAAGCTATTGGATTCCACCGACAAGAGACTCGGAATTAATTGCATTTTACTGAAGATTATAAGATGCCTTTATATAGGCTACAAGTCTTGGAAAGCAAATAAGTACAACTCTAGAAAACATTAATACCAAAGCAAATACTAGTCACACATATGAATAGACTTACCAGGTTTACTTGATACAAATCCAAAAAAGATTAATCAAAAACTACCAAAATAGCTCTATTCCGTGGCTGTCATGAACCGACTTGATGTGTCATCTGATCCGTCGACCGGTTAGAAAACCCCATCCAGCACAGACATGCTCGTGCATCAATAAATGACCAAATGAACCATAGGCCCTACTTCCAATTCCGACAAGAGACTCGGAATTAATTGCATATTACTGAAGATTATAAGATGCCTTTATATAGGCTACAAGTCTTGGAAAGCAAGTAAGTACAACTCTAGAAAACATTAATACCAAAGCAAATCCTAGTCACACATATGAATAGACTTTCCAGGTTTACTTGATACAAATCCAAAAAAGATTAATCAAAAACTACCAAAATAGCTCTATTCCGTGGCTGTCATGAACCGACTTGATGTGTCATCTGATCCATCGACCGGTTAGAAAAACCCATCCAGCACAGACATGCTCGTGCATCAATAAATGACCAAATGAACCATAGGCCCTACTTCCAATTCGTTGGAGTAAAACCACCTTCACACCCCGGGCCCTCAACAATCTAAGAAGGAATACCAAGTCGAGGCAGGAAAACAGACTTAGACTAAATGACTAGAAAGGGAACCCCTTTCTTTAGTGCAGGACAAAAACACATAAATCATAGCTGACTCCAAGTTTCCTGACATCTAGTGGATGCAACATACCATAGAATATCCTATGGATATACATTTTTAATAAGTTAATATATCCCCAGGTAAGTTTGCATTGCAGTGTCTTTTGATTATAGAAGTGTCAATTTCCACCTATCCTTCACAACTTCTGAATTGCACCTCTCACTAGATGGGCTTTTGTAAATTTGACCAGTTTAGTAAGTACAAGAAACACAAGAATAATGAAAATAATATAATATAGTATTACCATAATTTAGCTAGGGGGGGTTAGGCCAACAGTAAATAGAAGATAAGTTGAGCCTAATAGACACCAATAGGCAAATGAAAATTTGCACAAATATCAAAAGTATAATTATAAGCATACAAAATTGTACTTTTCAAGTTCAAGGTATTACCATATGATTCTATTCTTAACTCTCACTCTCTCCTTCCAGTTTTCTTCTTCCCCTAAATTTAATTTTATGCTTCTCTTCCTCTTTATATTCATTCAAAGCAATAAGTGGCCGGTCACTACTGTGAGCCAAAGGCTAGCCGGTCACTTTTCCAATGGTCACTTTTCCAATTGGAAGTTGTAGGGGGTAGGGATGAATGAAAGAGTAGATGGGGCTACAAAGAGAGGAACTAGAAGAGAGAAGAAAAAGTTGGACCAAAGGGTGGAAAAGGGAAAGAGAAAGAGAAGAAGAAGATTAGATTAACAAGAAAAGGCAGATGAGAGAGGAAGAAAGTTCGAAGAGAAGTGGAGTTAAAAAATAATAAGACAAAGAAGAGACGGGAAGAGCGAACGAAAAGAAAAAGAAAAAGGGAAGGGGGAAAACACACATGGGTGTTACTTAAGACATACTGCAGTTTGCCAATAAATTGACACTGATTGGAGAAATTGGTGTAAGAGAAAAGAAAAATAAAAATATTCTGAAGAAAGGAGTCCCTGGGTCTCCATAGGCAAAATGCCCAACTGAACACAGAGAATCAGAACCCACCAAAACTGAACATGTTTAAAACTACACCACAACCACCTACTTTCCACTAGTGACAGGTTGAGTAGTCACGCAGAAATGTCTTCCCTTTGGACCACCCATGCAATATTCCAAGTTTAATCCTCACCCCGTAAAACTTCGATTCTCAAACAGAATAATATATAGGAACCTCCATTCTAACTCACATCCAATGCCTTGAGCATTTCCTCTGCAAGCATAAACCTAAAATGTGAAGACTCTAACCTATTCAAATTAGGGCTACAAGACATTGTTAGCATCTCGTGTTATACCCATAATAGCCTGCTGGAAAATATCCTTCTAACCTCCTTTACAAGGACCTCATAAAGGGGTGATGCATATTCAACTGAAGCACCTACTCTTTGAGTCATTTGAAACAAATATATACAAAAAGACACCAAATCAAAATAGAATAACTCGGATGACCAATGTTGCAAAAAATGCTCTAGTCGGCCGACTAGTCGGTAGTCGACCCCGGCCGACTGGAGTTGGGCCCTAGTCGATCAAAAAATCGGGAATGCTTGAAATCGAACATAGTCGGCCAACTAGGTGGCCTATGAGATCCCTAGTCGGCCGAATGAAATACTTGAACCTAGGAGGAGCTCTAGGATCACGAGAGAACTTGATGAGAAAGAGTATATCGGAGGCCAAAGAAGATGATGGAGATGATGACTTTGAGTTCGATGAAGAAAGAGACGTGCCCTTGGTGGAAGAGCACGTTGATATTTTTGATGATTGATGAGCACTTTAATCTATCGTCTTTTGTTTTTGTGAGTTTTAGATTATGTACAAGACTTTATCACTTTGGGTACTTAATATTTTGATAACATATGGCATAATTGCATATATATTATTTTACACACACACACACACACACACACACACACACACATATATATATATATATATATATATATATATATTGGCATATTGTATATATATTTTTTAATTAAAAAACTCAAAACAATTAATCCGACTAGTCTCCGATTAATCCCTAGTTCCCGCGAACCGACTAGCGATTTTTACAACCTTGGATGCAACAAAAACAAAAGACGTCACATAATGCCCTTGGTGTGAAACCTTAAGATCCCCATTTCAAGGTTTATTTCTGGAAATGCTGACATATATAACTATGATCATATCTTAATTTCTCGTTTGGTGTAGCCGACCAAAAATTTAGAGAAAGCCTACACTCTTGTAAATGCTCATTTTACATTCTTATCTACCTAATCAATGAAAAATGAATTAGCTTCTGAACATAAATGACCTTTCAAATCATAGTAAAAAAATAAGTTGTGATACTATAATTAGAAGTAATTTGTTCACGCTTCTGAACACCCATATGCACTGCTTTAATTGAATTTGAAGGATAAAACTATTAGGATAGGTCTAATTTCTTGTCCAGATGCACTAAAGCACACTGTCATTCACTTTAATTCAATAGGAACTCGCACAAAGAAAATTGGATTTCTAGATGCAATATTTTACCATGCCATTTTTCTCCTGCTGGGCATAAGCATCATATTCACTCTTTAAAATTAAGATGCACTCTCTATCTTGATTCCAAATCAATAATTCATGGACTGGTCAAACTACAATGATGAGCATAGTTGAAATGAGTTTTGGGTATATGAGGACGGTCACAATGATACAATCGGCAGCATATCAGCAATTGGATTAGTTGAGAGAGAAGAGCAAAATTAAGCATTGAACCAATAAAAGATGTAGTTTTATTTGTAAGCAAGGTACCTGCTTTAACAGAAGTACTATTGGAATTATCTCCAACTAAATTGCCTCTCCCTTTCTTGATATTAGAAATAAAAGTTGCAGCCTTAGCAGCAGCTATATTTGCTGCGACAACTACTGAAGGAGGAGGTGATAGAAGACTCGAAAAATGTCCTAAAAGCTGGAGAGAAGAAACTAAACCATGTCCTCGAGAACCATAGATATTTCCTCCAATGCCATGTTCAAAACCAGTAGCCTTGTTACCAAGTATTCCCCCATTTGCAGGAGATGGCATTTCGTCCTCTTCCTTCACAATATGAACTATTGCCAAGGGAACAACAGACAATAGCATGCATAGTCGTGCGTCAATGTGAGGAAATGGACCCTCTATAGGCTCTCTGTCCTGCAACCACGAGTAGGCTAGTGAATAAACAATGGACAACAATGACAAAGACGCAATGAATAAATTCTTCTCATGGACATAGCTAGAAAGGAGTTTTATACTCGTTGTACAAGCAGAAGTGCTGAAACCCAAAGAGCTTGAAAGGTCTCTTGCCAGGTTGCTTGATTAATTACTTGGAGGGTTCTAGTCATTTCTGCATGGAAAAGGGGTTATGCCACGTTATGTGTTCAATACTCGTGTTCCTTTAGATCAAAATTAAGATTAGAAAACTTCTGCTGACAATTTAAATTTGACAAGCACCTGTAAGCATTTCAATGTCAGATACCGTGTGAAGCTGTTTTCCATCCATTGCATTCTCCATAAAAGTATCAAATGGAATCCAACAAGTAGTTTTGCCAGTTCCCGATCTATGACGGTATATTGCACCACAGGGGCCAACATCCAGCAAAACTCCAATAAGTTGATGCTTATCGAACAAGCATTGCTCACCAATAGCATTCTGTATGTTTGCAAATAAGTTTACTAAAATCTCGTTCACTGCTGTCAGATTCCGTGATGATGATTGATGAAATTCAATGAATTGCACTCTCTGCAGCAGGAGGTTGAACTTTTCAGGCCTAGAGTTTGCAAGATTTCGTATATGAGTAACCACTTTGCAGAAGTAGTTAACTAAGCCAGCACAATCATTTTAAAAGAAAGTTTCAGTAAGAACAAAGAATACAGTAATCTCTTGTATGCTCCAATAGTGTCATAACTATTGCATAAAAACAAGTAAATTGTGCAATGTAAATTAAAATTTTCAAGTACGTCCTGCAACAATTGATATATCAAAAGCCTGGGAACGTTTAGGATCACCAACAACAACAGTACCTTTATTCAAAAAAAATTGGGTTGGCTAACATTTAGGAAAAACAGTAAACTTTATAAGATTTTCAGAAAATAGAAGAATTTGTTAACATATGGGTAGACAAGAGACAGAAAAACAAAAAAGAAACACCATCAGCCACAATCACAAAAAATAAAAGCAGATGACAACTAACTGGGTATAAATGAAAGTAGATATACAACAAGGCTGAAAAGCTAACCTATCTACCTATCTAAATTGGCCTTTGGTTGCCACATGTAACTGTTTTTTCCTACACCACCCCCACCGTGCGGCGCACGAACTTCCTCCTCGAAGACCTGTGCAACCTTCCCCAAACGTGTTTAACTATATCGTTAAGGCAAGAAGCCACAATCACAAAAAATAAAAGCAGATAACTACTTGGTGTAAATGAAAGTAGAGTATACAATAAGGCTAACCTATCTACCTATCTAAATTGGGCCTTTGGTTGCCAAATGTCACGGACTCAGTATTTTTTCCTACACCTCCCTCCGTACAGAGCATGAACGTCCTCCTCGAAGACCCGTGCAAGCCTTCCCCGAACTTTTAGCTAGATCGCTAAGACGAGAATAAGAAAATGTGGAGCAAAAGAGAAAGATTGGAATGTAAAAAAGTTCAATATATTAGAGAAAATTTACTTCTTCTTGGGAGGTAAGGAGCAAATGAGACTCCCACTTTATTTATAGGACCTCAAGTAGGGCTGGACATTATTCGGTTTTGGACCGAAAATTGAACCGAACCGAATAAGGGTTTCGGTTCGATTTGGAAGCAGCTCGGGTCGGGTTCGGTTATAAAAAAAACCCAAATCCTTAATCGTTATAGGTTACGGTTTTGGACTTTGGTTTCGGTCCAAAACCGAAACCCAAATTAGACATGTACATTTACGGTAATACACTTACTTTTATATATAGAAGACTAACCCTAAATGTTTCATTTCTCTCTCTCTCCTATTTCCCTGAGAGCCGCCTCCTCTCTTCTCTATCTTAATTCTCTCTTTCTCAATTCTCTCTGGAGCTTTTGAGAGAATCGGAAGCTTTCTCTTGTTCTTGTGAGAATCAGAAACCGTAGTCCATATCTGAAGCCCTTTCGTTCTTATGATCTCTCTCTCCCTCTCTCGTCCAGATCTGAAACTGTAGATTGTGCCACAAATGTAGATATGGTTGTCTAGATCTGAAGCCATAGCCGTAGCTTGTCCAGATCTGAGGCCATAGTCCAGATATGGTTCAATTGCCATGGTCCAGATCTGAAACCCTTATACTGGTGTAACTTATTTCTTTCTTTCACTGATGTAGATATGGTTGTGTAGCAGCCTTATTTGTGATGACTAAAGATCCTGCTTTATTTATCTATCACTATGATCAATGGTTAATATATAGTTCTTAACAAATGTTACTTGGATGAAGGTGGTTCTCTGATTCCCTCTTTTCTTGTGTATTATATTATGGACACATGTATTTCTCACTCAAGTTTGGATGGCTTTCTCGATCTTATTGGAATGAGAAGCCTTGTGGTAACATTCAAATTTTATTCATCTTATTATTCTCTTCCTTGTGATGAGTATTGTTTTCAAAATATTTTATTAGACTCCTTCATGACTAGCTTTTTAAATTTATTTTGTAATCCGGCATATGTAATGTTATGCTTCTTGGTTATCTAAATCTAGATGCCCCCTCTATTTATTCTTATGACAAACTATCAGAATTAGTCGGCTCAACAACGACTAAACTAGAACAAAACGATTAAATAGAAGGTTATACATTTCAACCAAAGAAATTGAATACAAACCAGAAACAATAGTTCTACGAAAAAACATTGGCTCAAACTATCTATCTACTAAAAGAATTTGTTCTAACCCAACTTGTCTTCTTCATCTACTAAAAGCATGTGTTCTAAACATATGAAATAGTAGTTCACAGAAGCACTAACAAAAGATGTTCAATTTGTCCACCCTATCTCCAGGGATAATGTGAAGCTAATATTGAACAAAATTATAAGATAAATATGTGCACTAAAATCATGTGAAGATCTCCTTTTTGCACATTTTATCCAATTTTATTTAGCGCGCATTTCTGGAAAGCTTGTTGGCTCCATCTTCTTTAAATGTCTTATTTGAGCCCAACCCTGAAATAAATGGATCTTGATGCAAATCAAATGAATGCCTGTGAATAGTATAGACTAGGCAGTGTGTTGAATGGAAAATCAATGTGCTAATGACATGAACTGTTGTACTAGAGAAAGGGGAATTGTATTTACCTATGTTAATATAATAAATTTATAATTCTATGTAGATAGGGTTATTAAATGAATATTAATTTTGCAGTTATAGCAGACCATATAGTTGTAATTGTAAGATTTTGTATTTTTGTTTTCTGCAGCTGCTTATTGCAATTGAGGTGAATGTTGGCACGGTAGTAATGGATTTGCAACTTTCTTCTACTTGAAAGACTTTGGAAAGGAATTTATCTTTCTTTTACAGAATAAAGAGTTCATTTTTTTTATTAGCTAGAGCTGTAAAAGTATAAATCAGACTGAAAGTAGGACTTGCATTGTATGTGAAAAGTACTAATGTTCTTTTCTATTGGTACAAGTCTAAATATCTATAAAATCAGGGTATTAAGAGATGGGTATCAATCAGTGGCTATGTTATTTTAATTCTATATAAAGATCTGAAATTTTTATTTGGTTCCAAGTCTAAATTTGTGTGAATATTTATTTTGTTAGGTCACAGTGTACAACTTTGTTCAATTGGCTGAGTTGTACTATGCCGGAACATGGTATGCCGGAACACGGCATGGACAATAAAGGCCCCACCAATGCCCGAAACGGAAGCACAACAGAACGAACACCAAAAGTAAGGTGTGTGGCAACAACTCAATTATTAGTTGTATCCTTCTTATTCGTATATGTATATGTTCTTATGTTTGTATGGTATATAGGCGAAGGCAAAGGCAAAGTCTTGTCTCAACCTGCAAGTGAATTTCTCTCTGTGATCGATGAGATGGGTATCTTCAGTTTTCTTCGATACTGATGTTTTTAAGGTAACAAGATTTGAGTTTGCAAATATTATAAATTATTAGTTTCAGGGTAACAAAAAATTATGAATAGCTTAATTCATCACATTATTGTTCACTTGACCATTTCTATATAACTTCAGATTAGTGACTATCAAGTCCATGCCCCTAGGTTTGCAATATATGATATCACATTTTGTTGCCTGTGGTGGTAAATTGTTTGTTATGTTCTGTCGTCTTAATGTAATCCATAAATTGTTGTTTGGTTGAAATTCTGCTGGTACTGGATTGTAGCTATAGTATGTCCAAGTACAAGCCTTTTAATGTGATTTGAATTTGGGTGTCTTGGCCTTTAGGTATTGAAGATTCGTCATATGATTATGTCCAAATGGACTTAATACTTCCGGCGGTGGAAGAGGGGGCACTAGAGCAGAGGATGATGTTGTATCAGTGGCCGAATTTGAAATTTCAGAGAGAAATATGCCTCTAGAATTTCTGAATTATAAGACATACTCTTACCTTCTAGCAACGGGACTGAAAGCAACATCAGCTAGCAACGGGACTGAAAGCAGCAACATCAGCTAGCAACAGGAAAGAAACCAACATCAGCTGCAACTGGACAGCTAGCAATAACAGGAACCAGTGCGGTTGTTCTGTATAATAGGGTTAAATATGCCTCTCAATTTCTTATTTTGTTTTTGTTTTTGGGTCAATTATGTGATTTATGCCTTCTCTTCATAACATATCACTTGGGTTTTTGTATTAAATTTTCAGATAAAATTTGTTGTATTGTCAAGTGCCAACATTTGTTTCTATCAATTATGCATTCTCATCTTAGTCATTTAGGTTTGGAACTGGGACATGGGGCACATGAAATTGTATTTGTATATTTTGTTCGAACATGTTACTTGAATTTGTCAAATTGAACAACATGCAAATCTGTAAAGCTTTGGTACATATTTTTCTTCAGAAGCCCATCTTTTGCATATTTTGAGTAAGAAGCCCAATTTTAGGCCCAATCCATTATCATTAAAAAAAAAAACCAACTGAATAAACCGAGCACAACTGAATAAACCGAAATGATATATTCAATTCGGTTTAGTTCGGTTATGACTCATATCGGTTCGGTTTCGGTTTTGATTTTATTGATTTCGGTTAATTCGGTTCTCAGTAATTCATTTCAGTTGGAACCGAATTAACCGAATACTCACCCCTAACCTCAAGGGCCTTCAAGAAATTTCTAGTCCTTTACAATAAACTTCTATGTCTAAGATATTGACATAATGAAAAGATTTTAGAATTCTAGAAACTTAAGGAAACCTCGTGAGAGTTCAAGAGTACTCCACCATTCTCTTGAGAATTCTAGAGCCTTCTAATTAAACCCCTGCGCTTGAAACATTTTCGGTGGAGTGAAAAATCTTGCGCGTTATATTCACCCCGACTTGTTTCATCAACGCCCTCGTTGACGAGTGCACCAAGTATCCGAACGGCTTCCACTTCAGTAGGCACGGTTGCCGCGTTTCGTACCTTCTTTTCTTTTTCGTACGGTCCTCTCCGGACTTGTGCATCTTCCCCTTAAGGTCAAAAGCAAACGGATTCAAAGCATCACCTTTCAGCATGGTCTGCACTCTCCTCAGTACAAAAAGAGGCTTAAGCGGATTATCATGTCGCTAATCTACCTCATCTCGTGGGTGCAAATAGTTTCCCATACCTCCGCGCATGTGAGTCCTATTGCAACTCCATCGACCCGAACGTCCAACACGATCATTGGGCGACTCCTTATACGAGCCACTCCCCATAATTTTTTCATCACCCTTGGCATAGCGATGCTTCTCATTTGGCCAAAACATGTGTTCTACCTTCTCTAGTGAGCTTCACCATCCTTCGGGTTCTTTGTTCCCCGACTATGCCCTCCTTGGCATGGTCGTGGTCACCCCTCTGCATCGTAGGATCCTCGACAATGCCATCCTCAAATACGATCAAGGCTATCCCCCTTATGTACGCATATCCTTGTCGCATTTGCCTCCTCGCAGCTCGTGACATGCTTCTCCATACCCGTGCCTAGCTCTGTAGCACGATCGACCTCCCTCCGCAAAAGTGACTCCTTGGGATACTCCTTTGAAACACCATTGATCTTGCTTGGAAGATCTTCCTCCAAGTAGGTCATCTCCCCTTTGCTACCTTCCTCGAGCTGAAGGGCAGAGATAGTTTTGCCCTTTGATAGCTCAGCTCGTACAACACTCACAATACACGATGAATCCTCCTTCGTAAAGCTGACGACTTCCAAGTATGACATTGAAACTGTCTTCGCCGTGATTAGAAAATCTATGCCAATAACATTTTGAAGTCGTCCAATGATGTAGCGGTGAAATTGGCAACACCCGACCAATGTCCCACCTCTAAGCGAACTCCCTTAGCTACCCTTGCACCAGCACCTGCGAATTAACCGCCTTCATCTTCCTTTAATCATTTTTCCAAGGCTAGACCAAGCGAAGGACCTCCGCGTTCGAGATGAAGTTATGAGTGGCTCCCGTATCGACCAACGCCCGTGTGCTCAAGTCATTGATCCTCACGTCAACGTACATGAGCTCCTTGTTCGGAGTCTTCAATATAACAGACTTGCCTTGACGGCATTGAGTAAGCGCAACGCTCTCATGTGCGCTTCCAATTCGTACTCCTCGTCCTCAACCTCCTCACTTCAGACGACATTGACACGCTTGTTCCTCTTCTGGCAATCCCGAGCAAAGTAATTCTCTCCACATATGAAGCACGAAACAATCCGCTCGAGTTAGACCTTTTCACGCTTCTTTCCCTCGGGTCCTTCTTATGAGAGCTCCCCTTCTTACCACCATCATTCTCCTTGGTGGTCTTTGAACTGGCCTTGTCATTGTTGTCGCTACACCCGTACTCGACAAGCCTTTCGATTATTGCCACAACGTCGTTCAAGTCTTGCACCCTATGCCACTGCAATTCCTAAACCACCCACGATTGAAATCCATTAAGGAAGAAGAACAACCGATCATCCTCGCCCATGCTATATATCGTGAGCATCAAACGTGTGAACTCCACAATTTACTACTTAACCGTCTTGGTGTGCTTGAGTTACCGTAAGCTCCGCCTCACCACGAACTCCAAATTCCCTAATAGAATTATGACTTGAGATCATCCAAGTCTCAATCGAGCACAAATCCTTATCTATTTCCATGCACCTATGACGCCACCACAACATAGCATCGGTGAAGTAGAGTGAAGTAATATTTACATTCTCGGCCTCATCCTCGATGTGTAACGCCTTATAGTATCGCTCCACATTCTACAAGAAATTTTTCACTTCTTTGGCATCTTGTACCCCACTGAATGGTTTCAGCTCGGAGATCTTCCTTCTCGGTGCCTCCCTAAGGTCCACCGTTCGCAATAGCCTTCTCCAAAATGGCAACTTTGGTCTTGAGTTCTCCGCAGCTCTCAACCACGGTCTTCATATCCTCGTAGCCTCGAAGCTTCCCACGTAAGTCCTCAATCTCCACACGATGTGCCTTGAGCTCCTCCTCAAGT
This sequence comes from Iris macrosiphon, assembly GCA_036927795.1. Taxonomy (NCBI): domain Eukaryota; kingdom Viridiplantae; phylum Streptophyta; class Magnoliopsida; order Asparagales; family Iridaceae; genus Iris; species Iris macrosiphon. The sequence goes on from JAYESA010000020.1 coordinate 44,488,477, forward strand.
GCGGACCGGATCTCTTGGATTTGCTCCCAAAATATTTCCATGGACGAAGCGACATCACTCTCTAGCCCATCGTAGAACTCCTCTAGCCTTGTGTTGCTTTGCTCCAGGAAGTCCATGTGCATCCCTATGTCCCTCGAACCCATCTCCAAGATCTCGAGACAATATCCACAAGATCGACAAGGGTATGCTCCGTCATAGGCTCATTGCTCTTGCCTCTCTTATTGATCTTAGTGTTCCTCTCTTTAGGCGACGCGAGCCTCCTGGACGTTCTCCGATATCAACATGGCACTAACCAACCTACCACTTGTCACGGACTTAGTGTTTTTGCCTACATCTCGTTCCGTTCGGTGGAAGAACTTCCTCGAAGACCCGTGCAAGCCTACCCCCAAACACTTAGCTAGATCGCTAAGGCGAGAATGAAAACATATGAAGCAAAAGAGAAAAAGATTGGAATGTTGAAATTTTCACTATACTAGAGAGAGATTACAACTTCTTGGATGGTGAGGAGCTCTCCACACTCCCACCTTATTTATAGGGCCTTCAAGAAACTTCTAGCCCTTTACAAGAAACTTCTAGGAAAAAGAGCTTCTAGGCCTAAGATATTTGCATGATGAGAAAATTCTAGAACTTCTAGAAACTTAGAGAAGCCTCATGAGAGTTCAAGAGGACTCCATCATTCTTTAGAGAATTCTAGAACCATCAAACTAAGCCCCTACGCTTGCAACACCGTCTCGGTGGAGCAAAAAATCTTGTGCGTTATACAAAACCCAAGAACAAGAACACCTATTAGCATTAGAAAACTGGTTAGAGATTTTTTAGCACTTGGTACATTAGTACACGAGGGAATGGGGCTTAAACAGAGAAAAGGATATTAAATTTATACAGAAATTGCATCAAAGAACCAAGTGTACTTTTTTAGACTAAACGGTGGAATAAAATTCCCTTTTGTTCCATTAATGACTAGTTAACCGAACAAAGACCCAACTACAAGTCTCCAAACAACAAAAGAAAAAAAAAGACAAGCTACAAACTCAAGTTAAAACAGAAAAGGAATGATCTGCCAGCTTGTCAAGCTCACTAGATCGTTCATCGCTTTTGTTGTCATGAATCTTGAGATTTCTTTTCACCTGTGATGTATCCTCCAACTTGTGAGGCCCATTCATTACGCTTTTCAACCCATATAGCGTAAATAACCCCCCTTGATACACTCAATTCAAGTACACACAACGTGTCTAGGTCTCTTATCAAACCGACACTCCCTAGCTACCGTATGCAGTGAGGACTCAAACCTTGTCTATCTCCAGCCCTGATATCCACTCACATTGTGTCTATGCCCCGTTGCCAACATAGCACACCCCTAGCTCCCCTTCACAACATGTGCTTAGTGATTCTGATTCCCCTTCTCATCAATTCACGACCCACGACCTCTCATAAGTGTTGAATTGGAATTTGCTCCAAATACACATATGCATCCTGAGCGACAAGTGATTTCAATCTCTAATAAATATCTGAACAGGACTTTCCTTTTGCTGACTTGCTCACCGTGCTCTTGAAGGTTGAACATTCTACCTCCTCGTTTAGAGATTAAGCTTGAGTTTGTCCTCAGAACATCTTTTATTCTCCCCCATTTCTTCTTTGTTTTCTCCTGGAGGAATCGCTGACCCCAATAAGAAGCTAGGAGATAACTCATTAATCATGTCTCGAATCATCTCTTTGATGTATTTAATGGGCCCAATCTCCTCATCTGAAGGTATTGTGGTTTCTGTCTCTTGTCCAACTAGTTTCTTCTTGAACCAAAAGTATAATCAACATATTTAATTGGCAAATTTCAAGAAACCAGGTTGAAGTTTCCAGTTTTATCAGTTTACACCCTAGCTTTATATTTTTGCTTCACTTATCCTTCACTTATCCCTTGTCATCTACTACAGCTCGAAAGTTGAACCATCGAGAAATGGGGAAAGAATGAAAGAAAAACACACATCATCATCGTTATAAACCATTCTTCTCTGGCCCACAATCCTTCCTCCTCCTCCCTCCTCCAAGTGAAGGCAACACCTCTAGGTCTACCTCCCCTCCCCACTCCATTGAGTCTTCCATCACTTGCTACCTTCTCTCATTTGGTTGTTTCTTCGCCTTCTTATCCCCACCTTCCGCTGTCTACCTACACCTCTATTGTACTCTAGCCTCGTCCAAAAGTTCCCATGTCTGGCCTGCCACACATTATCTTCTAATTCATCGTACTTTGTTTAGTTTATAAGATGCACCTCTGGTTGGCTCCATGGACCTCAATCGTATACATCACGATGTGGGACCATCTTTCTCCAACAGTGACTCGCTTCCATCAACCACAACACCTGCCCAATCCACTCCATTTCCGTCTAATTCGGTTCAAGGGCTCCCCCTTCATAATGGTCAAGATCAACTCCAAGACTAACCATCCAGGATGGGGAGGGAGATTACAAATAATGGAAATATAAGTGGATTATGATTTACGGGAAAGGCATACGAATTTATTAGCGTAGATAAAAGCTCCATCACCATGACTGAGGTATCGAACATACGGGATTTCAACTCTACATGTAAATAAAATTGTCTTCGGTCCTATGATATGGAGGACATACCATCGCAGTTAAAAGTTGAAGCTTTGTCTATATGGTATAACAGTATGTGTCTCTAATATATTCTCTCCTATAGATTTAGTAAGTTAACCATATGTGAAGAATCAAATCAAGGTATTCAGTATCCTCGGAAACTGGTACCACTGAAACTAACCAAACCTTCAAAGGAATCAAAACCACTGAAACCCCTCAAAATTGCCGAAACAATACCCAGAAGAATCTGAAACCGAGAGCACAACTACCGATCTTGAAACAAATAACCTCCACTTAAGTTCAATAAGGTAAAACAAGAAAACTTCATCACAGATAAAAAGTTTGTTTCGAATAAAGTTAATTTGAAGTTTGTCCCAAAATATTGGCGTAATGACAAACCATTTGTCCAATTTCAATGCCAAAATAATAGGTGGTCCAATTTCAATGCCAAAATAATAGATAATTCTTCCTATCTTTACTAAACCCTTGAAAACAATAAAAATTATCTACTACTACACTCTTGATTGTAATAGATATTTCTACACATACGTATCAGAAGCATACTTGGTCAATGCAGAGACAATATATAACACGCACGTAACAAACTCTACTAAGTCTAAAACCACTAGATGCATATCAAGGGTTACGATGCGCTATCGATTTAGTTTAACAAAGGTCTCATAGAGCTATAGAAACCCTATTATTATTGTTATAAGTTTGTATTGTTTTTTTTCCTTTGGATGGGTTTCACTTTTAATGGCCCTAGCAAGTATCACCATTGGAACGTAAAAAAGATTTATTTGGGCAAATTTTATTTAAGTTCAGTATTTTGTACCTTATATCTTTCTATGTATTATTCTACCAAATCCATTATTCACCTGAATGGATCTTTATGATCCAAGGGTGATATTTGTTAGGTACAACTAAATTGCTAACACAGGGAGTAACAACTAAAACCCTATGTGCGTGCATGTGTGTGTATAGAGTGGTCTACTGCAGACCATATTGACTTATCATGCTAGACAGTGAGTCCATGTTAACACTTGTGTGCATTTCCATGTATCATAGATTGGGTTGCATAGACTAGCATAAAATATGCACGACGTAAACATAAATCGCTCAACCCCCAAATATCTTTGTTTTGCAAATTTGGTTCTGAATCATGGAACATCGTTCTTCCAAAACACTAAAGTTACTGTTCAATAGTTCCAAACCCAAGCGAATTGAAATTACTCCTAGCCACACAATTTTTATCAAGTTGATTAGAGAAGGGACAACATCATTAATGGAGGAAAAATATCACGCACCTGTTTGCAGTAATCAAGAGGCCTACCCCAACTGTAAATCAAGGAAAAATACTCCTACTTGGATACTTATTTCACCAAAGCATTCTCAAGAAGCCTACCCCTAAAGTTCCTTGTTCCACACCAAGTGGCATACAGGCGTTCCCGATTACATTGCTCATTCCGTAAAGTTCTGCTTTGTTGGTAACCTTTTTCCTTTTTTTACCATGAAAAAAAAATTCTGACAAGAACATACATGTCGATATAATATAGAAGATTTATTTTCTTGTTTCCACAGAAATTGTATTTGAATACAATAACAGAAACAAGAGCTAAACGCTTTTTCATGAGTTTTTGGTCAGGTGCTCTGAGTCTAATGTATTTCCTCCATTCACAGGCCATTTCCTGACATATAATTCCAAGCCCCATATCATTCCTTAATAGTTTCAATCCATGTTTCTTTTGGCTACCCCTTCCCCAAGTATCAGTGTATCACCCTACAGCTACAATCTAATCACTCCTAATTGGTACACCCATGGATATTCATACATAATGTCCAAACCATCTCAAACAATTTTCCGCATCTTGTCCTCAATCAAAGGCACCTTTAACCTCCTACAAATAATATAATTCCTTAACCTATATTTTCCGATACTGCAGCTCATCTAACATAGCATCACTTTTCACAGGAGTAATTCAAATAGCATATTACCTCAGCCAAAGAGAACCATGTTATTGTTCACCTGCCACAACTGTGGCAGATCTGCAACTTACGGGTTCAGATGCAAAAAATTCAAATTTAAATGCAGTACATACCACAAGCATCATTTATATGCACAACTCATGAATAAAAGGTAAGCTCAGCAAATTGCCAAAACAAAGGAGATGGTTATGAATGATGCAGAATAATCAAAAGCTTAGAAAGGAAATCAAGTACATGTTGAGATAAACGAGACGAAGAAAAGTTTTGCCCTTCTTGCTTGCAGTAATCTTTTCCACCATCTGCATAGCCATAAGAGCATTAGTTCTATAGATCTGTTCACTGTAGGCATTTCTCTTAAAGGTAGAGTTTTTATCAGCATCAACATCCATAGCCATGTGATCGTCAACAGCAGATATAGTGCAGTTTTTCTCATTACTCTTCAGCTGCAACCCCCAGTCATCTAATGTAACATCAATTAAATTTGTGATGATATTCAAGATAAACAAAATAACTGCACGTCCAAAATCCATCTTTTGAATTCCATATCTATGTGAAAGTAGTAGAACATCATCAATGGACTTTGTTATCCTGTAGAATTTCATTTATTAGTACAAGAACATAGAACATCGGCTATGGAAATCAAAAGAGTAGATACCAAAGCATGGAACATGTCAAACTGGTTGTTCAAACACACCCATGCACACAAATAAATCAACACAACATTGGTCATCTCAATTGCAGCATTTGATACCCAAGAACTAAACGCATGTCCAGGTAATAAAGAGTGCACAACAATTGCATGTAAATCCTACAGTAAGATCAGTTGCATATCTAGATTTGTGTGGACAACAATATCAGAAGAGACTATGCGAACATATGAAAGTATCTTTTGTCTTTACCTACAAATATATGAAAGTTGCTTGACTTCAGATCTCACGCATATAAAACAATAACACACACAGGATGAATAAAGTTTGTTGGTCCATTAGCCTTCTTGTGATTTGTTGGCTATACCATCCTACAACTTGGATCTTAGGTGAGGAGATTCACCAAAGACAACAGGAAGATACGACTCATACTAACAAGAGCGATGGATGAAAGCTGCGGCAAGCTTTAACCAGTTGGCAGACAATACTGTCTTTAGTTTTTTTGAGTTTCTATCTTATGTTTTCTTTTTCCTTCTTTTAGGTCGTGACAGTTAACCTCTTGTTCATGGATAATTATAATCAATGGAAGATGGGAGGACTTTTATCCCTCCATTTAGTTTTGGATAAAGGAAATGATTTAACTTAAATTCATTAATTCTAATGTTTTGGTGTAGTGGCATAACATGGCATCTCAGTAACCAAAGTTTAAATCTATCCAGTGCCCATTTTAAGGGCAATTTTAGACAAATATACTGTTGCACGCTAATCTAACTCCCAGACCACAAAACAGGGATTCAACCTATGGGGGCAATTGAAATTATACAAATAGTAACCCTCGACCCTCAACTGGCAGTAACCCAAGTTCAAAATATTGTATGGCATGGATTTTAATTAAGGCATATCAAAAAATTATACAGCTATACATGAATTCAGTTCTCAATCCACAAAATGGACATCCAACTTGCAGAGGCATATGAAAATAGTATAAATATTATAACCCTCGCCTTAACTCTACAGTTGGTGACGTGGTGGCGGTTTAACAATTACAATGTATGTCCATAAATTTTGTCTTTTCTTTTGCATTAGAAACCACCATCAAACCCCACCCCCCACCCAAAAAAAAGAACCACTATGTAGACAAGAACATAAATCCTCATTCCGCCACGAATCAATCCTCATGGCGGTTTAACAATTACAATGAATGTCCATAAATTGTCTTTTCTTTTGCATTAGAAACCACCATCAAACCCCACCATCCACCCCCCAAAAAAAGAACCACTATGTAGACAGTGTTGGAAGCTACCGGCAATAGAACACAAATCCTCATTCCGCCAGGAATCAAACCAACCACCCCCCACGCCCCCCACCATCAAACCCCACCATCCACCCCCCAAAAAAAGAACCACTATGTAGACAGTGTTGGAAGCTACCGGCAATAGAACACAAATCCTCATTCCGCCAGGAATCAAACCAACCACCCCCCACGCCCCCCCCCCCCACCAACACCCCCAAAAAGAAAAACCTAAATTAGTGCCTAATCCTAGAAAAATTAACATGGAACACATTCCAACATTCCATTTGTACTAATAAGCATGTATACATCTACAATTTGAGAAAACAATTAGATTTTTTTTTAAAAGCCAATAAATATCACCTCTCCCTAAGAGAGCCAAAGGCCGTCGGAGGAGCAGCGAAGATGTACCGGCTCAACAGCTCCAGATACAGTCGGTACGCCTCCGGCTGCGCCTTCCGGTGAGGAATTACCCTGGAAAAAAATCACCACCAAACTCCTCAATTCCCACTTAATTCATCCAAATCAAATAAAATTCCGAGCAGCTTAACCTTACTTAACGGTGAGCAGAGCGAGCACGTGGAGCGGGGAGACGAGGCCAGAGGCCATGGCGTACTCGAGCAGCTTCCAGAGCGCCGAGCCGTTATTCTCGAAGCAGAGGTTCCTCACGAGCACAAGCCCTAATTTTAAGCTCGGAAGCGCCTCCCCCTTCAGCCGCAGCAGCCTCGCCAACTCCGCCGCCGGGGAGGACGTCACCGGAGACTTCACAGCGGCCATCACCGCCGCCTCCACGTCCGCGTCCATCAGTTCCTCCATGACCGGTGGAGAGAATTCTAGGGTTTCGAATTTCTAGGATAATTTGGGTGAGTAGAGACGTTTCAAAATTTGAAACGGAAAAGGGTGTTGGGGAGGGGGAGTCTTCGTTTGACCGGTGATGGTGACTTCGTCGGACTAGTTCACGTGGCGGGTTCTGATTGGTGGATTGATCTGGGAGGGAGACCGGAGATTTACGTCGGTGGTGGGACAATGGCATGTGATCATTTCCTTCACTTAAATCTGTTTATTTTTTATTTTTTTTCCAGTTTTAGGCCACGTTTGGTTCACGAGAGCATATCATCGGAAAAAAAAAATTTTATTTTTTTACGTTTGGACGCATAAGAAAAAAGGAGAGAAAATTGTCACGACCCGCATCCGGTATAGGGACACGAGTACGTGGGTACGTCCATCTACGATATCTTGGTCTACTATTCTATCTAATATCTCACACAAAGTGTATAAAGTACTGTCATGCAATCTCAATACCAAATAATACGCAATCACATATAAAACTGAAGGAAAATGTACGCACGATATGGAATAGAAAGAATAAGAAGTACAAATCTCAAAACATCACATAACCATCTCCAACTAAACACAACTCCATATCTCAAACAATAATACAAACCAATGTCTAAAATAGAAATAACTACTACAAGGTATAGAAATCAAAAAGGCCTCAGTCTCTGGCACTATCCTCGGGTGACACTCCATCTGTCAGTCCATAGTGAGTGGGACACATCATTTCTAACCATTCATCTGAAAAATATTTTTCAGTCAGGAATGGAGCGAAGTACAACCCAATAGCAGTTCCAATTAATTGATAATGACTATAAACAGAAATAGAGAATATAATACAAGACGAGAAACAATGGACAAAATCAACTATAGTGGATGAACAGGTAAACAATGAACAATATGGTAAACACTGGTCACAATGAATAGAACAAGACAATAGAATGAAACAATGAACTAGAATGTGGTGAAGAACTGTAACTATGCTAAGTGGTTGAAATACTAGATAGATATGTGATCGGCTTGGGTGAACATTGTCTACTTTAACGTTGGATAAACATTATCTAAGTTATACTAATTATATCAATATAACTAATTTATATGCTCACCCATTTACTAATACCATAATTTATATATATATATATATATATATATATATATATATATATATATATATATATATATATATATATATACTAACTACTAGCATACATCATATACTAATACATACCTATTACCTATCATCAATACAACATACATACCTAGATATAGTTATTAGCCTAATTAGTTGGTATATATATATATATATATATATATATCACTATTTATCAACATAACAAGTATATATATAATCACTACTACTTATACTAATTATAAAACTTATATATTACTAATTCTATCTCTTTAAACTAACTCTAATCACAATAAATTACTAAACCCAATACCTTGTTGAGCTACTGAACTGATACTTGTCTGATACTGTGTACGATACTGCTACTGTGCTCTTCAATGGTTGATGCATTGCTGCACAGGCTCAAGATACTTGTTGTGCAGCTAGCTCCACTTGCTGAAAGCCTGCTGCATGCTTGTCCCTTGCTGAACTGCTAACTGCAGTGCTCTTTCTTGCTGAAACTGTGCTGGGCCACACTAGCTGCAGATACTGTACTATGCTGATAACTAAACTGATACTCTGTAGAATGCACTGCCCTCCAATGCTCCATGCACATTGCTATGTGCAGTTGGTCTCCTCTGCTGCACTAACTTAGTTTGCTGAATGCCACTGCTGAAACAATGCTCATGCTAAATACATTGGCTATTGATAACTGGTTCTCAATGCAGTTGTTCATTCCTTTGCTGCAGCTAAAACTACTGCACTATGCTGTGCTGGTTGATGCATGTTGTACTCACTGTGCTGATGCTGCACTACAACATGCTGCAGTGAGTAGCTTCCTTGCTGTGCACGAGCTACATTGGCTTGAGCTTCCTGCCTGTTGTATGATGGCTACTACAGTGTGCATTGATGCAACTGTTGCAGGCTCGTGCTGCACCTGAAGACTTCTGCAGAATCTAGCTGACTGCACACTAGACTGAACTTCACAGTGGTGGTTCCCTACTTGGATGCATGAGCTGCTGGGCTTCCCTCTCTGTGCTGCTACTGCAGCAGGGCACGATTTGTTTTGGTGGAGGCGGAAAGCTTAGTCCACGCTACATCGGACCCTTCGGTATTCTTGCGAGGGTCGGTACAGTGGCGTATAGACTAGACTTGCCACCTGCACTAGAGGGAGTGCATGACGTGTTCCACGTGTCACAGCTGAGGCGGTACGTGGAAGACCCTAGTCACGTACTAGATCACTCAGAGATCGAGGTTGGTCCGACTCTCAGCTACCCTGAGCAGCCCGTAGAGATCTTGGATCGCAGAGAGAAGGTGTTGCAGAACCGGACTATTCCTTTGGTTCGTGTTGCATGGAGATATCACTCTCCAGGGGAGTCGACCTGGGAGAGAGAGAGGACGAAATGCGCGAGCAATACCCGTATCTCTTCGAGACCTTAGGTATAATTCCTTATCTGTTTTCGTTCTTGTTCTAGTTCAATCCAATTTCGAGGACGAAATTTTTTTTAGGAGGGTAGACTTGTCACTACCATATTTCCAGATTAGGACATTATTGTAATTTCCCTGTTTAATTTATTATGTAATAAATATCTGTGATGAGTTTTATTAAATGATTATAAGGTGTTCTTAATGCATTAGGTTTTAGGTTAAACCCTAAAAACCCATTAGGTTTAACCTTTGTGACCAAACCCTAATTGGTATTCTAGTTTTTAGTGAAACCCTAATTGGCATTTTTAGTTTTAGATTTAAAACCCTAGAAATGACTAAACCCTAATTAATTTAATTCTTAATGACTAAACATGAAGGGTTAATTAAACCCTTGTATTAGAAACCCTAACCCTAGTCCTATATAATGAAGGGAAGCCTCCCTCAAGCTTCTTCCTTCATGAAGAAAGCCCTAAACCTAGCCTCCATTAGAAAAACCATTCCTTCCCCATAAATTTCAGAATTTAAAAACCCTAGAAGTCCATTTCCTCCTCCATCAAAAGGAATCTAGGAGCTTGGACCAAGAAGGCTTGAAGAAAGAGGACCTACATTGGGAAACCATCTCCCAATAGGTGAGGATCCGAATTTAAACCCATTTTAATTCTGTTTTCCATTGTTATTTGGCCATTAGGAGCCCACCAATTGGTTTAGGTCTCGTATTTGGGGTTTCTCCATGAAAACCTAGTTGATTCTAGGGTTTGGTGTTCCTACGAGATTTGTCCCCAATTTCATGAACCCTAATCCTAGGGGTTTGCATGTAGACATGATTACACCTCCAACGTGTAGGTTTGATCTCGATTTTTAGGGCTTTGGTTGAGGATTCATGGGTTCTTAGTGTGAAATATGTTTTCAACACAACATGTGTTTGCTGAAATGTTTCTGGAAGGGGATACCAAGTTTTAACCTAGTTTCGTTGAACCCGGATATACACACACACACACACACACACACATATATATATATATATATATATATATATATATATATATATATATATATATATGTGTGTGTGTGTGTGTGTGTGTGTGTGTGTGTGTGTGTGTGTGTGGTATACCTACGGATTTGTGCTGTTTTACATGCGATTTAGGGGTTTCACTGTGCACAGTCGGGTAGAGATGTCTGTGTGTATCGACAGTGGGAACAAGGGTATGAGGTATTCTGTGTATAATCGGGCTCTTGTGCATTGTGCACTGAGTTCTGAGGTGGCTCAGTGTATGTGAATTGGGGGTTGTGAATAGGGTGTATCAGTTAGCTGATACTGTGTACTAGTATGTTTAGTGAGTTAGAGTGTGTGCATTGGAGTAGAGCCAATATCAGGGTTCTTTGTGAGTGTGTCTTAATGTATCAGTGTGGAATAGGGGATTTGTATCGGATCCCAACTATGGTTGCTGAGTTTCAGTAAGCCAGTATTGGAATTGCCAGTATGGATGTATCGTGTAACACTGTGGTTAGAGTATCAGTAGGATTGTAGGTTTAGAGTATCAGTAGGTTGGGGGTTACTTCGAGTGAACTGTGGTGTTAGCTGTGCACCAGATCATTCCTGTTTTGCTGAGTGTTAGGCATCAGTGATTCGAGTTCTTAGAGTATCAGTTGTCTCAGTAAATTTTGGGATGAACTGAGCTGTGTGAGTGTCTCAGTGAGCTCATGTGTGTGTTTGCCTGTGTGTGAGTGTCTCAGTGAGCTCCTGTGTGTGTCTGCCTGTGTGTGAGTGTCTCAGTGAGTGTGTGTGTCAGTTTTTACTGTGAGGCAATGTCACGACCCGCACCCGGATATTCGGGCACGAGTACGTAGGTACGTCCAGCCTACGCCGCAGTGTCGGCGGTAGTATGTTGTCTAGGTCATAATCACAGGTAATTTAGAATCTATCTCATCCACAATAAAGTAAATAGACAAGGAAAATGACAGAAAATAAGAATGCTAAGATTTCATAAACAAAATGTGATATACAAATCCATAGTTTAATACAGAATCCAGAAGATAAATCGGGGACAAACCCGAGTATTGTGCTGAAAGAAAATACTAGCTAACTGGCTGACTACTCCTCAAAAGTAGTCTCCTGAGTAGGTACCGGCTCCTCAAAAGTATCACCTGCTACCTCATAGGGACCATAAAAGGTGGGGGCAAAGTCCTCATCATCGCCTAATATGTCAACGGATCCAGTCAGGAAAGGAGCAAAGTACACAATGCACAACAAGATTTAAACTAAATATTTGTGACAGGTAGAAAATAACTGACTAAGCATCATGTTGAGAATATGCATAAATAAGTAGTAAAAATTAACTGAGAATTAAATGCTATAAATTAGGAATATAAGTAAAACATGATTAATTGCTATAAACCAGAGACATGAGTAAAACAGGAATATAGTGAGACAAGAAAATATAACTGTAACAAGACAACAGGAACTGCAACAAGACAAGAACTATTGTGTGTGTGAATTTGTATATTTAGAATACATAGTTGGCATGTAGGGGTTTATAAGGCTAATCAGGCCGTCATAGACGGCTATCAGACATGAATAATCGAGTATCAGGCTGATGGTGCAGTCGCGTACCAAAAGCTATCAGACATGACAGGGAAAAGGGTAAACCACATGCCTCCTAGTATTCTTCCACCCGACAAGCAAGACATGAAATCTAATATTCTAACACTACGTGCAATCATCAATGTTACTAGTAGATCAAGGAATTAATTATCACAATATAAAGATTAAACTTAAAATGCAGGTACTTGCTTGATGTTTGGATCCAATTACAGTTTTGTGTCTCGGGAAAATTTCCAGAAATGAGTCCAGATGCTGAAATAAACATTACCATCATGCTCAGAAGATATCAAATAGCTAGAAACGCCTGTCCTTGAGTCCAATTTGGAGACAAGGGCAGAAACGGCAGTTTCGGGTCAAAACGGGGTCCGCATGTGGGCCCGCTTTGCACCGAAAAACGTGTCAGGGTCAAAGGTCTCCAAATTTACCAAACTTAGTGTCAACAGGTCAGGAACGATGATACGAACCCAACAGAACTTCCAGAATTGGATTCCGATGAGCCGATCACAAAATCGCCCGTCGAACGGGCCTGTGGGGCCCACGACACGCGATTTCGTCAACGTTCTCAGAATCGAACCAAACTTGGGTCACAGGACCAGCGTAACGCTACGAGTCCGATGGCGCAAGTTTCGTTTCGATCCGACGTGTGTACAGAAAGTTAGGGCTTAATTCAGAAAAGGCGGGTACGGGGCGGTGTCCGCGGATACGCGTTGATCCCGGTGTGCACGTACACCCGAATCGACTTCCGCGAAATCACACACGTCCGTATCAATGATGCGCACGTATTTGTGAAGACCGCGCGCGACCAAGTCGTCCCGTTTGGCGGGGCGTACCCAGTTCCGGGGTGAATCGGGTCGATGTTTTTCCTGTTTTTGGATCGCGGTGTGCGATCACCACAGGACGCGATGCCCCGAGCGGTTTGTCCGGGCACCGAGAGGGTCATACAGGCTACGCGTTGTAATTTACGGAATTGAAAATGGGACAGCGAGGAGAAAGTTACACGCACCTGAACAGGGCTCGAGAAACCGGGTTTTTCTCGTGTCCATGTCGTGTCCGACACGCCGACACGAAATTGGGGAAATTAGGGTTAGGGTTAGGGTTTTGCTGGCCGTAGACGGCGGGGGCCGGACGGAGGTGCACCGGAGAGGGCGGGGGACGGTTCGTCGAGGCGAGGCGGAGGCGCTGGAGGCCGGGCGGCGCCGGATTCCGGCGGAGGCGGCTGCCAATGTTGCTGCTGCTGTGTCGGGGCGCCGGAGTCGTCGTGAGGTGGCGGAGGAAGGAGAGGAAGGAGGAGGAGGGGGCTGGTCGGGGCGGAGCTGGGGCGAGGCGTCGGCCGGGCACGGGGGAAAGGAGCGGCGGAGGAAGGGGTTTCCGGTGGGGAGTGGGGATGGCCGGAGTGGGGTTTATATAGGGGAGAGGGGCGCTGGGTCGGCCGGGGATGGCGGCGGGAAGAGGGGATCGACGCCGGGAGGAGCGGAGCGAGCGAGGCGGGGGAGGGGCTGACGTGGGGCTGGCCGCCGGAGGCGGCGGGGGCGTGGCCACGGGGGAACCGGTCGAGGGGCTAACGTGGGGCTGACGGAGTCAGCGGGTCGGGCAGGAGGCGGGTCGGGTCTGACTGACCCGACCCGACCCGACCCGGTAGCGGGTTGGCAGGCTGGGCCGGGGGGTCAGGCCCAATGGGCCGGGCTGGAGAACGGGCCGGAGAATAATAATAATAATAATAATAATAATAATAATAATAAATCAATTAATTAAATAAATAAATAAATAATTAAATAGTTTTTAGGTGTTTTAAATTAGGTCCGGGGCCATATAAATTCCAGAAAAATTATCCTAAGTCCAGTTTTCTATTTCACACCCAAAAATATTATTTTTATAATATTTTAATATTATTTATTAACAATAAAAAAATCATTTAATAATTAAAACCCTGATTTTAATTACAAAAAATTTCCAGAAATTTCCAGAAAATTGTGAAAAATTCCAATTTAAAATTCTTGCAAAATCTGGGGGTTTACAGGCAATCTGTGCATCAGTAGACTGTGGTGCACAGAATTGACACTGTGAGTTTAGGTACCTGTGTTCAATTGTTAGTGTATCAGTAGTTTTAGCCATTTAAGTGTGCATTGGTTTGAGTTTAGTGAGTGATCACATACCTATATAGATTAGCTGATACTGTGTATCAGTATGTTGGAGTCGGGTTCACAGTGTGTGAACTGTGTGTGCCAAGTTCTCCCGGTGAATGAGTGTAGTGTAGTTGTTCTATTGTGGTCTTGTGTACACATGTAAGTATGTTGAGCTGCTGATGATGTCTGGGGTTAGTGCTTATAGTAGCATGTATGTAGAGTGTGGGGGGTTCTTTGACTGAGCTCAATATGCAATGAGGATTATTGCTTGCACTCATGTGCAACTGCAGTAGCAGTATAAGGTAGGGGAGATAGGTCAGTTATTGAGTTGGGTGGACTGATATGTCATTGTAAAAGTGGACTGATACCTTAGAGTATCAGTGTATGATTAAGGGTGGTGTGTTTAGATACCAAGTGGGGTATCAGCCTTAGGTTATATTCAAAAACAGGTTCAGTATCTGGTATAGGTGTGATATCTGTGCAGTGATGCACATCATACAGTCAGGTGTGGGTAGTTTTAGTTAGTGTATCAGTGAATGGTTGAGGGTACTACCTGTTGATCCTACCAATAGCCCTATGGTTGTCTCAAGGAGTTGGCCATGTATGTGTAGGTCTGGACAACTTCAGACTATGAATTAAGTATCAGTAAAGGTGTAAGGCTCAGTCGAGTGTAGGTATAGAGCTATAGCAGGTGTTAGTGCATTTGGACTTAAGTGTCAGTTGACCCATGTATTTTAATTAGGGCTGCAGGTACCTGAGTGAATACAAATGACTGTTCCAGTGTATCAGAATACATAAGTAAATGTGTTAGGCAAGAGAGGGTGTGTGTGTGCATCAATATGGGAATGTGAGTGACAGTGTAGTGATGCACCTTTATTAGCTTAGTTAGCATTGTATTGTTTAATTAGTACTTGTTAGTTATATTTAGTATTGGTAATTAGTTTAGTTGGTATCAAGTATTGATATGATTAGTATTAGTTTCTTGAGTTGGTATTAGGTAGTGATTTAACTTGTAAGATATATATAAGTATATATGTACTAACTAGACTCTAGTATATAAGTATTATGTAATATCATATAGATAGCTATGTACTAATGTCTAGTATAGCTAGTAATGACTAGTTTAGTTAGGTTTTGTCCAATATGGACTATTATGATATATATATGGACTAGTATTAACTAGTTAACCTAGTATTGACCAGTAAACCTCAGAATTGACCTAGAGGCCTCGCATTTAATTAGTTAAACATGTTTATTCCCTTAATTCAAAATTTTGACATTGATATTCCATAATTAGGTCATTGTGATCTCGCCTTGGACATTGATCCTCGCACCTTGCTCGGGACCACAGGCGAGTACATTCTCTGACAGTTTTCGTTTTTGTTGATTAATTCTACAATTCTAGTTGTGTTATATACTTGATTCTGACACCATGAATACACGGGTTAGCACCCTAGATACATGTCATGAGGAGTCGTGATTGGAATCCATCGTGCTAGCTGGAGATGGAAAAATATTAGTAGATTATGTGATCATACCCAACTCTACATGCATCATAGCTCACCCCACATCTCACGTCGGGTGTGGCCTGACCATTACATGCCTCATAGCTGTTATATATGATTAGCTTGACCATTACTTGCATCATAGCTAACCAGATGGTTAGCCTGACCTACGTGAATCATAGCTAATCATATGTAACCAGCCTGATCTCGTCCCAAGCAGATCACATAATAAACTGATATTTCAAACACTTAGTCAGATGTTTACTTTTATTTCAGATTCACTTGTTCTAGCATTCACTTGTATATTGTTCATTGCTAGATATTCCATTGCTCATTTCATATTCTCTAGTACTCTATATTTCCAGTATTTATATCTTGTATTCCTTACACTGTTTTATAGTTTTTGTCAACATAAATAAAACTGTTGTTTAGTGTTTGTGCTTCGCTCCAATCCTGATTGGATAATATTTTCAGAGGACTTGGAGGATTTCTGCCCTACCCACTACGGCCCGGGAGCAGAGGGAGATTTTATACCAGAAATTCCAGAGGAGTTACTCATCTTAGAGGAGATTTTACCTATAGGCACTTAGACTGCCCCATTTTATGTATTATTGTACTAGACTGAGATATGGGTTGTATTATTGTTGTGACTTTTGAGGACATCTAGACTCTGGACTTGTGATGTATTTATATTTGTGATGACTTATGATAGAACTCTTTATCCTTTTCTCATCGTGCCATTACTTTCAAATAGCCTTGTGATTGAGTATATTATAAAACTGTGGATTCATATATTATCATTGTCCTCCTTATGGAGTTGAGACCATTGACATGATGAGTTATGTTTGAGACCTAGACAGCGTTCTATCGCCGATGCTGTGGCGTAGGCTGGACGTACCCACGGCTCATGCCCAATTTACGGGTGCGGGTCGTGACACGTGGTCCCAGGGATCCCCAGTTCCATCAAGGTCCAAGAGCGATCAACTATGTTCTTGATTTGATCGTAACGGTAGGACAATAGTAGACAAGTGAAGACAATACTTACCGACTTAAGTGGGGCACACCATATCGATGAAGAAGCATGCCAGAATCTCGTTCAGATAGTAGAAAACAATATCGATTTCTCTCCACCTCCCCTCCCCCAACCCCATCCACTTCGAGCAAATTCTTTTGTAGTACTATCAAGATGAGTGCAAGAAAGAAAATATTTTTTACAATGTTTTATTACATACACATAGATATACAACCAATGTTCCATTGAGATCTACGATGATTTAAGTTTAATAATTATGCTTAGATTATTTCAAAAGCAACAAAAAAATTGTCTAAAATCAACATGTTTTTGTTTTGATTGACTACTTCACTTTATTTCTTCCAAGCAATTTTTGAAAGAAAAATTAATGTTTTTTTTTTTGCTTTTTAATAACAAGAATAATGTTCAAGAGGTCCTCAACATGTCGTACTTGTAGCTACCAATCACAACATGGCTTATGTATGACCTATAAATTAGTATATATGTCTACTGTTAATATGAGTTACTCATGAACTTGGGATTTGATTATATAAGACTAGTGTTATCGGTACCACAAAATTTTTGTGGGAACAATGTTAATTTTTCTTCCAAATACACAACTCATAATCATTCTATTTTCTTCTTCTTCCAAACCAAAAACAACCAAACAAATAGTTTTATCTCTTCTAAATAAATAATAAAATCAATTGAAACTAATATTTTTTTAGATTATAGGTTATTTCAAATCTAAATTTTTGTTTTGTTTAGATTCTTAAATTTCATGTATAATATATGTTTTGTTATGATTTTCTAGTAGAAAATTCATTAAGCTACTATTTCTGAAGTTTTGAACTCAATTATTGTAGTTTCGAAACTTCGAAACATACATGATCACGTTTAGGACGATGGAAGAGTGCCAAAATTTTGACAGTCCAGAGACGGAGTTCTCTGCCAACAGGACTGCCAAAATATTGCAGTCCTTGTACATAGTTAGAACTGTCAAAATTTTGACAATTATAAAAGCATATATCATTGATTTTAGGATAGTTATAAAATTTTAATAGTTCATAAGTTGTCACTCCCACAAAAAAAATCTAAAAAAAAAAAAACTTTGTTCAAAACATTTGTGACGTCTTCGAAATGAAAATACATTGTAAATAAAATTGAACAAATAAATAGGCCCAATAAAATCTTGACAAAAGACTATGTAAAGAGAAAGCTGCTAATGACTATTATGCCCTTCCTTTAATATAGCCCACGCCCCACAAGACCACTTTACGATACTCTAACCACCATGAACACATTTATTGTTTAAAGAAAAGTTTACTGACTTTTTGAATACATTACTTCCTAGTCCCATTTGACTTGGAGTATCACATGTGGGGCCCACACCAAGGTTGAAACTCCTCTCCCACACGATTGTGCCACGTGTATCAAAGACTGACTTAATAATAGGAACTCACGAATTATTTTGTATAGTCATAAAAATGCGACACAATGGTTTTGTACCTGTATTTATTGGTATAAATATGTTACACTAAATGAGAAGATCAAACAATATTTTAAAAATTATGCACAATTATCTAACTGATTTCATATTAAATTTAAGGAACAAACAAAAATTTATACCGTGAACTCTTAACTTTTTATATTATATAGTAACTAGTATATATGCACGTGCTTTGCACGTATATTAGAGTGAATGATGTTGATGAATTAGTTTATTTCTACTGCTTTTAATTATATAGGTTAATGGTTTAACCCTTCGAATTCTTTGGTAACAATTTAAAAGACTTAGCAAGTAGCATGGACCCTTTGATTTCCGTAAATGGTTGTCATTATTGCATCTCTTAAATGGTTGTCAGTGGAATTTATTGTAGGTATTCTTTTTAATTACTAAATATGTTGAAGGGTATTTTTGGAACGAAAATTTTTCACGGTGAAGCCTAGTTTTGGCATTATATAGTAGAGATATTCTTTTTAATTACTAAATATGTTGAAGGGTATTTTTGGAACGAAATTTTTTCACGGTGAAGCCTAATTTTGGCATTATATAGTAGAGATATAGATAGATAATGTAGAAAGAAAAATTATAAATTAATGATGTTTTCTTTTAAATTTTGCAATCAAATTACTAGTAGCACGTCATACTAAATTTTTTGGGTATTCATAGATAATTGTAATTACATGGATATTTTATTTCATAAATCACAGTTGAATTTGTAGACTTTTGGCTATTTGATCCGAAGTGATAGGTATAGTCAAAGATTTCAACAATTATGTACAGAATGTGAGTCCTATTTATATTTCTTTGAATTTGGAGTTACAAATGAGAGCACATAACTATAATAATTTACAATTAACAATTTACGTTTTACACACATATAAATTGTTCACTTGTCCTTGCATACCAAATTCTGATCACCAATGCTCTTTTAATTGAAGATCTACAACTTAATTATAATAAATCTTTATTTGAATATCTAAGTTCTGTTATCTCCATTTTTTTTTTCTGTACTTCATATATATATATATATATATATATAAGTTTATGAGCTATATAACCCATAATCCTCATCTAGGGCTTGGTTTGCTGTTCGGTAAGTTAATTTAGAATGTTTTTGTTTTTTAAACCAACAACAAAATATGTTTGATATAATCTTTAATTTTTCTTCTTCTCTTTTTCCCTCTATTTTCTGATAAGATATTGTATTTTTGGTTGCTTTTGAAAGCAAATAGAAAGTTGTTATTAAAAGTTCTTTTTTTGGTCTTTATATTAACCTAAGTGTTAGCAATAATTAAACATTCTTTCTGTTTCTTTCAGCAAATATGCAAAAAAAAAAAAATGAGTTCAGAGTTACCGACCTACGAAAAAGTCTTGCTGAACGCACTGCCCTAAGAGTTGATCCGAGGTCTATGTGCAGACTGTTCTCAGATGCTCCTAGTGGTAAAACCCCCAGTACTACCGGCTTCTCGTTGTCGCACACAACTTCGAGAGATGCAACCCGAACTTAGCCTTGTCCAGGACGAAACACGAAAGAGAATGGAGATGGAACAGATGTTTGCTTTTGATTTTTGGATCAAAGGAAGAGTGAACTTTTGAAGGCTTTTTTCTCTCTCTCTAACTAATCAATTGAGAGGAGGGTGGTATAAATAGGTTATCAACCTCAACTAAAGGCTAAATTTGAGCAACAATTCATGAGTCACCCTCCCATGAAGGAGCCAACATGAAAAAATAAGTGGCTGGGAATAGTTCAAGAGGAAGAATAGGTTGAGAAAAAGTGGATCAAGAGCATGTCTTTAGGAAGTTGGGTTTGCTATCTATGTGTGAGAACACACAGTCAACAATCCCCCCCCCCAAAACCAAGTTCTGAAAACATAGGTAACAAGGAATGCGAATAGTGATTTTTTTTTTTCAAGTATATACTATGCATAGATGAGATGGACTACAGTCTTGAATCTCACGTAGTGACTATTGTCTTTGTCTGAAGAAGTGCTTGATGGACTATGCCTTGAATCAGACTTCTTGAATCAGATTCAGAGAATAGCACACATAGTATGCTAGAGGTTCTTGGGTCTATCGGGGCGGCGCTTTGATTGGCCATGTGCACTTTTTCCATATTCATGAGAGTTGTCTGGGTCGCCCTGACCCATAGTTGCAGCCTTCACGACCTCTCATATAGGTAAGTCCTCAAGGGTTGGTGATAGGTATCAACCCTGCATATAATGCTTGGACTTATTAAGAGTTTGAAACTCATCCTGACCATATCACACCGGAACACTGTCACCATAGGGATAGGATATCATTGTACAACCTCGTACAGCCACTTGGGCATTAGTTTATGAGAATTTAATCTCTGAGTCAGTGTTCCATAATAGTCACCGAAGTTCAGCTTGTTTCTACCCATTGAACCGGCTTCTTGGGATCTCCAGTCAGACTCGGTTGGGTTGCCACTGCTGGTGATTTACTTATGGGCTTAACCCCATCCCCCTCGATGATTCTAGGATCAATGTCCTAGATAGACCCTTTGTCAGGTGGTCTGCAAGGTTCTTTTCTGACTTTATATAGTCAAGAACCACATATTTGCCTAATAGGCACTTGATTGACTTGAAGCGCAGCTGCAGGTGCCTGTTCATCTTAGCATTCACAGAATCATGTTTTAGTAGTTCTATAACAGATTTATTATCACAATTTATAGAAACAACAGGAACATGAATATGAGCAACATGTATTTGCATAATCATATTTCTAAGCCATTCAGCTTCTGTACAAGTAGTATCCAAAGCTATCATTTCAGAATCTATTGTACTCCTAGCTATGATAGTTTGTTTACATGAGCCCCAGGAGATTGCAGCTCCTCCTAGAGTAAACACATATTCAGTAGTGGATTTTACATCATGTGAGTCAGTAACCCAGTTTGCATCTGAATAACCTTCTATGATATCTGGGTGTCTAGTATAATGAAGTCTATAATCTATAGTACCCTTAAGATATCTAAATACTCTTTCTAATGCTGACCAATGTGATTGGTTTGGGTTACTGGTATATTTACTCAGTCTTCCAACGGCAAATGCGATGCCAGGTCGGGTTCTATTCGTTATATACATAAGAGAACCTATCATCTGAGAGTATTTATGTTGTTCTACAGGTGAACCTTCATTCTTCTTGAGAATGATACTGCTGTCAAAAGGAGTAGGAGCAGGTTTCTTATCAAAGTACTGATTTTTTTTTCAACATTTTCTCAATAGAGTGTACTAAGGATAGAGTATAACCCTCTTTGGATTTAGACACTTGCATTCCTAGAATCAGGTTGGCTTTACCTAGGTCTTTCATGTCAAACTTGCTAGATAAATAATCTTTAGTATTATTTATCAACTCAAGTTTTGATCCTAAAATGAGGATGTCATCTACATACAAGCATAAAATGACACAACTTTCATCAATATTTTTAGAGTATATACATTTGTCATTCTCATTTGGCAAGAAACCAAATTCTAGAATCACTTTATCAAATTTGCTGTGCCATTGCTTGGGAGCTTGCTTTAGGCCATAAAGTAATTTTACTAATCTGCAAACTTTCTTTTCTTGACCTTTAGCAATAAAACCTTCAGGTTACTCCATATAGATTTTTTCCTCTAGATCTCCATTCAAAAATGCTGTTTTTACATCCATTTGATGGATTAACATGTTATGAATGGATGCTAAAGCTAGAAGTGTTCTGATAGAGGCAATCCTAGCTACAGGAGAGTAGGTATCAAAGTAATATAATCCCTTTTTCTGAGTGAAACCCTTGGCTACTAATCTAGCTTTGTATTTCTCTATAGTACCGTCAGCTCTAAGTTTTCTTTTGAAGATCCACTTACAACCTATGGGTTTACTACCTAAGGGTAGGTCTGCTAAATGCCAAGTACTATTCTCCATGATGGAGTTGTACTCATTGTTGATGGCTTCTTTCCAGAAAGGTGCATCAGGAGAGGATATTGTTTCTTCGTAAGTTGTGGGATCACCCTCTATCAAATAAGTAAAGAAACCTTCCCCTAAGTTTCTTTCAATCCTTCCTCTTTTACTTTTTCTAGGTTCTAAGTCTTGTTCAGGTTGTGAATTATATGGTTGAAAATTGGAACTAGTAGAAGGAGCAAGAAAAAAGCTGGTGGGGTTGGAGGAAATTCTATTCTTAAAAGAAAATATATTCTCAAAGTAAACTGCATCTTTAGCTTCTATAATGGTATTATTAGAGATTTCATTTACTTCAGAATGAGTCACTAAAAATCTATTGGCATTGCTATCTGAGGCATATCCTATAAACACAAAATCTACTGTCTTAGGTCCAATCTTTCTCTTTTTAGGTTCAGGAATTCCTACTTTTGCTAGACATTCCCACACTTTGAGATAATTTACTCTAGGAGTTCTACCTTTCCATAGTTCATAGGGAGTCTTATCCTTTGATTTACTAGGGATCTTATTTAGGATGTAACAGGCTGTTAATAAGGCTTCTCCCCATAAATTATCAGGAGCACCTGAGCTGAGAAGCATGGCATTTACCATGTCTAACAGAGTACGATTCTTCCTTTCAGCAACTCCGTTGGATTGTGGTGAATAAGGAGCAGTCACCTCATGAATTATTCCGTATTCTTCACAGAAGTTAGTCATATCGTTTGAGGTATACTCTCCGCCACAATCAGATCTAATGATCTTGATCTTTTTCTTTAATTGGTTCTCAACTTCAGATTTATAAACCTTGAATCTATCTAGAACTTTATCTTTGGTTTTGAGAAGGTAGGTATAGCAATACTTTAAACAATCATCTATAAAAGTGATAAAGTATTTCCTACCTCCTCAGGTCAAGATTCTATTGGAATCACAAACATCACTATGAACTAGTTCTAGAAGGTCAGAATTCCTTTCTACAGATTTGAAAGGTAGTCCAGTATGTTTTGCTTGAACACAAATCTCACATTTGTGTTTATTATCTACAGGAGACTTAGAAATAAGATCTAAGTTCATCATCCTTCTAAGGGAACCTAGATTCACATGACCTAGTCTATCATGCTAAACATTTGAAGATTTTACATTGGAAACAACAAGAGAATGATCCGACACTTTGTTTATAGTACTGAGAATAAAAAGACCATCATTTACAAATTCTTTTCCAACAAAGGACTCATTCTTGGAAAATACAACTTTATTGGCTTCCATTACAATCTTGTATCCAGATGCTACAAGAAGGGATCCATTAACTAAAATTTTCCTAACTGACGACACGTGAAGAACATCATGAAGAGGCAGAATTTTCCCTGATGTCATCTTTAGATCTATTCTTCCTTTTTCCTACAATCTGTGCCGAAGAGCCATCTCCTAGGGTTATGCCTCCTCCACATGATTCCTGATAGTTTGAAAAACAGGAGCGATCAAATAAAATATGAACATTAGCTCCAGAATCCAACCACCAGTCATCAGAATGATAAGAAATATTAACTAAAGGTTGATAAGTCACAGACCTGAAGGAACTGGTAGGCCCATTTAGAATCATGTTAGCTTCTGGTTTGGATGGACCTTTCCCCTTATAAGGAGTCTTGATAGGTTCCTTCTTTCTTTTGAAACAGTTGAAGGATAGATGATTTGTTCTCCCACACACCAAACAAAATTTTTGTTGATCCTGAGTCTGACTGAAATTTCTAGGTCTATGGTTTTGCTGGGGTTGATGGTTCTGATGATGAGGGTGAAAGTTCTTCTTCTTCTTGAAGAAGTTCTTCTTGGGTTTGTGAGGATTATTAGACTTGCGTTTTCCTTGGGATATTTCTACTAGGTTTACCTTAGCCTTAGACTCAGTCTTGGGATTAGACCTTAGCCTAATTTCTTCTTCTGTTCTGATTTTCTTTAAGACTTGAGCAAAGGTAAGGTCACCTTGTGTATGAATAAGCTCATTTTTAACATCAGACCAAGAAGGGGGAGTTTATCTATCAGGCAAGCTATCTTATATTCAGTAGAAAAGGTTGAGCCTTTGGCTTGGATATGTCACGCCCCGGTCCCGCCCGGGCCGCCGCTCCGCCCTGCCCTGCCCCGTGCGGCCGGGAATTAACGAACCGGACACGTATCACCGTGCCTCGGCGCGCCGGACGCGAATCACCGCGCCCGTCCCGCGGTTGCGAGGGAGGAAGGGAGCCAAGCGAATGGCCCATTCGAGCTTTCGGGGGACGTGATGCCGCACGGGCCTGGGGTTGCGCCCGTACAAGGCCAATCGTTTAAGTTGATAGTTGGCTATCATCGCATCAATCGAGTAAGCAGCGGAAAGGGACTTGTTGCAATGCAATGCATTAGCCAACTGAGTGTTCGGGACAATCAAGGCAACTTGGGTTTTCTTTAGCAAAGGCACACGTTCGTTCCATACATTATGCCCCCTTATACGATAGCATTCTCGGGGCAACAATCGAAACCAGGATTCCGGGTCTTCGGGACTGTGGCACGCCTATCGCTCCCTCGGACGATCCAGTACCTGCGAACAAGTAAACTCTTGGTGGGTTAGCACTTTATACAAGTACTGGTGAGATAAATCAACTGAACAGAAACAAGCATTCACTCAAACATGCACTAAGTAATCATGTTATAAAATATTACATTACTAGTGATCTTTCTAGTTTTACCTAGGTTCGTTTCATGCAGTTCTAGCAGAGTCGATTTACTTGTTTAGAAACATGTTTGGAAACAGAGTTTCATATTGAATATGCAAGCAAGCAAATCGTTCATGTTTCAGGGTGTGCGCAGCGTGTCTCGTGCGACTCCAGGGTCAGATGCAAAGCTAGACACACAATGCACATTCTTAGGGGCAGTCACTATCCAAGCCAACACAATGACTTAGCTATATGCAGGGCGGTCCCCGAGTATCTCAGGATCGGCAGCTGGTGGAACAGCATACCAATGACTCATTCTCTGAAGCTAATGGCAGCTGTGACCCATGGTGGTTATAACGCATGCAGTTCAGCTCTCCACCAAAAGCCATTGTCCGACCGCGTGCGAATGCATGGAACACTATCAAATAAACTCTATTATGTAGACGAGATGAACCATCAGAATACACTCGTTGTTGCAGGGCAATCCGACTTATCACTTGAACACGTTCAGGCACAGTATGGTTCTCTCGAAGCATAGACGATAGTGAACATATTCATGCACTCTAAGCAGGCGATTCAGGATTCTCGTTAAGCAGGCATTATTTCAAAGACAAGCTAGGTGAGTTCGTTCATTAACATGCAAGGCAGGTTCTATCATTCTCTTAAGAAAATATTGCAAGCAAAAACTCAGGTTATTATTAAGGCGTGCAAGAATCAGAGAACGAAGTTCTGCCCACTCACCTTGATACATAACGCTGGCGCGGAGCGGGACGTTACATACTTACCAACCAACAAAAAGTTTCGTCCTCGAAACTTCAAGGATAAACTTCTCGATATCCCGAGTAGCGATAGTGCCGTCCCTCGCCGTACTCAATCGAAACAATCAAGCAATTCAAGTTCAGGAAACATTTGTACTTTGAGAATATCTATGGACTTATTGTATGGAACGCTCTTTGCAATACCATATCGACTCAGAGTCATAGCAACGGTTTTGGGCCAGAGAATCGATTCCGCTCTGATACCATTCTGTCACGCCCCGGTCCCGCCCGGGCCGCCGCTCCGCCCTGCCCCATCCCGTGCGGTCGGGAATTAACGAACCGGACACGTATCACCGTGCCTCGGCGCGCCGGACGTGAATCACCGCGCCCGTCCCGCAGTTGCGAGGGAGGAAGGGAGCCAAGCGAATGGCCCGTTCGAGCTTTCGGGGGACGTGATGCCGCACGGGCCTGGGGTTGCGCCCGTGCAAGGCCAATCGTTTAAGTTGATAGTTGGCTATCATCGCATCAATCGAGTAAGCAGCGGAAAGGGACTTGTTTCAATGCAATGCATTAGCCAACTGAGTGTTCGGGATAATCAAGGCAACTTGGGTTTCCTTTAGCAAAGGCACACGTTCGTTCCATACATTATGCCCCCTTATACGATAGCATTCTCGGGGCAACAATCGAAACAAGGATTCCGGGTCTTCGGGACTGTGGCACGCCTATCGCTCCCTCGGACGATCCAGTACCTGCGAACAAGTAAACTGTTGGTGGGTCAGCACTTTATACAAGTACTGGTGAGATAAATCAACTGAACAGAAACAAGCATTCACTCAAACAGGCACTAAGTAATCATGTTATAAAATATTACATTACTAGTGATCTTTCTAGTTTTACCTAGGTTCATTTCATGCAGTTCTAGCAGAGTCGATTTACTTGTTTAGAAACATGTTTGGAAACAGAGTTTCATATTGAATATGCAAGCAAGCAAATCGTTCATGTTTCAGGGTGTGCGCAGCGTGTCTCGTGCGACTCCAGGGTCAGATGCAAAGCTAGACACACAATGCACATTCTTAGGGGCAGTCACTATCCAAGCCAACACAATGACTTAGCTATATGCAGGGCGGTCCCCGAGTATCTCAGGATCGGCAGCTGGTGGAACAGCATACCAATGACTCATTCTCTGAAGCTAATGGCAGCTGTGACCCATGGTGGTTATAACGCATGCAGTTCAGCTCTCCACCAAAAGCCATTGTCCGATCGCGTGCGAATGCATGGAACACTATCAAATAAACTCTATTATGCAGACGAGATAAACCATCAGAATACACTCGTTGTTGTCACGCTCCAGTCCCAAAAATACGTAGGACTAGGACACGTAAGCATGCCAGCCGCATGGATATGGCAACTCCAATGTATGGAAACCAAATCCACACGTACGCTGTAATATGAATATCAAATCCACAAGTGGTATAAAACATATGTCACAAGTCACAGGGTATAATCTAAATCTCATCCACCAAAATCATATAGAAATAAATGACCAGTATCTATGAAACTAGATCTCAATAAGGAGTATCTAAGGATGATAGTTGGATGGAGACAAATCCACTACCAACTCGAATGGAGAGGTAAATACAATATAAGTACAACACCACAACACAATATAAGAATACCAGCTATCCATCACAGCTCGAAGAGAAGACATCCTCGGATCACATGTAACCATCCAACTGCGCTCCTGCAAATACTCAAGAAAAGATACACCTGGCAGCGGACCAGGTCCTCAGAGGGACGTAACAAGATACAGAAAATACGAGCCAATTTGAATACAGTAAACATGCATATAATTTGAAAATAAATAAGTACGCTGTACAAGACCATCTATATGAATGCAAATGAGGACAACTTTTTGACGTATGGGCAAGGGTAGGCTACTCGATCTAATCCTCACAACCTCACGCTCGTCAGTGGACATCATCAGCCGACATACCTCTGGGGTAGCGACCCTCGGACTCCATCAATCGACATACCTCTGGGGTAGCGACCATCGGACACGACCACCATAGTGCGTGCTAGTGACTATGGTTTACCAGAGTGGTTAAAAGCCCATACGCCTAATAATTGTCCTCTATGATACTAAGTGTCATGTGTGTGTCAACATATCTAATATATAGTAATGACTGAAAGAAAACTACACATGCAAGAAATATACAGAATGCAATAAATAAACAGAAATATAAATAGCATGCAAACTACTGTAAACAATTTGGCAAGGTATCTTGCCTGGGGTCCTGCTGTTGGTATGAATCAGAGTCCAAGTCACAGTCCAAATAGCCTATGTATTACAAATTTATCACGTCAAAAGATAATTTATTTTAATTTATTTAATTCTGGAATAATTACTCTAAAATCCTATTTTAATCTTATTATTCTAATTTTTATGTTAATTCCTAAATTTTGTCCAAAGAAACTGAATTTTATCAACTCGAGACTCATGGCACGCAAATCGAGGCGATCTGTTGACCAAAAAGTCAACCGACACAAACTCAACTTTCATGCATGATTTCTTGTAGATTTCAGCATCAAAAACATGCTGGAATTTATGGCTCGTCCGAATTCAAATTTGTTTGGGAATTATGGCACATACAAATTTTGTATTGTGCACCGATGGTTAAATTCTAACCTAGAAGTTCTACAGAATTAACAGTATATAAATACTTCGAAATAAATTCTAGGAAAAATATATGTCGATTATCTCGACATTAGCTTTCCGAAACTTTAAACGGTTCATGATTCTGATTCCTGGTTCTCCCGGAATCGCGAATACATCAAAACACGTCTAATTTCGGACATGCTGTGCTCTATGAATTTTCCAGAATTTAATACTAATAATTTCGAAAAAAAATTTATATAATCAAAAATCTAACCTCATTATCGTTGTAACAAAAAAAATTGGAGTGCGTTAGGAGTCCGGAGCTAGGAGATATCGTCTTTTTAATTCGTCATAACTAGTAGAAAATGAGGCTGAATTTATGACGAATTTTGACTATTTTTGGACGAAAAAGAGAGGAATTTGGGAAAGAAAAATATGAAGGATGGGGTATTTATAATGTGGACACTACTTAATTAAATACGACTAGGATTGGTTAATTTGGATAGGATTATGATAAATTTAAATAAGGATAGGATATGCATGAAGTTGATTTCCTAGTAGATTCAGGATTTGAATTAATTTAAAATAGAGTTTGAATTTATCTCAATAATTTATAATCTTAAATATAATTAAAGATAATACAAATAATTTATAAAATCTTATTAATATCTATTAACACTAAATTAGCATCTATCTAATATTAAGACTATATATATCCAAATAAATCCTAAATAATTTTGAAAATATAAATAAATTTCTTAAAATTCTAAATAAATTACAAAAAAATATAATTAAATATTTTGAACTAAAATAAATATTTGGTAGGAACGACATGCAAGTATGGTCGTATAGTAAATCATAGAAGTCCTAAAAATTTATGTTTTCTAAGTTTTAATTACAAAAAATTCTAGAAAAATCTCCAAAAATCTAAAATAACCTAAAATAATTCTAAATGAATATTTATATAAGTAAATATACTAAAAAAAATTATTTTCTAATTAACTAAGAGAATACTTTAAATAAATTCAACATCTATAATAAATATAATAATATAAAATATACACAAATACCTATTTTGGGTGAGGGAGTTTACAATCTACCCAACTTAAAATAATTTCGTCCTCGAAATTAAAATAAGACATAATTTGTTAAATCCTTCACATTCGTACATAAGGTACGTCAATCGCAATCTCTTTCAAAAATTTAAATAACAAAATATTTTTAAATCTATCGCGATCACTTCAAAATTAAGATAACCACTGTTTAAATCAAAATTCAACCTGTCGTAATCTCTTCTCAATTTTGTTTTATAATCAACATTCAAATCTAACTCAAGTCTATATGACATCCCACATCAAAATTTATATCACCATTTTCAACTATCATAATCTCCTCTAGACTTTGAACAATAAACAATTCTAATCAAATTTATTCCTATTCTCAGATTAAGAATTTTGTACTCTTCAAATATTTAAACTCAATTTACATCCTCAATATTTCAAATAGGTGACCCAACAATCAAAATTAAACTTTTAATTCAAATCATCAAATTATAAAATCTAATTCACCAGTTGTTCAAGTCTAAAATTCTATATTTATCCTAAAAATTTAAATCGATGATTCATCCTTCAATATTCAAAATTTAAATCATGTGCTCAAAGTATAAATATTGGGTCCTCAATATCAAGATTTTTAAAATTCATTAAATTCTCATTATCTTAATCCTTCTTTTAAAATTTTCCACATTTAAAAGGACTTAATCTCTCAATCTAATCCTACTTGATCACAATCTAAAAGAATTCTCCTCAAGTTTAATAATGCAATTTCTACCCAACTTAAAATTTATCCATCTATCACATAAGGCTCTTACACTTAAGAAAATATTCCTCAATTTATTTTCTCATGTCATTCAATCCTCAAAACTTTAACACCAACTATATCATATGTGATATGCCCTTAATCAATTATGAAAGATAGTCACCAAATAATGTGATTGGTCTATGGGGTATATCTTGTACTATCCGTGTATCACTTATATCCAAGCACGAGATTTCGTCTTTCCGAAACAAGGGAAGATGGAAAGCAACGGAAAAGAGTTCAAGGAGGGGTAATAGAATGGAAGTATGAGAATCAAAGCGTTTAAAGAATTCAAATGGGAATTGTCAAGACAGTTGTGGATTGAAATCTTAATTTGGTAATTTCCTATTCGCATGCTCACATCGGTGCAGTTATGTACTTGATATGATATGCTTTGTCGTATCTAGAGGGTAAGTATATTTGTCTACTGGTCCACTATACATCTCAATCCACGTAAAATACTATTGCGAAGGACGAATCAAGCGCATTATGGCTAGCTAAACCATAATACACTGATTCTGATTAGACAATTTGTATTAGTGTGGTTGATCAGGCCCCAATAACACATATGTCGTGAACAAGCTCGATATAAGATTAAGCTTGCAAAAACTAGGCTATAATAGCAGCATAATTCAAGGTAGCACAGAAAATATAACGCTGGATTATGATGTGAGAAGTTATAAAATAATTCAAGTTCGCAAAAGCAAAAATAACATAAGCAATAATAATAAAAGACTCTACAATCTCTACAGTTATCATACAACCTCCTTATCTAAGTCGCTAGTCGACCAAATAGGGCAAGGACCTCTAAATTCTATGGTCTGAATAAACACTATCGTCTTTTGCTAGCATGCGATAAATATCATTCGGTTACACTTCAATTAATTATAGGTCAAAAGACTATGTGATACTAGGTGTCAAACATTATGGTAAAACTTCTAACTAACTCTAGTAGTGTCTATACTACTCTCAAGTCTTCTTAATACATTAAGGGGTAATGGTATAACAATCTAAAGATAAGGAATTCTAGGTTCACTAGATATTCTAAACTTAGTGGTGTGTCTATATTCTCGTTGTATTCTTAATAGGTGTGCTACTCTAATTATCATCCTAATAATAGGGATTTCTATATTCTAGCAGAAGACTATACTCAAGGAACTATTAGGGAAGCACATGAATCAAGCAGGATACAATTGTTCAAAATAGAACAGATAGGAGGAGATGAATCACAGTCAATTGTGGATGAGATCCTATACTCTAGTCCTAGGGGCAGGCTTGTTCGGTACAGTAACGTAACCGAGACAATATGCTCTCGACCTGCATGGGCCACCACAAAAATATGTCACGCCCCAGTCCCAAAAATACGTAGGACTAGGACACGTAAGCATGCCAGCCGCATGGATATGGCAACTCCAATGTATGGAAACCAAATCCACACGTACGCTGTAATATGAATATCAAATCCACAAGTGGTATAAAACATATGTCACAAGTCACAGGGTATAATCTAAATCTCATCCACCAAAATCATATAGAAATAAATGACCAGTATCTATGAAACTAGATCTCAATAAGGAGTATCTAAGGATGATAGTTGGATGGAGACAAATCCACTACCAACTCGAATGGAGAGGTAAATACAATATAAGTACAACACCACAACACAATATAAGAATACCAGCTATCCATCACAGCTCGAAGAGAAGACATCCTCGGATCACATGTAACCATCCAACTGCGCTCCTGCAAATACTCAAGAAAAGATACACCTGGCAGCGGACCAGGTCCTCAGAGGGACGTAACAAGATACAGAAAATACGAGCCAATTTGAATACAGTAAACATGCATATAATTTGAAAATAAATAAGTACGCTGTACAAGACCATCTATATGAATGCAAATGAGGATAACTTTTCGACGTATGGGCAAGGGTAGGCTACTCGATCTAATCCTCACAACCTCACGCTCGTCAGTGGACATCATCAGCCGACATACCTCTGGGGTAGCGACCCTCGGACTCCATCAATCGACATACCTCTGGGGTAGCGACCATCGGACACGACCACCATAGTGCGTGCTAGTGACTATGGTTTACCAGAGTGGTTAAAAGCCCATACGCCTAATAATTGTCCTCTATGATACTAAGTGTCATGTGTGTGTCAACATATCTAATATATAGTAATGACTGAAAGAAAACTACACATGCAAGAAATATACAGAATGCAATAAATAAACAGAAATATAAATAGCATGCAAACTACTGTAAACAATTTGGCAAGGTATCTTGCCTGGGGTCCTGCTGTTGGTATGAATCAGAGTCCAAGTCACAGTCCAAATAGTCTATGTATTACAAATTTATCACGTCAAAAGATAATTTATTTTAATTTATTTAATTCTGGAATAATTACTCTAAAATCCTATTTTAATCTTATTATTCTAATTTTTATGTTAATTCCTAAATTTTGTCCAAAGAAACTGAATTTTATCAACTCGAGACTCATGGCACGCAAATCGAGGCGATCTGTTGACCAAAAAGTCAACCGACACAAACTCAACTTTCATGCATGATTTCTTGTAGATTTCAGCGTCAAAAATATGCTGGAATTTACGGCTCGTCCGAATTCAAATTTGTTTGGGAATTATGGCACATACAAATTTTGTATTGTGCACCGATGGTTAAATTCTAACCTAGAAGTTCTACAGAATTAACAGTATGTAAATACTTCGAAATAAATTCTGGGAAAAATATATGTCGATTATCTCGACATTAGCTTTCCGAAACTTTAAACGGTTCATGATTCTGATTCCTTGTTCTCCCGGAATCGCGAATACATCAAAACACGTCTAATTTCGGACATGCTGTGCTCTATGAATTTTTCAGAATTTAATACTAATAATTTCGAAATTTTTTTTATATAATCAGAAATCTAACCTCATTATCGTTGTAACAAAAAAAACTGGAGTGCGTTAGGAGTCCGGAGCTAGGAGATATCGTCTTTTTAATTCGTCATAACTAGTAGAAAATGAGGCTGAATTTATGACGAATTTTGACTATTTTTGGACGAAAAAGAGAGGAATTTGGGAAAGAAAAATATGAAGGATGGGGTATTTATAATGTGGACACTACTTAATTAAATACGATTAGGATTGGTTAATTTGGATAGGATTATGATAAATTTAAATAAGGATAGGATATGCATGAAGTTGATTTCCTAGTAGATTCATGATTTGAATTAATTTAAAATAGAGTTTGAATTTATCTCAATAATTTATAATCTTAAATATAATTAAAGATAATACAAATAATTTATAAAATCTTATTAATATCTATTAACACTAAATTAGCATCTATCTAATATTAAGACTATATATATCAAAATAAATCCTAAATAATTTCGAAAATATAAATAAATTTCTTAAAATTCTAAATAAATTACAAAAAAATATAATTAAATATTTTGAACTAAAATAAATATTTGGTAGGAACGACATGCAAGTATGGTCGTATAGTAAATCATAGAAGTCCTAAAAATTTATGTTTTCTAAGTTTTAATTACCAAAAATTCTAGAAAAATCTCCAAAAATCTAAAATAATCTAAAATAATTCTAAATGAATATTTATATAAGTAAATATACTAAAAAAAATTATTTTCTAATTAACTAAGAGAATACTTTAAATAAATTCAACATCTATAATAAATATAATAATATAAAATATACACAAATACCTATTTTGGGTGAGGGAGTTTACATTGTTGCGGGGCAATCCGACTTATCACTTGAACACGTTCAGGCACAGTATGGTTCTCTCGAAGCATAGACGATAGTGAACATATTCATGCACTCTAAGCAGGCGATTCAGGATTCTCGTTAAGCAGGCATTGTTTCAAAGACAAGCTAGGTGAGTTCGTTCATTAACATGCAATGCAGGTTCTATCATTCTCTTAAGAAAACATTGCAAGCAAAAACTCAGGTTATTATTAAGGCGTGCAAGAATCAGAGAACGAAGTTCTGCCCACTCACCTTGATACATAACGCCGGTGCGGAGCGGGACGTTATAGGATATGCCTCATATATTCTTGGAATTCATGGATCTGTTCATTCATTGGTTTATTATCTACCATAAAGTACCTATTAAATGAGGAAGAATTGAATCTTTCAATTCCGGCATCATCACAGCCATATTCATCTTCCAAAGCATCCCAAAGTTCTTTAGCGCTCTTATATTCAAAGAATATATCATAAAGAGAATCATATAAAGCGCTTAGAATTCGATGGAAGCAATGAAAGTCTATTTTCTTAGGAGTTTTTGGTTTTGAGGAGCTAGAGGATTTAGACACTCCTACGTCAGACTCAGTGTCATCAGAATCATTTGAGATGGGTGTGGACCCATCAATTGCTGAGATCAATCCTAAAGTGGTGAGCCAAAATTTTATCTGACTCTGCCACCTCTTGAAGTGAGTGCCATCAAACTTAGTTGGCTTAGCAGTCGAAATCTCGTCTTTGCCAGTCATGGTAACTAGTAAGGCGGTCTAAAGTCTGCAAGAATAGTGTTGCTACTCAATGAGGGTGCCTGAGGCTCTAAAAATACTAGTTCAGTGATCTTGCTGATCAACCTTAATAAATCTTTATTCTATCAAGTTTTGATTAACTTGGGTTAGCTGTAAGGGCCGGTTCCCAGCTAGCGGTGGTCCGAAGACACTTAAATACCGTGTCGCTTAGGGCTGTTTACACCCGTTTGACAGAAGGACCCTTTCAGTTTGTTCCCAAGCTTATCTCTACTTTTTAGAACTTTAGATTTAAAAGACTTTGCAAGGTCAATAAACTAATTCCTTAAACTTAAAAAATATTGAATGTATCAAAAGAAAATTTAATGACATATGAGTAAAAGTTAGGTTCTATGTTCCAACAGAATAAATAAACTATATTAAATAGAATATACTGATCAATAATTAAAGCTGACAATGATTTATATACTCTAATTCTTAAAGCAGCAAGCAACAACAACTGTATTGATCTAAATAATGAACAAGCAGTTTTGTAAATTTGTAGCACTATATGTTCAACAATATATATATATATATTTTTAATTTAAAATTTTTCCAACAATGAACAAAGGAACTTTAGTTAACAACACTTTGTTATGTAATAGTCTTGAAATTGTTAAGTAAGCAATTAATGCTGTTCTAACAAAATCGTTAACAATGTATTTAAAAAAAATTATCCGTGTATTAGCACTTTCCAACCAATTTGCTAAGTATTAGAAGTAACAACTTTAACACAGATACGTTAACAGTGTTAAAGATATTTGCTGATAGTGCTAAACTATTTAACAGTTAGGCCACGTTAACGATTCTCTTATGCAACACTAATATGACAGTATTCAAAAAGCAAGTTTATGGAAAATCAAACTTTGCTGACAAATAAAAATATTTTATAAATGCAATCTTGAGAAGGAAGATTTGGAAACCAGTATGTTCAAAATAGGTCCACCACTTGTTTTACAACAGTGTGAAGATTTGTTAATACTAACAAATGCAATATAATGATAACAGCAAGTTGTAAAGAAACTCGTTGAGCAAAATTATTTTGAACGACAGTTAACTAAAAGACAAGTGCTTCACTAAGGCTCAACTCTTAGATTGTTAGCAATAATTAAACATTCTTTCTGTTTCTTTCAGCAAATATGCAACAAAAAAAAAATGAGTTCAGAGTTACCGGCCTATGGGAAAGTCGTGTTGAACGCACTGCCCTAAGAGTTGATCCGAGGTCTATGTGCAGACTGTTCTCAGATGCTCCTAGTGGTAAAATCCCCAGTACTACCGGCTTCTCGTTGTCGCACACAACTTCGAGAGATGCGACCCGAACTTAGCCTTGCCCAGGACGAAACACGGAAGAGAATGGAGGTGGAACAGATGTTTGCTTTTGATTTTTGGATCAAAGGAAGAGTGAACTTTTGAAGGCTTTTTTTCTATCTCTCTAACTAATCAATTGAGAGGAGGGTGGTATAAATATGTTATCAACCTCAACTAAAGGCTAAATTTGAGCAACAATTCATGAGTCACCCTCCCATGAAGGAGCCAACATAAAAAAACAAGTGGCTGGGAATAGTTCAAGAGGAAGAATAGGTTGAGGAAAAATGGATCAAGAGCATGTCTTTAGAAAGTTGGGTTTGCTATCTATGTGTGAGAACACACAGTCAACACTAAGCAACACAAAAAATGACAGAAATTAACTTTGCCCTTAATTTAGTCTTACATTTAAGTAAATCACCAAATACATACCTAACATTAAGTTCCAATTCAAGTAAAGCTTTTAAATCTTACAAAATTTTCCAATTATCAAATCTTTCATCTACAAATTCTATCTATATTTTTTATTTTGTATCTTAATTTGGTTCATATAATTTTTTTAGAAATATTAGAGCATCTCTTTCTTTCGAAAAAGTATTCTCCAGTCGAAAACTCTTATTTAACTTTTTTTTAAATACAAAAAAAATTTGGTGTGATTATATTTAAATGACATGTGTAAAAAAATTTAAACAAAATATTTGCTTTGAAAATGACTTTATTTGCATTGAAAATGGCTTTTGCTATAAGATGTCTATTGGGAATTTTTTTTCCTTTCCCCATACGACATAACTCACAAGACATTGTACACCGTCATATGGAAAACATTAAGACTGCATTGGATATGCTCTTATTCCGCGTTTGTATTAACTAATCTCTATCAAATCTTTAAAATTATTATCTACTTTCCATCTTAAGCTAATCTCTACTAAATCTTTTCAAATTTTGTCTATCAATTATAATAAATAATTTATTTTCTTTCTGATATTACTGAAAAACAGTTTTAATATTTAAATTAAGATTATATATCTACTATTATAATATGGCTTAAAAATGGGTAAAAAATGAACCTTCCGGTTGAGAATTTTTTTTTTTAAAACCAACGTATAACAAATACTTAAATATATTCAAAGTTTATATTATATTTAAATTAACTATATGGTATTATCTAATCAAACACATATAAAATTTTTATAACAAATTATAATTAAAATATATTACAATAATATTTAAAATATTTTAATATAATTTAAATTTTTATCTAATTTTTTAATAATATCATAAATTTGTTTTGATACGTGCAACGTAAATTTTTACGTGCAACGCACATAAATTTACTAGTATATATAGGGTAAATGGAGTATGAGCCATATGCTCGTATTCCTACATGAGCCAATGCAAGCCTGGCTCTTCCTTTAGGCAAAGGAAGCAGCTGCATAGGGCCCCACTTTTTTAGGGGTTCCAAAAATATAGAATACTAGTATATATGTATATATGTAATCATCAAATTTTACCTATTTTTTTTAAAGGTCCGGATAAGCTATATCTGGCTGAAAAAAAATAAGAATATAAAAAATGATAGCTTGGTAAAATGTGACAATCAATTAAGATCAGTTGCCACTTCTTTCTTTCCTCTCTTGTAGAAATTATCGCACCGTCCTCGACTATTCATCTTCCATGTTTATATAAAGAGGAAAAAAGTAGAAGCTATGTTCTCTCTCTCTCTCTCTCTCTCTCTCTCTCATACAGCTGCAAGCGTCTGCAAGAACGATACTCGTATATAGGTATATTTTTAAAAATATGGGATACTAGTATATAGGTATATTTTCAAAAAGGGTCTCATATTTGAACTTTTGTTTAGGGCCTCCAAATGGCTTGAGACGACCCTAAGCCAATGTACATGTAGACAAATAGAAATATAATGTACTATTGCACATGGTATACAAATAGGAATGTAATGTACTATTGCACATGGTCTCTTGTAATATAATTTTTTTGTGAAATTTTTATATGTTTTAATTAGATAATACCATATAGTTAGTTTAAATATAATTTAAATTTTAAATATATTTTATCATTTGCTATATATTTGATTTTTTTTTTTTTATCAACTATGTGAGAAAAGTAAACAAATACGGTAGTTATATATATATATATATATATATATATATATATATAGCGGATCGGGAGCCCGTTGTTTTCGACCATTGGATCGAACGGATCCTAAGCGGATGCACGTGTGGGCTCTCCGATCCGACGGATGAGGGGAGGGCTGGGTCGAACGGGACTCCGAGACGGATCTTTTATAACTTAGTAAAGTATATGTTCGTACTCCGCCCTACTCCAAGTTCATGTCCATTTATAAAATAAAAAAAAAATCTAAATTAGAATCAAGAGAAAACGAGTGATGACCCATAGTCCAGATATTAGTGGTCACTGGCTATTTACATAATAGGATTATCTCCAGTTTTCAAAAGCAAATACCTATAAAACCATTTCCTCTCACTTTCACCAAAACCCCTAAAAACAAAAAAGCTTGAGAAAAGGAAGGCAAGCCACTCCCTCTCTCTCATCTGTCCCTCAAATTACATTTATAAGGTTGGTTGGCCGCTAGGCGCTCTCAATGAAAACTCCCCTCATCAGTCTATAACAACTTCCCACCTCCTCTTCTACTTCTTCCTATACTCTGTTAATATTTACAACAGCACAAGAAATTAAAAGATGACCGAGTCGAGCGACTTCTCGGTCCACCACGACCGCCGCCATCATCGCCGCCGCCGCCGCTGCCTCGTCCCTTGCGTCGTGTGCCTCCTCGTCGTGCTCGTCCTCGTCGTCGTCGCTCTCGTGCTCGCGTTGGTCGTGTTCAAGAAGCGGGACCCGAAGATTCAGCTGGTTTCCTCCACGGTGAGCGGGGTGTCGCCGCGCTTCACGTTCCCGGCCGTCAGCGTGCAACTCAACGTCACGCTCGATCTGGACCTCCTCGTCACGAACCCCAACCGCGCCTCCTTCGACCACGCGCCGGGGAAGACGCTGCTCTACTACCGCGGGACCCAAGTAAGACTCTAATTTTCAAATTATCAGAAATACCTTCTTTTTTTTTTAACAATATATGGTCTTTCAAACTTTGATGCTAATGGTTACTGTATGTTCGTGACTTTTCTCTAGTCTATACTATATAGAGAATAAACTCTTTTTTTTTTTTAATATATATACAGAGAATAAACTGTTAGTTAGTTTGACACATATCAGTCATTTCTATAAAAAATGTGTTCAATGTTTTTTTTTGCAACTGGGGGGTAACGATTAGAAATTGTTTTCAGAGTGCCGGTTCAATTTTGAGAGATTTTAAGTAGATATTTTTAAATCAGTCGAATTCATATTTTGTAATTCTTGTTAACGGTTCTGAATTTTTTTTATAAGAATAAAATTATCTATATGTCCATATGTTAATAAAAATTCTTCCAAGATTTTTATTTCTGATGCACAGATTTGCTTGATGCATGATTCTTGAGTATAACTTTATGCATGAAAATACAACTTTTGTTCTCCACGGTTTAATTATATTGAAAGTATGTGTAGATGTGCATATCTTAAGCATTTATTATAGAAATTTGAATATAAAATTTTGAGGAATCCATATTTTGTAATTCTTGTTGACGGTTCTGAATTTTTTTTACAAGAATAAAATTATCTATATGTCCATATGTTAATAAAAATTCTTCCAAGCTTTTATTTCTGATACATAGATTTGCTTGATCCATGATTCTTTGAATATGACTTTATGCATGAAAAGAAAACTTTTGTGCATCGCCTTCATGGTTTAATTATATTGAAAGTATGTGGAGATGTGCATATCCTAAGCATTTATTATAGAAATTTGAATATAATTTTTTTTTGAAAATTTCAGATGTCAGTAGTTAAAATTATATATTTTTGTGAAAATATAAATAAAATAAAATAATATAGTCTTCAGCTGGACTAAAACAAGTACCTCAAACAAATTAACAATCAAGAATTTTGAATACACTTTATGACGGTCGGCTCAAAAATTTCAAAATGGATGAAAATATTATTAGCAAGCATACCCTAAATTCTGGTTCATTAATGAATACCGGTTGCAGGTTGGGGATGCAGACGTGGCGTCTGGGAGGATCCCGTCGCATGGATCGGAGACGATGCATGTGAGGATGACGGTGGCGGCAGACAAGCTATCGTCGGAGGCGATGAGCCTGCTAAACGACGTGATGGCGGGTGCGGTTGGGTTCGACGCGAGCACGAGGGTCCCCGGCAGGGTCACCTTCCTCGGGTTCATAAAACACCACGCCGTGGCGACGTCGGAGTGCCATGTGGACGTGGGGTTCCCGGACTTGAAGGTGAGGAGCCAGCAGTGTACTCAGAAGACGAAGCTATGAGTGTTGGTTGGTTTGGGTTTGGTTGTTTATTGATCGGTGGAGTATTTATGTTTAGTATGCATGGGAGAGTAAGTATAGGGAGAGAGAGAGAGAGAGGTGATTTGTGTATTCTGTACGTAGCTACTTCAATTGATCTATGCGCTTATAGAGAGTATGGTTGGATTTATTATTATTAGATTACTAGAAATCTCGTGCCTTCACACTCCTTAAATTGTTCGGCACCCTTCATAAATCAGTTCGGTGGTTTTTAAAATTACTTATCATTTATATATTATCTTTAGAATTATCAACCAAAATCAAATGGGATATCTTCTGTTTTTCGGAAATACTTTCCGTCCTTTTTTTTTTTTCATGGTTGAGAGAGAGAATCTTGTTTTAGTATATAGATATTTTGTTAGAATATCTATAATTAAAAATTGGACGTTTTCCAATGGTTATCCCTGTTTTTGGTTGGTTTTATGTGTCAAGTTATTTTAAAATGTTTCTCTGTCTCTATATTTATTCCCATTGTATTATAGAAAAAGAAGAAGAAGAAAATAAATGTCTTTTTATTATAATATAATAAATAAATATAGTTTTATGTGATATTCATTCTTATATACATATAGATAGGAAAATTATATCAAGGATTCTACAGAGTTTCTCATAAAACATCTTTATTTTTAATCTTTTCTATCTAGGATAGTCTTTACACATTTTTCAAATGAGAGACTCTATTATAGAGTCACTCTAGGATTTTTGTTTCAAATATATAACTATGAAGACTAGAATTCTTTTTAATTCAGTAGATCTATTCTTCGTAGCAATTAAGATATTTTTCCCAAAATGTGGAGTGAATGCTGCAGTTAAAGAAATAAAAAATCAAAATGAGATGGCATGATATATAGAAATTTTGAATAATGTTGTCACCAGTATTTTTTGTCCTTCTCATACAAATATGAGAAGGCTAGGAAAAAAATTATCATCATCTTGTAAAACAAATCTTTTCTTATAAGTTCTACCAAACAATGTAAGATATTTGCTTTTGAGAAGCTGAATCCAATTGGGCTACTTAGCATTTAGCCCCTGAATTTTATATCAGCTTACAGGTTGATTGTTGATCTTGTACTCTATGTTCAGAATATAATAGAAAAAAAAAAAAAAAAAATTAGGGTCCAATTTTTTTAGCTTGAACTCTAAGCTTTAAGCTGGTATAATAGCCAAATCCAATTTAGAAGTCCCTTCTGGAGTTACCATCTGTCCATATTCTAATCTTAGTTACAAATTGTAACTTTCAATATAAGATATTTGCTTGTAAGGATCTCAATCCAGGTTAGAAGTCCCTTGGTATTCATTGAAACTGGACTTTCCAAGTAGTAGTAGTGATTGGTGAGTCCGTCTAATGATATAATGACGCATGATTATATCTTACTATTTTTGATAATTATATCTTAAAAATATTTGACAATTGTTTGATTAGTATTTTTTTTTTTTTTTTGACTTTTAATATTATCATGTGTTATATCTGATGGAGGATCAAAATTAAACTAGTTTAATTTGTTTGTTAGGATTTAAAAACAATAATAATTTTTTTATCATTTTAGATTAGTTTGGATGATATTTTAGTTGAGGAGTTGAAATTCTTTTTATTTGTTGTTATTTGGAGGTTAGTTTGGATATGAAGCTTATTTTTCTTAGAATTATTTTGTTTAGAAGAGAGAGAGATGGATAAAAAAAATTGAAATTGGGTTTATATACGTTGGTGC
Organism: Iris macrosiphon; assembly: GCA_036927795.1. Classification (NCBI taxonomy): domain Eukaryota; kingdom Viridiplantae; phylum Streptophyta; class Magnoliopsida; order Asparagales; family Iridaceae; genus Iris; species Iris macrosiphon. The sequence continues at coordinate 44,530,990 of JAYESA010000020.1, forward strand.
GATGCCTAAGTAATTTAAACTTTGTTTTTAAAACTTCTTTCATCTATCATATATCAAAACTTGCACTTAAGTTCATTGATAATTTTTTGCATCTTGTGATAATTTTTGTGAAATTATATCAATATTTTTTTTTCATAATTAGGAATCTTCTATAAATTTTAATTATAAAATTGGATTAGTGAAACTTAAATCTCCGTACCGCATCAATACCATTGGACAAGCTCACCATTTACCACCGTCATGTGATGAGCATGTCCCATTGAATGATTTCTCATGCAAATGGCTTCCAAATTCTACTAAAGTAATTTCAAATTTTCTTTTATTTTTGTGTATTGTCTGCACCATTAGAATAAAATGGGCTTCCATTAAAAATTGTTATTATCTCGCTAATAAGACTAAACTATAGTTGCCCTCACTAATAATAATGCAACATTGTAAATATAACGAAAAATTTCATACAGAGCAACAAAATTATAACAAATCACACTCCAAGCATAAAATTTTAAAAAATTTCACATAAAGTATCATAACGCCTATCCGAAGGACGTTTCACAACTTCCCAAATTTTTTTCCGTCTATTTCTGTCTGCTGCCGTTAATATATGTATATATATATATATATATATATATATATATATATATATATTACTCTCACACTCTCTCTCTTTCTCACTCACTCACTCACTCACTCTCTGCTCTCTCACTCTCTCTCTACTCTCTGTGCTCTCTCTCTCTCTCACTCACTCACTCTCTGCTCTCTCACTCTCTCTCTCTCTCACCCTCGCTCTCTCTCTACTCTCTGTGCTCTCTCTCTCTCTCTCTCTCTCTCTCTCTCTCGTTTCCGCTCTCTCTCTCACTCTCGTTTCCGCTCTCTCTCTACAGGAAGAGAGAAAAGAGAAGGATGAGAGTGACACAGAGAGTAAAGAGAGAGAGAGAGAGAGAGTTAGGGAGTGAGAGTAAAAAAAAAAAAAAATACAACTCTGACGCAATGGACTCCACCTTTTAGCGCGATCGTTGCGGGAAAAGAGAGAGAGAGCAAGGGTAAGAGAGTGAGAGAGCGGAACGTGAGTATATATATATATATATATATATATATATATATATATATATATATAACGGCAGCAGACGGGAAAAAAAATTTGAAAGTTGTCATTCAGATAGACGTTATGATGCTTTATGTAATTTTTTTTTAAATTTTATGCTTTCAATAAAATTTGTTATAATTTTGTTGCTCTATATAAAATTTCCTGTAAATATAATCTACAGTTTTGATGTTGCTTGGAGCCTTTGTTGGCTGCATTATAGGCATGCGACCTTAAAATAATTTTATCAAAGAAATCACACAAATATTGTTTTCTCCCACTCAAAAAAAAAAAAAAATGATTGTTGCTTGCTTTTTTTAGTTCCATAGTTTAATCCCAAGGTCTATTTGGTTAGTGCAAATGAAAATATGGTGTAATATCAACCAACGAGGGATATACATAATAAAGTTTATTACTCATTTTCAGATATAATATAATTGAAGGTAAAAAGAAAAAAATTCGCAAAATTTTGCTATTACAAGAAATATTTATTATTATAAGTGACGTTATAATTGTTTTGTTTTTGTTGCATCCTAAATGGTTTTACAGATTTTAAAATTTCATTTCTTGGTATAATGTATTTAACATGCTTGATTGTAGCTTTTTTGTTGTTGTTGATATAAATAGAGATCAATTGTTTAGTTGTAACTTTACGAAACAACATAGATTTTTTTTTTTTTTTTTTACAAAGGTACTACATATTTGACTTAGGACAATCCAAATTTTTTTTATTTATTTATGAGTTTGTCATTCCCAAAAATTACTTAAGAGGATGTCTACTTCCAATGAAATTTTTTTCTATAGTTAGGACTATCAAAAATTTTGACAGTCCTAAAAAAAAATATTGAACATGTGTTTATAGGACTATCATTTTTTTTGACAATTCTAGCAGTTGTCAGGACTGTCAATCCGAAGGGGAGGGGGGAGGGTTATGACTTTGGAGGCGAGCTTGTAGGACTGGAGACAGGCTCGAGTTTGACGACGAGGCAGACGGGAAAGCTGAGGGCCTTGCAGAGGACGGCAATGCTGGGGGCGACGAAGAGGGCGCGGACGTTGGTGCCGATGGCAAGGAGGGGGGGGGTGTCGTCGACGCTGGGGACGACATGGTTGGTGAGGGTGAGTATCTCCGGGAGGGGAAGGGAGGAGGAGGAGGAGGAGAAGGAGAAGAGAAGGCCGGAGAGGAGGAGGCTGGGGGGGGGGGGGGGGGAAGTGGAGCTGGAGCTGGACGAGGTGGATAGTCCATAGTAATTTTTGGACTAGTTTAAATATTTTTTTTTTTTAAATTGGACTAGCATCAATATGTTAGCCTCGAATAAGTAGGCCTTTACGAAAAATCTAGAAAAAAGAGAGTACAAAATGTCTCGACTCTCGAGTTACGTTAATTTTGCATGGGCTTCTTATGGGCCAAGTAATTAATGGATCGGGTTTCATCAGGCCTCAGGACCGGTCAGTTCGACACGTGGATATCACGTGCTAAAGGGGGCAGTGTTATCCTCCTTCCCATAGATAAGCTCAACATCCGCAATCCACTTCCCTCTTCCTCACTCCACTTTACACTCCCACTTCCGCCACTTCCCGGGAAATGGCAGCAGCAGCATCACCGGCGGCTCTATCGTTCCGTCCGTGCGCCGGCTTGGCGCCGAGCCGAGCCGACAAGCCCTCCTCCTTCTACAAGAAGAATCCGCAGCTCCTCTCGTCCTGTAGAGGAAGCCGGAGCCTTCTCTACGCCAACAGCCGCTCTTCTCCGCGAGCCGTGTCGGTAGGCTCCGACACCGTCGGCTTGCAGCCGCAAGCCGAGCAGGTGATCTCAACCCCTCATTTCCATTAGAAATTATTTCTTCAACATGCTCAAATTATGTGTGAATTCCGTACGAAACACCCCCAAAGTCGGCGTCTCGCTGTATCGGACACGAATAACTGACGCGGCAAGACACCCCGAGAGTCAATGCCGTGCGCCTCTAGGAAGCACGGACGCTCCAAAAATCCACACCGTGTCCGTGTGGTGTGGTGTCGGACGCTCAATGGACACTCCAAAATACACTAGAACACACCAAAAGGAGCCCCAAATCCGTGTCGCCGTGTCTGAAACGTATAATGTCCCAAAACTCCACACCATGTCCGTGGCGCATGGTGTCTGCCGTTCTATGGACACTCCAAAATACACTAGAACACACCAAAATGGACGCCAAATCCGTGTCACCATTTCTGAAACATATCGTGTCATATCTGTCTGTCTGTGTAGCATAGCAACGCCCGTGCCTTCATGCTCATATCCTGTAGTATTGTCTCCATGAATATCCACAATTAAAAGCAAGGTAAAGGAAAGGCGAATAAAGAGTTCCATGTAGAAACCGGAAGAAATTTGTATAAGATCACGTTCCTTTTACTTTCCTTAGATCCCTTGGAGTTTCTAAAAGAAATAGAGGAACTAGGTTTCCAAACTAAAAATGATTATTTGTTACAAACTAGAATAAAGAAGAGTTACTCTCAATTGGCCCCTAACTCATTGACAAGCGGGCCAGTGCGATGCACACAGACCGACAAGTGGGCTTGCGAAGTTTTTCCCAATGAAGAAAAGTGCAAATTGTGCAATATGATGACATGTCACTATTCAAATAATTTTAACATAGAAGTGGAGAACATTAATTGGTTTAATGTTTATTTTTCAAACGAAAACAACATTAAATGTTTCAATTGTTTGGGATAGAAACTAAGGTTGGGTTCAGGATTGCTTATCATATCTGCTTATGTTATTTTGAATCAGACCCAAAAGTGTTTGGTTATAGTAGCTTATAAAAAGTAATTTGAAATCTTCTTCAATTTTGGGACATCTTTTGAAAGCAGGCGGGATGTTGGCTGCTTCTGCTGCTTTTTGAACAGCAGCAACAATGCCAAACCAGGACGAAATGAGTCCTTGCTCTCCATTTTTTTTATGATGTGGCATGAAGTTGTAAGCTTGGTTTTGAAGAACCAAACATCACAGAATGGAAATTAGGAGGATTTTTCACTTATTTTCTAGTTTCCACGTTCTTAACACACCCTAATAAAGCTTTGTCAAGTTTCTCTTACTTTTGTTTTCTCAAGTACCCAACCTCATCGTTTGTGTTTAAAAATCACAGGAGAGACCGAATAAGTACTACTTTCTGGTGGCGAATGCCAAGTTCATGCTGGATGAGGAGGAGCACTTCAGGGAGCAGCTCTTTGAGAAGCTCCGCTACTATGGCGAGAAAAATAAGGAGCAGGATTTCTGGCTCGTGGTTGAGCCCAAATTCCTCGACAAGTTCCCCGCCATCACTAAGAGGTTGAAGAGGCCTGCAGTCGCTCTTGTGTCCACTGATGCCACTTGGATCACGTAAGACTTTGTGGAAGTTTTTTGTTTTTGTCTGGTTCAATGTTTTCAAGCAATTGATATATTTACATAACATGACATAGATATAACTTGAAGAAATGATATTCAGAAGATTTGGTTGTGCCCCGCATTGGAAAGACCATGGCAGTGATTCCGAAAATTAAGGTAGTCAAAGGCGCAAGACACACTCGAGGCGCAAAGGGTCCATATCGTCTGAGGCGCAGGCACGCGCCCGAGCGAAATGAAGCGCAAAATAAAAATAAAAATACATAAATAAATAAATAAATTAGCAACGTAAGAAATAAAATCAAGTAACATATTAAAATCAACAAAAATATGTTAAAACATAATCAAGTGAATTAGAATAGCAACAATAGCAGTCAACAGAACTAAAAATAATTTGTGTTCTCCCTACTACGCATTTAGTAAATTTTTCCAATTCAATTGTAGCCAACTTTGACAAACGTGGAAATGGCTATATCTTTTCCATTTGTATGAGGTAAGGGTTATTTTCCTGCATTACAATTTTTGTAAAAAAATAAAAATAAGGCGTATATTTTCTTGGTTGCGCGTTGCTGAAGATGCGTCTGGAGAAAGACGCCTCACCTAGTGAGGTGTGACGCCTTTGACTAGCATGCCAAAAATATAGTTATTTTGTTGCACTTGGATGTGGTTGGCTTCATCTTGCATCATACTTATAAAGCAAGAGATAAGATCTGGATAATTTAGTGAACAATGAAATGCTGAGGTATATGTGCTTAACACAATAGATTGTGCAATGCTCACTTGGTTCGTTGCGAAGAATTCTGGAAAAGTTGAATAATGAGTTACCTGCAATCTGAATGTTTAGAAAATTATTTCTAGAGATCCGCTATATGAAACATTAGATTCGTCGTTATCTTTTTGTAATTTTTTTTACACAATAAAATGAACTAGGCTGGTGGGGCATGATGCTACAATGAGGATTGAGTTTTAACATGGCAATTACTAATTAGTGTGACATCAGTCCTCTGAGTTTGTGCCAAGTTACTAGTCAAGGCACCTATGAATCTATGATAAAGAGCGGACCTTGTCATTAAGACCTATAAGACTAATTTAGGGTAGGTTGGCTTGCCTTATCTTGGTCTTAAGCGTACTCCACCACAGAGCAATCCTCCGAGTTTCTTATTGTAGGAAAGAGTCTGAAGGAAGGGATCAGAGAATAAGATTTGCTAGGAAATGCTCGTATCTGTAGTACACAACGACCCAAGGACCTAAGTAGCATGAATTAGGTAATCTAAGGCCCACTTTGTAATATTTATTGGGAGGCATTGAAGACTATGGAATGTGTTTTCTGCTGTGGGAACCCCAAGATAGTCGAGAATGCCTTAATGCTGATGCCCATGCAGCTTCAGCAACTATAGAAGAGTACGGAATAAGCTTTCTGCCCTTGAGAGCATGACAAGTTAGGCCTGATGGGACACCAGATCTCATGTCAAAACAAACATCATTGCTTCTCCCGTTGGTCTAATCTGAACATTTATATTGTTTGAGATTGTGTGTTGTTCCTATATGTACTACTTGATGCAACCTTTCATGTGTTCTTGTCTTCCCTGTGAATTTAATCCCGTCCAATCCATTATGCAATCATTGTCAGGCATACAAGGGACCTAAATAGTATTCACTCCTTTCTTTACTGTGAGCCTGCTCCATTTAACATGATTGCTTTGAAGCCAAAAATTGTTAAATCTTGAAGCCCATGCCCACTAAATTTGCTTCTGAATGCGTAGACAGATCCTTAAAACAAGTAAGGGGGCATCAATGGTCGTGAAGCTCCAAACTGGATAGGGGCAAACTAGATGCAAATACGGTTAAAATATAGAAATCAAAAGAAACTTAACAAATTTACTACCCCCCTTGGCTCCGCCCATTTGAATATATACTTCTTAGGCATGATTTGGGCTACACGTGGATGAATACATCCCGTAATACAATCAATTCAGCGCTTCGGCATGGACTTAATCATCCACAAAGTATACACAAATTAAGCATTACCTGGATAGGGTGGTTCTGAAGAAACTTAGAGAGAAAATAGGATGGTACTTTGGGCAGGCACACGCTATATAATTTAAGATGAGTTTGCCCTAGCTGGCGAGCTAAAAGTTGGTTTCCTCTAGTTTATGTGACATGGAAAAAGGTCATTTTATGTGTGGTATTCCTTATTTACATTTCTAAATGACGGTATGCTCTAAATTTCACCGACTAGGTATAAATTTAACGTTTTCATTGTTGAAAGTGAAGGCTACATTGTGACTAGAATTAGGTGAAATTTTATTAGGGCTCTTGGCCAATATTTATAAGACTACAAAGCATGTAAAATGACGTTGCTAACCCTAACTAGAAATAGAAAATACTTCTAATAAATTCTGAAAAAGAAATAACTAATCTATTTTTTAATATCCATTATGATTCTTAGAGGGAAGGACAGCCGACCGCAAAAAAATGGGAGAAAGTCTTTGTTGTTGTTGATTCTTAGAGGGAAGGACCAAATCTTCATGTGTTAACTTCAGCTGACTGTCTAATACACTACATAGCAGATCATCATGGCTACAGACGCGTGCAGGATATTAACACATTTATGCCGGCGGCCCAGCATGATGATATAAAAAAGCTATAGTACCATGTGCTCTCTAGGGTTCACCCTTGTCAGCAATATTACTCAAGTTGGTGCTGGTCGTCAGTTTGAAACATTTATTTGTGCATTGAAGAGCATTACATAACCTTATGGCAGGATATGATGTTATTTCTTCTTAGACTATCTGGATGAAGAAACTTAATCCATTACTGAATGCAGAAGCAAAGTTAGTAGTTAGTATCTTAGACGTCAAAGTAGATGAAAATGCGGAAAGCGTCAGAGCGCTTAAGAAATCTTAGGTTCTGGAAGATACTCCTCCATAGTGTAAATTGTGAAACAAACTCTAGTACGAAACTGAATATTGTGGAAAGCTATAAAATTGCTGGAAATTACGACCAACTTTTTAATGGTTTTGTTATTTGAGTCGTGTTTCCTATTAGCAAACCAGGCAGATATTCTCATGCTAATAACCAATCCCTTATCGATTTTGCAGGTTCATGAAGCTGAGACTGGACAGAGTTTTGGCGGACAGCTTTGAAGCAGGCGGTCTTGAAGAAGCTCTGGCTTCTAATCCAGTCCAGCTGCAGTTTGAGAAGCCAGAGAAATGGGTTGCACCTTATCCAAAATACGAGTCCGGTTGGTGGAAGACCTTTCAGCTGCCAGAAACCAGCAAAACTTTGTCGTAGTTGTAAAATTCGTAATCGATGTACTCATAATTCATAGTAGTAGTTTGTTTTAGCAAATTTTATGCTATATCCAGCGGTTGATGTTAGTAGATTGAAGTGTGTTCTTTTCTTCTGTTAAAAGCTCATCTTCTCTCCATAATGCGATGGATGTGAGACGGTGCATAAGTTCCAGATCAATAATTATTGAGTTTACGAGATTATCAGGAAATAATTTTGTTGCTTTTGCTGTTGTCACACGGTCTTACTTTATTTACCAGATTGTGGATCCTACTGATTTGGCCATTACAATCTTATTTTTGTCACAGCAGCTCCCAAGTATGAAGCAGTTGCTTTTCTTTGTACTTTTTTGCTGTATATCAATAATTTGAATTGAGCCATATCCTCTTAATTTTCTTAGTACTGGGAACAAGAAATATACAGTTCTTACTAAGCTTTGTCAGGACTACATTAATGCAAGCTTCTAAACCCTAAAACATGAGAAAAGAGGGAATTATGAAATGTCAGTGCTTAATATATATGGTTTAAACAAAATTTCAAACAATACGTTACATTTAGGACTTACAATGGTCAGCTCTTAAGCTTCCCTTCACTAGTATTTGAATTCCTCGTACACTAGGTTTTAAATATCCTATCCCTAGTTGCAGAAGCCACCCATCAGACCCTCATTCGAAAACAGCTAGAAAATGAGACCTCTCCTTAACACCGCTTCATATTGAACGATTATCCCACACTGCTTTACTGTTTTTTTGATCTCGATCATCGTTTTCTCAGCAGCAACATCGACCTGGTCCAGGTATTTCTTGTTGACTGCCACAGAAACTGCAGAGGGGATCAATCTTTATACGTGAAGTTAAACTCATGTAAACAGTTAATACTTGATAGTTTGAAATGACTACCTTAGAGCAGAGTGACAAGTTGATTTTTGATTTACAATGCAAGTCAAAATAACACTCGTAAATGATCAGAAAACTATTTGTTACTGGGACGACTCGAATCTGAAATCGCTATGTCAGAACAGTGTGGGGAGAACCAAAGAGGAAAGATGAAACAATGCTAAATAAGAGATGATACGGAACTGACCAAGGTAGCAGAGAGTAAGAAAATTAAACCAGCGCTCAATTACCGAAATAATCTACAAGCCTGCAACAACCTGGAAACAATCTGTACCACTGAGAACTTTGAAAATAAATACTAGAACTACAAAAGAAGGACATGTATGAATTTACCTTGAGAATTTTTTTCAATTTATTACCCGAAGCATGCAAAACTTGTGTTAATTTCGCCATCTGACAGCATTTGCTACGCTCAAAAACAATTTCTCAGGCCGTAAAGATATAGACAATGTCAAGTTACAAGAATATGGATCGGCCCACATTTCTCTTAACAAGCTAAATGCAACTGTTAGCCCTAGTTGCTAACATTTGAACCTACAGAAAATATTATGCTCAAGATGAAGTCAAATACAATCCGCTCTATAACAAAGAAAGAAAAATATGAAAACATTCAAGTCAGATGAGCTAGCAGTAAGACAACTAATACCTACATTTTGGAAATGTATTTTGAATATCTACTACTGAGAACCCCTCGTAAACGACAATGTCTAGAATTAAACAGAATATACGCCGCTCATCTAAATGAAAAGCTACAATCTATTAATGTTATTCGACACACTAAGCATACAGATGAAGATTTTAAAAGGAAAATTATCAAAAAAATAACGATGCACATACAGAACAGAATGATAATCTCACCTGTTGATGCTGCATTAGACCAAAGGAACAACAGCACTAATGAAAATATAAGAGTGACAAATAAAAGGGATCAAGTGATAGTTCATCCATTCAAAGAGAAGCCAAACAACGGCCACAGCACCAACAATACCCCCGGAATATATGCTTGTTTCTCCATAGCAGAATATCAGCAGCTGAGATCAAAATGATGAATCAAGTATTTTATATATCGAGCAAAGACTAGTGATAAAATTGATTGTACCATAACTCCAACACAAATTTCAAGTAGGTTTGAGAAAAATACTTAGCTACGTCAAAATTTAAAGAGGATTTTATAAAAGTGTAATTTTAAGCAGATTTCTATAAAATATATATTGTTGCGTCGAATCGAAGACTTAGCCCATAAAGTAACAAACTACGCATTCTACATGCGGAGGTGTGTTGGAACGATATAAATATTCAACCCTCACCATAACTCTGAATCAGTAGCAATGTCTTTAGCACACTATGGGCCATTGGTTTTTATGTTTCATTTGCATCTCCATTTAGTGCCAACGCAAAACAAGAGAAAACAGTTTCAATTCAAATATATATCGATCAAAACAAGAGATAAACAGTTTCAATTCAAAATGTTTCAATTCAAATATATATCGATCAAAACAAGAGATAAACAGTTTCAATTCAAAATGTTTTTTTTTCTTTTAAATATGTTATTCATTTTGGGGCTCAATTAGACATTTACGAAACGTTAGCCATGGACATCAAAGGAGATAAAATATAATTGCAATCCAAATTAGCCTTCAAAGAACATCCAAGTGTCACCAAGCTCACGCTAATATAGTCTTAGGAATGGTTAAGACACAATCTTTCTCACAATTTATAGAATGTGTTTCTGCAACTCAAACACAAATTCTCTGGATGCCAACGCAAAGCCACTAAAGACCAGTTTGACACTAAGGGACGTTTGGTACGCAAAATACTACAAAGCCAAGAATTCTATATTCACGAAAATCAATTTTTTGAAAAAAATTATATTATCATGTTTGGTGAATATATAAATATTTTCGATAATATAGTTTCTATAAAAAAATGACATTTGTGATTGATGATTAAATACATTTAATAGTTTTTACTCCTTGTTTGTGATTTTTATAGTGTAGTTGATTAAGATTTTACTTATAAATTAATTTTTACGATCTTATTCGTACAAAACCTAACCAAAACTTATTGAAAGGACCAAACTGAAAAAATGAAAAAAAAAAAGAAACAAAAGGAATGTTCTTTTAGGAAAAGGGAAAAAAATTTACAAAAAAAATCAAGAAATAAAATACGAAAGAAAACAAGAAAGAGAAAAAAAACGAAAAAACCTTTTATCAAAGTATAAAAAGTGAAAAAAGAACAAAAAGAAAAATAAAAAAACCCAAAAAAAACTGAGTTTTTTAAAAGAAAAGTTTTAAATTTTAAAAATGATAATTTAAAAAAAAAGATAAAAAAATGGAAAAATAAAAAATGTTAAAAAAAGTATAGAAAAAGCAAAAAAGAAAGAAATATTTTTTTTTAAAATAAAAATAAAAAAGACTAATAAAGAGGATCGGGAAAATATTCTAGAGAGATTGAGGGATAATTTAAGAATCCTCTACAAGGCTTCTAAAAGGATAAAAAACTACAACAATTATAAAATTTAAGACAGATTGCAAATAAAGGAGTAAAATAAAGTGAAAAATTGTATAAATTTATTATATAAAAAAGCAAAAAAGCATCACAAGGAATCCTCAGCATTATTAAGGTACCCATTTATGATGAGGTTGTACCATCCATACTTCCTATTGTTTCAGTCCCAACTATAAGTTTCTGCAAGTTATCACACTTCCCATAAGATTCATGCAGTGTTTTCACTAATATTTGGAAGTTCATCTGAATATCTCAAGGATTATTGGGCATGATCAGAGTTGCATAATAAATGAATTGGTGCCAGAATAAGACTCCAGATACTGCTAGATTCATGCAACTATCCGTAAGAACTCGATGGTGTTGTTCAACTTCTGACCACAAAATAGAATAATTACTATAAAATCTTGTAGGTCGGAGCTGCAACTCCTCACCATTAATTGGAAGGAATACCAAATCCACCCAGCAAAGATGAGTTAGGTCGGATCCGTTTCTCCGTGGGACCGTACCCACCCATCCAAGATGAGTTACGTCTCCACCTTCTAACCACTAGAGCTAGGAGACTTTCACGCACGTTGTACATACATAATAGAATTGCATAATGTTGGGAAGTCAAATAACCTTAGCATGTCAACTCAACATTTTTCATATTAGAATTGCATAAATGTAGGAAATGCAAAGTACAGCTGCAAAATAAAGCTTAACAAGCAGATAACCCTAATCATGCTGGAAAGAACTCAACATCTTTATACAGATCTCCCATAATTGGCACAGGTTATACATACATTGGACAATACAATATATGTCAAAGCAAGCATGGCTGATAAATTTTCAGTATTAAATATGAAATGATAAGATCAGCTTTCAAGATCAGCTACTTGCTTCAAAAGGAAAAATAAACACAGATACACCCACATATCGGACAGCAATATATCTCGAAGCAAGCATAGACGGTAGGTAGTTTTTCAGTATTTAACATGAAAGGATAAAATCAGCTTTCAAGATCAGACACTTGCTTCAAAAAGAAAAAGAAAATTTTCTTAGCTATCATCTTATTCTCAGTACTCGATTTGAGGCAGATCCAGCAAGCTAAAGCCTCTCACCATCAGCATAAAGCAAGAAACTGTTTCGACCAATGCACATACAACCTGCATTTCTTTACGAGCAACATCCCTTATAGAAGTCAAGAAGAAACTGTTTCGATTAACGCACAGACAACTTGCATTTCTTTACTAGCAACATCCTCATAGAAGTCAAGAACTGAGAACTTTATTCAAAAACCTATAAAAGAAGCACCCACACTATATAGCACGATAACCTTGAATGTGAGAATTAAAGGTTACAGAACTCAGCCTCCATATTCTTTGAATAAACAGAGCCCAAAAGTAATAATAACACTGGCCAAAAGAATAATTGACAGAATGTGCATTAGAGCAAATAATTGAAGTGCAATACATAAAAAACTTATATAAAACATTACATATGTAGATAAATACTGATAAAGAGCTGTAATATTCAAATGTTTCATACATGAGAAGCATGACATAATTTCATCTACATGTTAAATCTACGGACAAGAGACTCCACATATGTTACTTTAAGAGCTAGCATTGCTAGATGAAACCATGGCAAGAGATTCTGCTGGATTCTGTGACAACTGGAGGGGTTTTATAAATCTCAGATGCCTTCTTCCAAACTTCAGACACCAAGACACATTCACTCATCACTGTCTAGCTAAATTCCTACATAATCCAGACTAAGGCCCTTTTTACATTCTTAACAAACTAGAAATCTATAACATACATCTCCCTTCACCACCCCACCCCCCTCCTCCTTCTCTCACACACGCACGTGCACGCGCGCGCGCGCGCACACACACACACACACGCACACACACACACACACACTTGCATTTTAGGTCATATTGCTCCCAAATTCAAGTTTTCGGAAAATAGTATGATCGAGCTTCCTCAATTTCAAAGCAGGCCTCGCTGGGGCAGCTGGGCAAGTGTCTGCAATACCAGTCAACAAAGGTAAAGAAGTTGGCGTCTTCCAACCTTCGGCTGAATCATCTTCCTTTGTCCCTTCAGATGAATTATCTTCCTCTGTCACATCAGATGAATTATCTTCTTCTGTCAAGTATTCATTAGAGATCTCCTTGACCAGATTTAAAACTATCAGTTCAAGAAAAGATTGGCAGATTGATTCTAACAAAGAATCTTCCTTGTCCAACAAAGTGGGCATTGTCTCTTCTTCGGAATCACTTGTGAGGTCAAAGGCTAGCCGCCTTCTAAGGGAAATTTTAGTTTCCCACATAATCTTCTTCTTGGGGTTAGGGGCAAGGACCTTCTCTTCTGACCCGGGAGAAAACGGATCAAATAGGTTTCCTCTTGGTGTTTGGGAGTCAGAGAGCATTTCTGAATCCTCTGTTTGATCAGAAGCTGATGAAGTTTCCACAGCTTCACTGTCCAAGGAAGGGGTTGGTGGGCATAACTCCCTCCCCTTACTGAGCTTATTATCCTCACATTCAGTTGTGAAAGAAGCTGACTCCAGAACATCAACTTGAATTTCAGAATTGGACTTTGGAGCCTTATTAAGCTTCTCACATTCTAAAGTTGCTGTCTTCTGCGAAGATGGGGTTTCAAGAGAAAGGGGCTTTAGCACAATATTCGTACCATCCAATCCGACTAAAGAAACCATTTTGACAGTCCCCAGCTTGAAGCCACCTTGGCTTCTCCTGACAAAGGTGCCAAAAAGTTTGACCGAGAATCAGATTACGTTCACTCTTCTCTCCAACCTGCAATCAAATAGAAGTAAAATAGAAACAATAAAAAAAGATACCAGAACTCTCGATCACACACTTATAGAATCCCACTCAGCATTATCAAAAAATGCCAAACTAACAATAACGTTCAAGAGTGTACCAGTTCATGACAAACACAGCACAAAGTCAATAATGGAAATTAAAAATCATAACAGATAACTAAAAAACCAATTTATGCATATGGCTAACCTGATAAATCTGCTGAGAATCTCAGTACTTAAACATTGAGGAAATTTTATAAAATTTATATTAGTCTTGTTCCTTTGCAGACTAGAGAAGGTATCTTATAAAGCAGATTATATGATCCAAACATATTGTAGAATAAAAACGAACTTCATTGCTCGGTCCCGAAAGGAGCAATATCCCAATAGAAACACAAACCTTCAAATAGATGTAGTTCTTCAACAATTGAATGAACAAGAGAAACTACAACATTTTATCATTAAAACCCTGAATCTCAATGATCACACATTCATCTCAGTTGAAGATTTCTTGACTTGAAACTCTAAGACCTAAATCTCCACAAAATTCAAACTAAACAAAAACCAGGTAGACAAAAAAAATCAACAATAAAGGGAAAAAGATGAGCTTTTTCGAATAAACACTTCAACCCCTTCATTTCTGAAAGCCCTAGGATCCTGAAACTTTCCTAGTCTTTAAGAATCTAAAATCTCTAATCAGAAAAAGACTTCCAAGTATTGGTCACTAAAATCCTGCAAAAGAGGCATGGCTCACGGAAAATTGGCGTCAGCGTCCGTGTGTCGGACACGACAAAGACCCTCCAAAATATGCCAGGATAAACCACAATCAATGTCGTGTCCATCTCATATTGCGCCCATGCAACATAAATGAGGACATTTATCACAAAATTTGGGACAATAGTCACAATTTTTGCATTACTAATTTTACTTCTAGACTATCCAATAGTCAAGACTAAAGGACCCATCCGAAACCCCACCAAAGAAACCCTAATATTGAAAAATGCCAAGAACCCTAAAAATCCCTTCCTCGTAATGAATAGCAATGTGACAATATTCATCAGGAAAATCCTGAAGAAACAAAATAGCAAAAACAACTTCACATTGCCACATATCACAGAATCAATAAAAGATGAACTATATCAAAATCGGACCAATCGCTTACCTATAATTCCCATATAAATTTTATTGCTAGCAAAAGCCCTTGATTAAACATGGGTGAAACCACGTTTTTTCCCAATAAAAGTCCTTAAATTTCCCAACTTTCCCAATTCCACACCATACAGAACCGAACCCTAACCCTAACCCTAAATTCCAACACCAAATCTCTGGACACCAGTACATGGACAAAAACCTTGCCTTTCCCCCCTATAACTCCTCCATTTCCCATAATTTCTCAACTCCACGCCGCACGGAACGGAAACCCAAACCCTAGAAATCCAACCCCCAAATCTTCTAATCAACTAAAATACCAGTGGCAAGAAATCATCATCACATCACTGATCTCAAAGTAAACAAATAGCATAAATTAGAACAGAAACGCACCTATGATTCTCTGAACAAGAAGCCACCAGACAGAGAGAGAGAGAGAGAAATGGCGGGAAGAGAGAGAGAGAGAGATGGCGGGAACGGAAATGGCGGGAATGCCGAGGAGGGAGGGAGCGTAATTTATAGTTCATTGAAAGGCGCGAAAGATGCCTATCAACGGCCAGGATTCCATTCTGGAGTCAGAGATCTACCCATGTACTGACACGTGGTGGGCTCCTATAGGCCCCGCTTTGAGATGAGTGCATCTGTCTGTTTGGTGAAAAAGCCGTTACAGTTCCGATAGTTTTGGCAGGTACTGTTCAGTGGTGATAACTGGGGGTACTATTTATGGTTCATGTGGGGGCTTAACCCAGATGATTCGGCCCAAATGGGAGAAAATATTTGGGCCTGTAGTTTTATTTATTTATTTTCGTTTATACAAGACACGATTACTATTGTATACTAGTCACACGTACAAAAAAGAAAAAGAAAAACTATAACATTATTGAAAAATTGGATAAAATTTAAATTATATTAAAATATTTTAAATATGATCTGAATATATTTTAATTATAATTTATTATTGATATATTATTAGAATTTTTGATATGTATTTAGTTAGATTTACCATGTACTTAGTTTAAATATAATTTGAATATTGAATATATTTTTAGATTTATTATATGTTAAGGTAGTTAGAAGGATTTTGAATTTTTTTAACCGAATGAGGAGATAGATATACAATTAGAATTTTTATTTATTTATTTAGTGGAAGATATACATACGATTTGAACAACTTATTTTTTTGTCGTTTTGAAGCTGCATTATAATAGTAGAGATATGGAAAGTCGGTTAAAAATGCAAACAACCAATCTTATTTCTGCACGAGCCAACATGATGTTGATGTGACAAATTGAACCTCGATTGATGTGACACGGAAGGCCGACCATACAAGAAAGGACTAAAAAAGAGGGCAATAAAAATTTCGACTAATGACGAGAAATTTGCACTTAGTTAACTCTGAAGACGTGTTTTAGAGCATCTCCAATGGTATTTTTTTAATATAAACTAAATTAAAGGATACAAAAGCATTTAGGGGTGACTTAGTATGGACTCTAATGATATTACTTTAGAGTATTTATAAAGGCACTAAAAAAATTATTCAGGACTATCTATTTTTTTTATTTTTTTTACAAATTTGACACTGAAAAAATTAACTAAGAACTGTCCACTACATAGTATATAAGTAAAAAAAAATTTCTTTTGTCTTTGTCTTCCTCTTTCTTTTTTTTCTCTTCCAAAATCCAAAATCCTAAACCCAATATTATAAAAAGTTGTGGTCCCAAGTCGTACTCTAATCTAATCCAACTCGGTGATTCTCTGACGAATATTAGACCTTTATCCAATATGTCTTCAATAAAATGTGATGATAATTTTTTTTAAACATTTGGTCCTTCCTAAATTTTGGAATTCTATCCGGCCAGTGTAGGAGATATACACGAAAAAAAATTTGACCTAAAAAATTAGGTCATCGAATCCATTAAACTCTCCTTATGTTCCTTCCGAAGAACATTCCGGCCCTCCAAAGGGCCCTCGGAAGGTAATCTCAAACACCCAGTTCGACAATTTTCGTGTAAGAATCCATTAAACTCTCATTTGTCTTCACCATTGATCACCAAAGAGGCTTCAAGAGCAAAGTTGTATTTGAGACTTTTTTGGTATCATCATCCCTCAAAATTGAATGCAATCCCATATAGTATGTACATTCTAGACCCCCTTCACCTGCTGTGTAGATATACATAAAATGAAGTCAACTTGAGATTATCATAAACTCCTATTTTCATAATTATGCTCGGCAGATGTGGGGTTTGAAACAAAGAAATCCATTGATGCGCGACTGTTTTAGTGCAGGTTCTTACTGTTGGCTGACCAATCTCCAATAGAAACAAGTCAAGTATGGTGCACAAATGCTTGTACTTCATATAAATGTTATACATATGAGTAATTTTCATGAATGACACTTGCAACTTGCCAACATAATGCTGCAAAATGAAATGATAATATATATATATATATATATATATATATTTTTTTTTTTTCTAACCGAAATCCTCCCAACATCTCTTATCCGAAACCCTACTACCCAAGACTTGAATCCAATCCTTCCCTATCCATGTTCTTGGCCTTACCACTAGGCCATTCCACTCCGAATTTTTTTTTTTTCTATCCGAAACCCCCCAACACCCTTTAATTAACTACTCGAGACCCCCCAGCGATCGAACCTTGTCCACTTCTCATGTTCCAAGTCTTTTACCACTAGGCTACTATCTAAGGACGTAAAATGAAATGATAATCCATTAAGCATTGATACAGCGAATTTATAGCCATTCAGTATCATATGAAATTGTTAAATAATTACTGGATAGTATCATATGAAATTGTTAAATGATTACTGGATAGGTGAAAAATATGGTTCTAATAAATATATTTTTACACTTCTGCATAATAATATATGTGGTAAATTTTTTTTTTTTTACTTTCCGACATAACGTACGGGATCCGACGTAACGTTCGAAATTTTTGTGCACACTGCATTATATATCTTTGGGTCCACTATTTTTAACTTCTACTATTTATAAATGGAAAGAATAATACGCTTCCATGATTCGATTTACTGATTCTTTTGTTATTCAACTAATATTTTATACCTCTTTTCGATGACAACAAGAGCCATCCGAGTACGATATATATGTGGTATTTGATTCGAGGTTAATCGCAAGAACATATGCAAATAAATGTACTTCTGCTTCACAACCCCTTAGACTAATCAATCCCCTGTGCCACTACTCTTTGAATGGCTTATCATCTGTCTCTATAGTCTATAGTAGCTAATAGGCCCTTAGTATTGGTTGGTTCTGCCATTCATTTGCATTTTTGTTTCTTAACTTAAATTTATCTTATACTTACAATAAGTCATATAGATTTAGAACTGAGAATTAGTAATTCTTGCAGGAATGATCAACTTGTTCTACACTTTGTACTTTCAATATTTTTTTTCTTCCAGTAGCTAACGTAAAAGTTATTTATATTTATCCTTCCAATTGATAATGATAACTTCATAACCCTCAATTTTTTTTAGAAAATTTAAATTAGTGCCCTCCATTTTTTTATAAATTTTAAATGAGTGTTACAAACCCTTTATAAAATGATAATGATAATTGTAATTACCCTCCCAAAAAATTTGCCTGATTTTTTAGAATTGGAAGAATAACACTAATTAAAAATAAAATGACAAAGTTGTGGAAATAACATTATCAATTGGAAGTATAAATACAAATAACTCTTAAACTTAATATATATATATATATATATATATATATATATATATATATATATATATATATATATATATAAAACTTATAAAGCCTCCAAAAAGATCCGGTATTTCTATCCGTTGGATCGTCTTTAAGTCAGCTAATCTTGACCGTTATTTTAATCAACGGTCAAGATTAGATGACTTAAAGCACCATCCAACGAACCACAGTGAAGAAACTTTTTGGAGACTTTATAAGCGGAACTCTTGATCCATATATATATATATATATATATATATATATATATATATATATATAAGTTCGTTTATATAGTCTACAATTTTTTTTGTATTTTCAAACGTTGGATCGTCTTTAAGTCATCTAATCTTAACCGTTGATTTGATCAACGATCAAGATTAGATAACTTAAAGCACCATCCAACGGACCACAGTGACGATATTTTTTGGAAACTTTATAAATGGAACTCTTGATCCGGATCCTCTCTCTCTCTCTCTCTCTCTCTCTCTCTCTCTCTCTCTCTCTATATATATATATATATATATATATATATATATATATATATAGGATAAACGGGATATGAGCCATATTGCTCATATTCTTACATGAGTCATGCTCATGTGGACCAATAGAAATAGACTCCTATATCCCATGTGCACCCATCTGCACTAGTACACTCTATTTCTATTGGTCCACATGTGCATGGCTCATTTAGAAATATGAGCACTATGACTCATATTTCGTTTACCCATATATATATATATATATATATATATATATATATAATTGAATGGCCTACGATCTAGATTTAGTTCGACCAAGTCCAGATCGAAACTACCGGATCTCGAAATTGAATTGGTGTTTTGATTTTAAAGCCCGGTTCAGATGGGCCCAATACACACCTTGAGGTAATATTTTGGAGCCTATTTTTGACATCATCTCCCTAAACTAGGTAAGGAATGATCACTGGAGATGCTCTTGTACAAAAGTAAAGGATCAATTTCCTCCTCAAACTTGTCCAACGACGTGGACATCTAACTATAAAAAGGGGGCAACTCGCATGGTCGTTACTCGGCCAAAGCATGCGTGTTGGTCCCTTCCGACGACCATTGCAAGAGCACCCTTTTTCATAATTTTTAGACTGAATTGCAATTTGATATCCTCAACTATTTCAATTTTTAAATTTAATATCCTAAATTTGTATATGCATCAATTTGATATCCTAAAAACTAAAAATATCTAAACTATCCATTTCCTGCCCCCCTCACTGTCTCTCTCTCTCTAGCCATTTCGGTTCCCTTCTCTCTCTCCGATCCCTGTAAGCCCCTGATTTTTTTCAAAATACTAAAATTGGGATTTTTTCACAATTTTCTGGAATTTTCTGGGAATTTTCTGTAATTAAAATCAGGATTTCGAATTATTTCACGATTTTTAATTAAGGATAAACAACATTAAAATATTATGAAAATAATATTTTTTGGTGTAAAATGGAAAACTGGACTTAGGGTAATTTTACTGGAATTTATTGGACCCAAGGACAGGCGTTTCTAGCTATTTGATATCTTCTGAGCGTGATGGTAATGTCTATTTCAGCTTTTGGACCCATCTCTGAAATTTTCCCCAAGAACCAATATTAATCAGATCCAAACAACAGGCAAGTACCTGCACTTCAAGTTAAATCTATATATGTTGTGATAATTAATTCCCTGCTTTATTAGTACCCTTGATGATTACACCTAGTGTTAGAAATGCTGGATTTTATGTCTTGAATATTGGAGTTCATGTCTTGTTTTTCATGTCGGGTGGGAGAATACTAGAAGGCATGTAGTTTATCCCTTTCCCCTGTCGTGTTTAATAGCTGTTGGTACGCGACTGTACCCTCAGCCGGATCTCGATTATTCCTGTTTAATAGCCGTTTATGACGGCCGGATTAGCCTTATAAACCCCTACATGCCAACTATGTATTCTAAAACAAACACAAGTTCACACAGCTAGTTTCTAGATCTTGTTATATTTCTTGCAGACTGTTGTAGTTTTATTTCCTGTCTCGTTTACTTCGGATTTCTCGTATTCCTGTTTATAAGCATTAACTCTGAGATATTGATGTTCTTGTATGCCGTTCCCAACATGATATTCATATTTAATTATCATAAATATTTAGTTTAATCTTGTTGTGCACTGTGTACTTTGCTCCTTTTCTGACTGGATCTGTTGTTTAGGCGATGATGAGAACCTTGTCCCCGCCTATTATGGCCTCTATGAGGCAGCAGGTGACACAGTTGCAGAGCCAGTTCCCGCACAGGAAGCTACTCCTGCTGAGTAGTTAGCAGTAGTTATCTTAGTTTTTGCTCTTTATCTTAGTAATCGGGTTTGTCCCCGATTTCATTATGAATTTCTGTACTAAAACATTTGAATCTGTTGGCACATTTATTTCAATTGCAATCTTAAGTTTCTGTTCTCATTATTATCTTGCCTATGTTAATTGTGAATGAGCTAGTTAGTAAATATGGATTTGACCTAGACAGCGTACTACCGCCGACTCCGCGGCGTAGGCTGGACGTACCCACGCACTCGTGCCCGAATTTTCGGGTGCGGGTCGTGACACGTTTTTATGGTGGCCCATGCAGGTCCTATCCTTAAATAGGGTAATACCCTAGGACAGGGTATGGAATAAGATTGAGGATTCTAGGGAAAGCTCATTCACAGTATAGGGTCCTTATTTCAATTCTTGATATCATTTTTGCTCAATTTTTCTATCGCCTTTGATTTCCAAGTATTCTATTCTGATCTTCCTACCCCTTAATCTTTCAGAATGGTTCAGACGAGGAACACAGTAGGAGGCACATCAGAACCAGCTGAGCAGAATGTGCCCGAAACTCTTGCCCTCCCTCCGCCTCCATCTGTTCCGGCAGTTACTCTAGATGGGGCACAGCTACTTGGAGTGTTCCAGGGACTAGTGGAATCCCAGAAGGAACAAACTGCCCTGCTACGGACCAGCCTTTCAGAAGCTCTTCGGACCCGGGAGTTACCACAAAAGAGGCCAGGAAGTGCCAAGGACTTTAAGAATCTTAGACCCCTGGAATTCTACGGAACTGAGGGCATTCTCTATGCCGATGAGTGGATAGAGAATGTTGAGAGACTCCTGAAGACTGCTCGGGTCCCTGATGACCTCAAAGTGGAGTCCGCAAGCCTGCAACTGTTCGACATTGCTCGAACCTGGTTCAGAGATGAACCCCAACTATCTGCTCCTGACATCACCTGGGAGGACTTCAAGAGGCTATTCAAGGAGAAATTCTACCCCGAAGTGGCTTAGGAAGCTCTCGAAAGCCAATTCGAGAGACTGGAACAAGGTAACCTGTCTATTGATGAATATACTGCTGAATTTAGCAGGTTAAGCCACTTTGCGGAGTACATGGTTCGTACCCCGGAGGACAGAGCCCGTAGATTCAAGAAGGGGCTGTCTCCGGATATTCGCCTTGCTGTCACCACCAGCCGAGCTCGCACCTATGAAGAAATCCTGAGCGTGGCACAAGGCGTTGAGAGAGATATGGGGCATAAACTGAAACGGGAGAGAGATACCGGAAATACGGGACCCAACAAACGTCCTTTTCAACAACAACAACAACAGCAGAGGGTCCCGCAGCAAACTCAGCGTCCTCTCCCTCGAGCTCCAGCACCCCAACACCAGGCTCAAGGACAGAACCAACAAGCTGCTGCTTGTAACTTTTGCCAAAAACCAGGTCATACTTGGCAAGTCTGCAGGAAGAGGCTAGGTGCCTGCCACTACTGCGGCTCAGCAGCGCATCAAGTGAGGGACTGCCCCACTGCTCCAGGACGCGGACAAGCTTACATGATGACCGTGGAGAACGCGCAAACTTTGGAAGCAGCTAATGCGCGTAAGTGATTCGTAGATACCTTTTTCTAGTATTGTTTTCGTGCCTATTGGTTCGTGACCTCAGCCCCAACCTAGTAATTTTTGAACTTGCTAAATAACCTAGTATGTTTTTAAATTGATAACTGTATAGATTCTTTAGGCTTTTGCTATTGTGCTTATTTTGTGTTATTCTGTGGACTTCAATAAATTTGTACCTCTTTTTATCATCATCTAGCGCACTTAATTTTTGCTGAACTCGACTGATGCTGCTATTTTATAGCCTAGTTTTGCAAGCTTACTCTTTATCGGGCTTGTTCGTGACACCTGTATTATTGAGGCCTGATCAACCCCACTAATACAAGTGTCTACTCAGAATCAATGTACTACGGTCTGATCAACCTTAGTGCATTTTGATTCGCACTTCGCACGACTACTTTGTGTGGATTGAGATATATGGTTGACTAGTATACTTGCCCCTAAATACGCTCGAGCATATCGTATCAGTTACATAACTGTACTAATACGAGCATGCGAACAAATGATTACCAGAATAGAATCTCAATCCATAACAGCCTGACAATTTCTATTAGAATTTCTTAAACGCCTTGATCCCTATACCTCTGTTCTACCACCTCGTCCTTAAACTCTTTATTATTGATCCTCGTCTTCCCTTATTTAGGAAAGACAAAAGCCTGTGTTTGGTATAAGTTTGATTTGTAGTGCTAGATGTACCCCTCAGACCGGTCGAATTGATGATAACCTCTATGACTAAGGGAATACCATAGATGGTGTGTTTGTGTTAAAGACTTAAAAATTTAATACCATGATTTATTAAGTTGAGATCTAGCCTTACTAGTTGTACAGCCTTAGAGGATAGATGGGTAAAATTCTAAGTTGGGTAGCAACCGCAATGTCCACCTGAGAGAAACCCGTTAGACTATAATCAAGTGAGTTTGGACAGAGAGAACCCTGCCATATTTTAAATTTCGAGGACGAAATTTTATAAGTTGGGTAGATTGTAAGCCCCTGATTTTTTTCAAAATACTAAAATTGGGATTTTTTTCACAATTTTCTGGAATGTTCTGGAAATTTTCTGTAATTAAAATCAGGGTTTCGAATTATTTTATGATTTTTAATTAAGGATAAACAACATTAAAATATTATGAAAATAATATTTTTGGGTGTAAAATGGAAAACTGGACTTAGGGTAATTTTTCTGGAATTTATTGGACCCAAGGACAGGCGTTTCTAGCTATTTGACATCTTCTGAGCGTGATGGTAATGTCTATTTCAGCTTTTGGACTCATCTCTGGAATTTTTCCCAAGAACCAATATTAATCAGATCCAAACGACAGGCAAGTACCTGCACTTCAAGTTAAATCTATATATATTGTGATAATTAATTCTCTGCTTTATTAGTACCCTTGATGATTACACCTAGTGTTAGAAATGCTGGATTTCATGTCTTGAATATTGGAGTTCATGTCTTATTTTTTATGTCGGGTGGAAGAATACTAGAAGGCATGTAGTTTATCCCTTTTCCCTGTCGTGTTTAATAGCTGTTGGTACGCGACTGTACCCTCAGCCGGATCTCGATTATTCCTGTTTAATAGCCGTTTATGACGGCCGGATTAGCCTTATAAACCCCTACATGCCAACTATGTATTCTAAAACAAACACAAGTTCACACAGCTAGTTTCTAGATCTTGTTATATTTCTTGCAGACTGTTGTAGTTTCATTTCCTGTCTCATTTACTTCGGGTTTCTCGTATTCCTGTTTATAAGCATTAACTCTGAGATATTGATGTTCTTTTATACAACTTTCTCAATATGATGCTCAATTTAATTTTCATAAATATTTAGTTTAATCTTGTTGTGCACTGTATACTTTGCTCCTTTTCTGACTGGATCTGTTGTTTAGGCGATGATGAGAACCTTGCCCCCGCCTATTATGGCCCCTATGAGGCAGCAGGTGACACAGTTGCAGAGCCAGTTCCCGCACAGGAAGCTACTCCTGCTGAGTAGTTAGCAGTAGTTATCTTAGTTTTTGCTCTTTATCTTAGTAATCGGGTTTGTCCCCGATTTTATTCTGAATTTCTGTACTAAAATATTTGAATCTGTTATCACATTTATTTCAATTACAATCTTAAGTTTCTGTTCTCATTATTATCTTGCCTATGTTAATTGTGAATGAGCTAGTTAGTAAATATGGATTTGACCTAGACAGCGTACTACCGCCGACTCTGCGGCGTAGGCTGGACGTACCCACGCACTCGTGCCCGAATTTCCGGGTGCGGGTCGTGACAATCCCCCTCCTCCAGACAACGATGACAACAACAACGACGGAAGGAGAGGGGTGGCTACGAGGCTGCTGTCGAAGCCGAATAGATAGAGAGGAGGGGGGGGGATAGTTTATAATTTTTTTTGATTTTAGAATATCAACTTGATACATATGAAAGTTTGGAATATTAAATTAAAAAAACTAAAATAGTTGAGTGTATCTTG
This sequence comes from Iris macrosiphon, assembly GCA_036927795.1. Lineage (NCBI taxonomy): Eukaryota > Viridiplantae > Streptophyta > Magnoliopsida > Asparagales > Iridaceae > Iris > Iris macrosiphon. Next base: position 44,556,158 of record JAYESA010000020.1, read on the forward strand.
CAATTCGACCTAATTTTTATTGGTTGTATTTCATATCCGATATAATGATGATATATACAAAAAAAATTATACGAATAAATAAGTGAGGGAATAAAATATAGACATATCATGACATATTGGTTGTGAACTTAATAAGAGGGTGTCATTTTAAGACGTATGTGCAAAGTCTTGTATCAGTCCAAATTCGGTTGGCATCTATTTGATCTCACCCTTCTCATAATAATAATAATAATAATAATAATAATAAATAATGTTAATATTAAAATAAATATTACAAAGTTTAATAATTTCTTTTAGAGGGGTGGTTGGTACACAATTTTTTTTTAAATTCTCGGACAAATTTGGGATGTAACATATTTTTATATTTGGTTTAGCTTATAAAAATTTATTTTTAAAAATTATGAATATTTTGGTAAACAATTTGTTCTTAAAGAATAGAAATTCTATCCCTTAGGGATTGGTGGGTATTTTCTTTTTTCATGGTAAAACATTGTTTTTGTTGCTTTTTTTGTTTTGTTTTTGATGCATTCCTGAAATGAGCTGGAGCTCTGGAGTCACTGTCGAAGCTTTTCTCAGTTAGTATTAGTTGATACTAGTGTATCAGAGAAACTGTATTCTTCTGTTCTTCTTTTTCATTCAAATAAAACCATGTCAGCAACTTTCCACTCAACATCAACGTAGCAGCTCGCTTGGCCAGGTCAGTAAGGGAAAGTTTGTTGGAAACGAAACGCGGAAACCATTTTTCAAATCAGAGAGTACCTGCGAGAGAATCGAGCAAAATGCACAAACAAAAAAATACCAAAAAAAAATCGCAGACACAGAATTTTACGTCAAAAATTACGTAAAAAATCCAGAAGAAAAATGTAAACCCCCTGAATTTTTCAAAAATATTAAACTTGGATTTTTCACAATTTTCTGGAATTTTCTGGGAATTTTCTGTAATTAAAATCAGAGTTTTAATTATTAAATAATTTTTAATTATTAATAAATAATATTAAAATATTATGGAAATAGCATTTTTGGGTGTAAAATGGAAAACTGGACTTAGAAAATTTTTTCTGGAATTTATTGGGCCCCGGACCTATTTTAAAACACCTGAAAAATAATTACTAATTAATTAATTAATTAATTAATTAATTAATTAATTATTTATTTATTTAAATTAAATCTAAACCCAGCCCGGCCCACTGGGCCCAGCCCCGAACCCGCGCCCCAGCCCATCGGGCTAACGGGTCGGGTCGGATCCGCGAGCCGCCCGACCCACTGACCCGGCTGACCAGCCAGCTCCCCACGACCCTGTCCCCCGCGTGGCCGCGTCCTCCGCCGCATCCGGCGGCCAGCCCCCCACGACCTCCCCTCGGCCCGCCTTCTCCGCCACGTTCCCCCTCCCTCCGCCTAACCCGGCTGACCCAGCGTCCTTCCCCTCCTATTTAAACCCTAACCCTCCCCTCGGCTCCGGCCATCCCCAACTCCGCTCCGCCGCTCACCGCCACCTCGCCCAGACCCTCCTCGCCGTCGACGACCTCGTCCCGCCGTTCCCCTCTCCTCCTCCTTCCTTCACCGCCTCCGGCGTCCAGCAGCAGCGGATACCAGCAGCAGCAGCCTCGAGCCGCAGCTCCGGTCGGCTCCGCCGCCTCCCAGCGTGCCTCCGGCCACCAGCCGCGCCCCGAGCTCCCGGCGACGCCGCCTTCGGCCAGCACAGCGCCGCCCCAGCCCTCCTCCGGCCTGCCTCCCCGCCTGGAAACCCTAACCCTAGCTCTATTTCTCTCCTGTGTCGACTCGTGTCGGACACGACACGGACACGAGAAATCCTAATTTCTCGAGCCCTGTTTAGGTACATGTAACTTTCTCCTCGCTGCCCCGTTTTTAATTTCGTAAATTGCGTTGCGAAGCCTGTATGACCCTCTCGGTGCCTGGGCAAACCGCTCGGGTCATCGCGTCCTGTGGTGATCGCACACCGCGATCCAAAAATAGGAAAAATAACGACCCGATTTACCCCGGAACTGGGTACGCCCCGCCAAACGGGACGACTTGGTCGCGCGCGATCTTCACAGATACGTGCGCGTCATTGATATGGATGTGTGGGATTTCGCGGAAGTCGATTCGGGTGTGCGTGCACACCGGGATCAACGCGTATCCGCGGACACCGCCCCGTATCCGCCTTTTCTGAATCACGCCCTAACTTTCTGTACACACGTCAGATTGAAACGAAACTTACGCCATAGGACTCGTAGCGATACGCTGGTCCTGTGACCCAAGTTTGGTTCGATTCTGAGAACGTTGACGAAATCGCGTGTCGTGGGCCCCACAAGTCCCACTCGACGGGCGATTTTGTGATCGGCTCATCGGAATCCAATTCTGGAAGTTCCGTTGAGTTCGTATCATCGTTCCTGACCTGTTGACACTAAGTTTGATAAATTTGGAGACCTTTGACCCTGACACATTTTTCGGTGCAAAGCGGGCCCACATGCGGACCCCGTTTTGACCCGAAATTGTCGTTTTTGTCATTGTCTTCAAATTGGACTCAAGGACAGGCATTTCTAGCTATTTGATATCTTCTGAGCATGATGGTAATGTTTATTTCAGCATCCGGAGACATTTCTGGAAATTTCCCGAGGATAGAACTCTAGTTGGGATCCAAACATCAGGCAAGTACCTGCACTTCAAGTTTAATCTTTATATTGTGATAATTAGTTCCTTGCTCTACTAGTACCATTGTATGATTACACTTAGTGTTGAGATTTGGAGTTCATATCTTGTTTTTCGTGTCGGGAGGGAGAATACTAGGAGGTATGTAGTTTACCCTTCCCCCTGTCGTGACTGCTAGCTGTTGGTACGCGACTGTACCATCAGCCTTATACTTGATTATTCCTGACTGCTAGTCGTCTATGACGGCCTTATTAGCCTTATAAACCCCTACATGCCAACTATGTATTCTAAATACACAAGTTCACACACAATAGTTTCTTGCCTTGTTGCAGTTTCTGTTGTCTTGTTACAGTTACATTTTCTTGTCTCAGTATATTCCTGTTTTACTCATGTCCCTGGATTAATCCTGTTTTACTTATATTTTTGATTTTTAGTGCTTAACTCTTAGCTAATTTTACTACTTATTGTGCATATTCTTATCGTGATTGTTTAGTCAGTTTTTTCCTACTTGTCATAAATATTTAGTTTAATTTTGTTGTGCATTGGTACTTTGCTCCTTTCCTGACTGGATCCGTTGATATTAGGCGATGTTGAGGACTATGCCCCCACCTTTTATGGCCCATATGACGTAGCAGATGGTACATTTGAGGAGCCGGTTCCTACTCAGGAGACTACTTTTGAGGAGTAGTTAGCCAGTTAGCTAGTATTTTCTTTCAGCACAATACTCGGGTTTGTCCCCGATTTATCTTCTGGTTTTGTATTAACTGTGGAATTGTTGTCACAATTTATTTTATTTCAAATCTTAATATTCCTATTTCCTGTTATTATCCTTGCCTATTTATTCTTGTGGATGAGATAGATTTTAAATTACCTGTGAATATGACCTAGACAGCGTACTACCGCCGACACTGCGGCGTAGGCTGGACGTACCCACGTACTCGTGCCCGAATATCCGGGTGCGGGTCGTGACAAGAAAAATAACGGGACGATCGGAGTCCAACCCTGAAGAACCTTCATTAGTGGAATAAAGAGATTACACCCTCTACAAGCTCCTCACCGATCTATCAAGGATTACCGCAACTCTTTGGAACAGAAAATAGATTACAACCACGAAGAAAAAAATAATGAAAAATATTCCAAATTGATCTCCTTCTCCGAAACGGCCTCCAATCCTTCTTTTTCCTCTCCAAAGTTGCAATGACACTCTTGCCACCTTTTTTTTTCCATGTTGTTGTATATTGCATGAGTCTTTATATAAATTCTTGCATGGATTAGGGTTTCCATATGAAAATCTATATATGGAAGCCAAAAATATTTATGGAAATCCAATTATATTCAATCATATATTTAATGAAAATCAAATCATAAATTAGTTTACCATAAATTAAAAATCTAATTATATGGAAAGTTAATATATGAAAGATCCAATCATAAATATATAATTAAGTCAAAGATAAAAATCCAATAAAATATTTGCTTACCATAAATGTTCCAATATACGACGTTCGATGCACTTTTCGAGCTTTTCTGACACACGGATGGTGTTTGTCGCACTCCTGGGTATTCTCCACATAGGATAGAAATCTCACCCACTCCAACAAATTTCTCCCTTCACAACTATGTGGAGGGGGTCGTCATCCCGATGATCCCCCTGCAGTACTCAAACTTTTCCATTGGAAGAATTTTTGTGAACATTTCTGCTCTGTTGTCATCTGTATGAACCTTCTCAAGCACCGCTTCCTTCTTTTCCATAATATTCCGTATCCAATGATATCGGGTCTCAATGTGCTTGGACTGGCTATAAAATGTCTTGTTCTTCACAAGGTGAATAGCTCTCTGACTATCGCAAAGCAAATGATACTTGTAAACCCCCTAATTTTCAAGGATTTTTAAATTTGGATTTTTCACAATTTTCTGGAATTTTCTGAGAATTTTCTGTAATTAAATTCAGGTATTTTAATTATTAAATAATTTTTAAATGATAATAAATGATATTAAAATATTATAAAAATAATATTTTATGGTGTAAAATAAAAAACTAGACATAGGGTAATTTTCTGAGAATTTATTGGACCCCGAAAGTATTTTTTAAAGTCCTAAAAACTATTTTATAATTAAACCAAATTGAACCCTAATTAAACCCGGTTTATTTGCCCTGAACCGAACCGAACCCGGTCTAGATGAACCGGGTTCAAGGTTATCGGGTCGGATCCGGGCCGTCAGTCCAACCCGACCCGTCGACCCGACCCGCTTTCCTGTTTGCGGATCGGGCCGGATCCGCTGCCAACCCGACCCGTTAGCACCCAAACCCGGCCCGCAACCTCTCATCTCCCCCAGCCGTTCACCCGCACCCGCCGCTGCCGTTAGCCGCCGCTCCGGCAGCCTGCGCCCCTCGGCCTCCCCGCTCGCGTAACCTCCGCCACCGCTTCCCCTTCGCCTCCGCGTAACGCCAGGCCATCCTCCTTCCCCCTGACCCTATTTAAACCCTAGACCTCGCCGGCCACCCACCTTCGGACCCCGCAGCGCCGTGCCGACCTCGTCGAGCCCCGCACCTCCGCCTCCAGTTTCTGCAAGCTGCCACGCTGCCGTCCCCGCCTCGCACGACCAGCTCCACCGGAAATCCCCTTCAAACTCTTTCTTCTCCGGCGAGTCCCGAACCCCTCCGTCCCCGAGCCCGCTACTCCAAGTCAGCCCCTCCGACTCCTCCGTACTTCCCTTCCCCGGTCGACTTCTCCCCGAGCTTGCCGCCTCGCCGTCGCCTTCATCCCTTCCGGCGAACTCTCGAACAGCAGCTCCTCTCACCGCCCGGACACCCGCAGAGCCCGACGCTTCCAGAAGCCGCAGCACCCGCCGTCGCCTCCACCAGTGAGCTCCGGCCGAGCCGCCTTCCTCCGGCGACGTCCCAGCACCCCTCCGGCGAAGTCTCCGACGTGTAGAACTGAACCCTAACCCTAAATCTGACCCGGATACGGCCGACCAGGACTCGGACACGTGTCGGACACGAGAAAACTTCAGTTTCTCGAGCCCTGTTCAGGTACCCGTATCTCTCTCCTTGCTGCCCCGTTTTTGATTCTGTCAGTTGCATCGCGTAGCCTGCATGACCCCCTCGGTGCCCGTGCAACCCGCTCGGTGCATCGCGTCCTGTGGTGATCGTGAACCGCGATCCAAAAACAGGAAAACCAACACCCTGTTTCACCCCAGAACTGAGTACGCCCCGCCAAACGGGACGACTTAGTCGCACGCGGTCTTCACTGATACGTGCACGTCGTTGATACGGACGTGCGGGATTTTGCAGAAGTCGATTCGGATGTGCGTGCACACCGGAATCAACGCGTATCCGTGGACACCGTCCCGTATCCGTCCTTTCTGGTTTTCGCTGTAACTTAGTGTACACACGTCGAATCGAGACAAAACTTGTGCCATCGGACTCGTGGCTATACGCTGGTCCTGTGAGACAAGTTTGGTTCGATTCTGAGAACGTTGACAAAATCGTGTGTCGTGGGCCCCACAGGCTCCACTTGATGGGCGATTTTGTGATCGGCTCATCAGAATCTAATTCTGAAAGTTCCGTTGGGTTCGTATCATCGTTCCTGACTTGTTGACACTAAGTTGGACAGATTTGGAGACCTTTGACCCTGACATATTTTTCGGTGCAAAGCGGCCCACATTTGGACCCCGTTTTGCCCTGAAATGTCATTTTCGCCCCTGTGTCCAAATTGGACTCAAGGATAGGCGTTTCTAACTGATTGATATTTTCTGGATCTGATGGTGATGTTTGTTTCAGCAACCGGAGCAGTCCCTGCAATTTTCGTTGAAGCTAGAGCTACAATTGGAGCCGGAAATCCAGGCAAGTGTACCTTGCCAATCTCTGCAGTTTTTGCTACTTGTTCCTTGATATATATACTTGTTGTACATGCTTAAACCTAGGACCGTATGACTTACTTAGCGTCCGATTATAGTCGGGTGCCAACCCCATACGCGGAGTTGTGTAAAGTCACATAGACATGGATATCGTGACCCTTTGCATTCTCGTACTTGCATTACCGAGTACGTTTTACCCAGGACACCTGACACTATTTATGATACAGAATCGTCCTGAGATATTCATGGTGATTCTGTATAGGATACAATTTTCATGACTTATTCCTTTGCTTAGATATTATATGACTGGATGCATTAGTTATGATCCTGTATGGCATGGACTTGAGACATCGTGGACATGAGATGCATGATTACATTGGGTGGAAAGAGTCACACAGGCTATAGGTTGATTATATATATTATGCCGGCGTCTTAGTCTTACTACGAGCTAGACAACCACATGATATCACTGCTACCGGCTCCCCGACACAGAGCTTGTAGTGGTTTCAGCCTGAGTTCTAGTGCTGCTCTTATCTTGCATATCACTTAGATGGTTATATAGTTTACCCTATTTATTTTATTATCTGTTGCACTGTATTTATTTTGGCATGAGCTTTCTTGTACCTTGCTATGTCCCCTGAGGACCTGGATCCGGATTATGTCCCTAGGATTAGCAGACGAGTTCGATCCAGAGATATACAGGATAGGAGCATTAGCAGGAGCAGAAGCAGGAACAGGAGTAGACACTGGGGCAGTACCAGATCTAGTGGACGAGTGATCTCTTCGGGTATCTTCTGAGTATATACTGTTTCTATACTCAGTATTTTCTGTGGTTATCTTATTTCTTGTATCTGACAGTTATATCAGACTTATATTGGGTTTGTTCCCCGATTTATATACTTGTGACTTGATGATGATGTATATATTTCTTTTTGATAATTTTGATATATTCTTTCTGTGGATGAGAATAGTATACCCTGACTGTTGTATTACAGCTTAAGTACGCCCCGATGGATCCATTAAATTGGGTTTGTCCATCGGTGTGTGCTGCTGGCCATTACCACGTGTCCAGTCCCTCGATATTTTGGGACTGGGGTGTGACATGGTTTTTGTGGTGGCCAATGCAGGTCAACGACTAAATTATTCGGTTTCAACTTAGGGACCGAACATGCCTGCAATAAAGATAGGATAAGTTTTTAGGATCTCATCCACTTGCTTGAATCGTTCTTGATATCTATATCGGATTCGAATTTATTTCTTGACTTGCATCCTGCCTTGATTCCTGAGCGCCTCTCATTGTTTATTTTGATTGCAGAGTTATGGATTCACGAACAAACGACGAGACTCCTGCAACTTCACCACGAGATATTTTGGTAACCAATGAAGAAGAAGTAACACCAGTTGACGAAGGTCCATCATCACAACAAACGAATCAGCATGCCTCGAGAATTCAACAAAATGATATTCCAACATCGACATAATTTACTCCATAAATACCCGTAATTCCACAAGGGCAGGCCATGGAAGGGCAGCAGATGTTTCAAATGATCTATGCAATATTGCAAGCTTAACAAGAGGCTTTGAGTCGCAGTCTAGTAACTGCACTAGAACAGGCAGATCTACCAGCACAACGACCAACGATGGGCTATATTTCTGATTTCCGCCAGCTGAAGCCCCGTACCTTCTCAAGCAAAGAAGAGCCCACAGAAGTTCATGAATGGCTCACCAATACTCAACATCAATTAGAAGCAGCTGAGATTCCAAGAGAACGTTGGATGACTGCCGTCAGAATACAATTGATGGACAATGCTCATCACTGGTGGCTATCTGAAGAGGACACGGCTCGGACCAGACCGAGTCACTTGGAAAGAATTTTTTAGACTCTTTCAGGAGATGTACATTCCAGCCATCGTTCGATCAGAACTTCGGGACAAGTTCAATCACCTCACTCAGGACAATCTGACAGTGGAAGAGTACAACGCGGAGTTCATTCGTCTAAGTCGTTTTGCCCCTAATTTGATTCAAACAGAAGAAGAGAAGGCTGAGAAGTTCTTCGACGGACTAAACATTGAGCTACAGAAACTAATTGGATCCGTTGCTCCTACATCTTACTCGGACGTCCTTGCTGCAACACGACGCATGGAGCGCATCATCAGGAGAGAGACCAGTCTGAAGCGATCGTCCACATCAGCACCACCACAGGAAGAAGCTACAAAAAAGACTTCATAGTCACCAGCCACCAGAAGCATCTCCACGGACAATACCTGTCTGTCCATATTGTCGCAAGCGAGGCCATAAAGAGATCGAGTGCAGACGAAAAAGGAGATTATGTTTAGTTTGCGGATCCAGTCAGCATTTAGTGAAGGAATGTCCTGAGCATAGAGAAGTAGCATCAACGGTAAACCAACAAGTGTTACCAGTACCGAGGCCAACCTATCCAACATTGGAAGTACCACAAACGGAAGTTCAAGAAGTCCTACCACCAGCTCCAGGAGGGTATCAGCCGAGGCCACCTTTGATACCCAGGCACTGCTCTTCCAGCAGGCTCATCAGCAGCAGAGGAATCGATGACAAGGACGTGGACAAGCCCTGACGATGACCTTGGAGAATGCGCAGATTCATGGAGTAGCTAATGCGCGTAAGTTTTTATCTGTTCCTAGTATTGCTTTAGTTCGTGCCTGCTGGTTCGTGACCCTAGACTTAACCTGACAGTTTTAAAATTGTTAATAATTGATAACCTATTGTTAATCTAAGTAATTTTTAAACTTGCCAATAATTTAGAATATTTTATAAATGATAACCTGATAAGTTTTTAAGGGATAAAACTGGTTTTCTAAAACTGAAATTTTCTAGATTTCCTTCATTCGGGAAATTTTATAACTTTTAATGCTTAGAAAAATAATTTTTCCTAGGTGTTACTCTCAACCTTGATTCTCTTTGATTTTAACGTGCTTCGAACAATGTTTGCGACCGTGTCATCTCTGTTGATCGGTTATTCTTTGATTGCGAGGACGCAATCCTCTTAAGGGGGGTAGATTGTAAACCCCCTGATTTTTAAGGATTTTTAAATTTGGATTTTTCACAATTTTCTGGAATTTTCTGTAATTAAATTCAGGTATTTTAATTATTAAATGATTTTTAAATGATAATAAATAATATTAAAATATTATAAAAATAATATTTTATGGTGTAAAATAAAAAACTAGACATAGGGTAATTTTCTGGGAATTTATTGGACCCAGGAAGTATTTTTTAAAGTCCTAAAAACTATTTTATAATTAAACCAAATTGAACCCTAATTAAACCCGGTTTATTTGCCCTGAACCGAACCGAACCCGGTCTAGATGAACCGGGTTCAAGGTTATCGGGTCGGATCCGGGCCGTCAATCCAACCCGACCCGACCCGTCGATCCGACCCGCTTTCCTGTTTGCGGATCGGGCCGGATCCGCTGCCAACCCGACCCGTTAGCACCCAAACCCGGCCCGCAACCTCTCATCTCCCCCAACCGTTCACCCACACCCGTCGCTGCCGTTAGCCGCCGCTCCGGCAGCCCGCGCCCCTCGGCCTCCCCGCTCGCGTAACCTCCGCCACCGCTTCCCCTTCGCCTCCGCGTAACGCCCGACCATCCTCCTTCCCCCTGACCCTATTTAAACCCTAGACCTCGCCGGCCACCCACCTTCGGACCCCGCAGCGCCGTGCCGACCTCGTCGATCCCCGCACCTCCGCCTCCAGTTTCTGCAAGCTGCCACGCCGCTGTCCCCGCCTCGCACGACCAGCTCCGCCGGAAACCCCCTTCAAACTCTTTCTTCTCCGGCGAGTCCCGAACCCCTCCATCCCCGAGCCCGCTACTCCAAGTCAGCCCCTCCGACTCCTCCGTACTTCCCTTCCCCGGTCGACTTCTCCCCGAGCTTGCCGCCTCGCCGTCGCCTTCATCCCTTCCTGCGAACTCTCGAACAGCAGCTCCTCTCACCGCCTGGACACCCGCAGAGCCCGACGCTTCCAGAAGCCGCAGCACCCGCCGCCGCCTCCACCAGTGAGCTCCGGCCGAGCTGCCTCCCTCCGGCGACGTCCCAGCACCCCTTCGGCGAAGTCTCCGGCGTGTAGAACTGAACCCTAACCCTAGATCTGACCCGGATACGGCCGACCAGGACTCGGACACGTGTCGGACACGAGAAAACTTCCGTTTCTCGAGCCCTGTTCAGGTACCCGTATCTCTCTCCTCGCTGCCCCATTTTTGATTCCGTCAGTTATATCGCGTAGCCTGTATGACCCCCTCGATGTCCGTGCAACCCGCTCGGTGCATCGCGTCCTGTGGTGATCGTGAACTGCGATCCAAAAACAGGAAAACCAACACCCTGTTTCACCCCGGAACTGAGTACGCTCTGCCAAACGGGATGACTTGGTCGCACGCGGTCTTCACCGATACGTGCGCGTCGTTGATACGGACGTGCGGGATTTCGCAAAAATCGATTCGGATGTGTGTGCACACCGGAATCAACGCGTATCCGCGGACACCGTCCCTTATCCGTCCTTTCTGGCTCTCGCTGTAACTTAGTGTACACACGTCGGATCAAGACGAAACTTGCGCCATCGGACTCGTGGCTATACGCTGGTCCTGTGAGACAAGTTTGGTTCGATTCTGAGAACGTTGACAAAATCGTGTGTCTTGGGCCCCACAGGCTCCACTTGACGGGCGATTTTGTGATCGGCTCATCGGAATCCAATTCTGGAAGTTCCGTTGGGTTCGTATCATCGTTCCTGACTTGTTGACACTAAGTTGGACATATTTGGAGACCTTTGACCTTGACACATTTTTTGGTGCAAAGCGGCCCACATTTGGATCCCGTTTTGCCCTGAAATATTATTTTTGCCCTTGTATCCAAATTGGACTCAAGGACAGACATTTCTAACTGATTAATATTTTTTGGATCTGATGGTGATGTTTGTTTCAGCAACTGGAGCAGTCCCTGCAATTTCTGTTGAAGCCAGAGCTACAATTGGAGCCGGAAACCCAGGCAAGTGTACCTTGCCAATCTCTGCAGTTTTTGCTACTTGTTCCTTGATATATATACTTGTTGTACATGCTTAAACCTAGGACCGTATGACTTACTTAGCGTCCGATTATAGTCGGGTGCCAACCCCGTACGCGGAGTTGTGTAAAGTCACATAGACATGGATATCGTGACCCTTTGCATTCTCGTACTTGCATTACCAAGTACATTTTACCCAGGACACCTGACACTATTTATGATACAGAATCGTCCTGAGATATTCATGGTGATTCTGTATAGGATACTGTTTTCATGACTTATTCCTTTGCTTAGACATTATATGACTGGATGCATTAGTTATGATCCTGTATGGCATGGACATGAGACGCCGTGGACATGAGATGCATGATTACATTGGGTGGGAAGAGTCACACAGGCTACAGGTTGATTATATATATTATGCCGGCGTCTTAGTCTCACTACGAGCTAGATAACCACATGATATCACTGCTACCGGCTCCCCGACACAGAGCTTGTAGTGGTTTCAGCCTGAGTTCTAGTGCTGCTCTTATCTTGCATATCACTTAGATGGTTATATAGTTTACCCTATTTATTTCACTATCTGCTGCACTGTATTTATTTTGGCATGAGCTTTCTTGTACCTTGCTATGTCCCCTGAGGACCTGGATCCGAATTATGTCCCCAGGATTAGCAGACGAGTTCGATCCAGAGATATACAGGACATGAGCATTAGCAGGAGCAGAAGCAGGAACAGGAGCAGACACTGGGGCAGTACCAGATCTAGTGGACGAGTGATCTCTTCGGGTATCTTCTGAGTATATACTATTTCTATACTCAGTATTTTTTGTGGTTATCTTATTTCTTGTATCTGACAGTTGTATCAGACTTATATTGGGTTTGTTCCCCGATTTATATACTTGTGACTTGATAATGATGTATATATTTCCTTTTGATGATTTTGATATATTCTTTCTGTGGATGATAATAGTATACCCTGACTGTTGTATTACAGCTTAAGTACGTCCCGATGGATCCATTAAATTGGATTTGTCTATCGGTGTGTGCTGCTGGCCATTGCCACGTGTCCAGTCCCTCGATATTTTGGGACTGGGGCGTGACAATACTGCTCTTGCTTTAGCCAAATTTCTTGCAACAACTTCTTCATCCACATCAACTCCTTGCAAGCCACTGTCGCCGCAATGTACTATGTCTCTGTCGTCGATAAGGCAACACCATTCTGCAACCGCGACTGCCACGATACTGCTCCACCAACAAACATCATCACATAGTCTGAAGTCGATCGTCTAGTGTCTATATCTCCAGCCATATCAGCGTCGGTATACCTAACCAGCTTTGGCTCGTCACCACCAAAAGAAAGTCTCCAATCGGCAGTGCCCTGAAGATATCGTGGAATCCACTTGACTCTACTCCAATGTATCATTCCATGATTGGAAGTATACCTGCTAACTATGCCAGCTGCGTGAGCGATGTCTGGCCTCGTACACACCATAGCCTACATAAGACTTCCCACAGCTGAGGCATATGGAACCCGCTCCATATCTTCCTTCTCATCCTCGATAGATGGACACTACTCCTCAGTGAACTTAAAGTGAGCCGCAAGGGGGTTGATCACTTTCTTCGACCCGTCCATCCCGAAATGCTGAAGTACCAGTGAATGTACTTCTTTTGGGACAAGTGTAGCAGTTTGGACTCTCTCTCTCTCTCTCTCTCTCTCCATCCCAAGAATAGTCTTCGCTGTGCCCAAATTCTTCATAGAGAAGGCCGTGCCTAGTTGGCGCTTCAACTCCGCTATCCTAGTAGTATTCTGACCCACTAGTAGCATATCATCAACATAGAGCAGTAAAATGATGAAATTGTTCTTGGCAAAATACCTTACAAATACACAGTGGTCCGACGTCGTCCGTGCGTAACTATGCTCCCCCATAAATGACTCGAACTTCCTGTACCACTGCCTCGGAGCCTGCTTTAGGCCATACAAGCTCTTTCTCAACTGACAGACCAAGTGTGACTTACCCTTCTCACAGAATCTCTCTGGATGCTCCATGTACAACTCCTCCTCAAGATCACCATGGAGGAATGTCGTCTTCACATCCATTTGCTCGACCTCCAAGTCGAAACTGGATGAGAATGCTAGCACCACCCGAATAGACGACTACTTGACGACTGGCGAAAAGATCTCATCATAATCTACATCTTTTCGCCGACCGTAGCCTTTAACTACCAGCCTCGTTTTGTATCGAGGGCGAGTAGCATCATCTGTCTGCTTCACTCTGAATACCCATCGATTCTTCAAGGGGGTCGACCGGTTGGTTTTGGGGATGGGGAAGGGAAAGAGGTTGGGCTATTATTACTGAATATTAAGGGTTTACCGGTCGGGTCGGGTCGCGGGTTAGTGAGTTTTGGGTTGGGTAGGATCCAGTTGTTGGTTTAGCTCGGTTTGGTTTGGTTTGGTTTGGTTCAGTTTGGTTCGGGTTGGTTTATTTAAAAAATAATGCATTTAGCTATTTAAAAATAGTTTTTGAGCCCAAAATTCTAGAAAAATTACAAAATATTCTATTATTAATTACACACTCAAAAATATAATTTTTATAATATTTTAATAATTAATTTAATTCACAAAAATATAAATCTTTGAAGAACATTTATTATAATTAATTAAAAATTACAGAAAATCTCCAAAAATTCAAAAATTCATAATTAAAATTCTAAAATTAATTCTAAAAATTTGGGTGTTTATAGCCCTGGAATTACCTTTCTGTTCACCAAGTAGCTCATCTCCTTCTCGCTGATATGGCTGAGCCGTCTGTGCCACAACTCGGTAGACGCATCAGTAGTTGCGTTCACCTCTTGTGCCCCCTGTGTGCTCCATTCCATATAGTAGAGTCCGGACCTCTTGCTTCCTCTGGCAATCATCATCGAACCTCTTAAAAGCTTCTACTGACTGTTCCCAAAGAGATTGAATAAACTCTCATCATCCAACCTTTCAACCGATACCAGGTTGAAACGGATATCGGGGACATGTCGAACATCTTTCAGAACAAGAATTGCACCCATATTTGTCCTCAAATGCACATCTCCAATGGCAACTACCTCCGACACATCTCTATTTTATGTCTTCAACACTCCACAGTCGCCTGTTGTGTAAGTAGCAAATAGTGCCCTGTTGTGAGATACGTGCGCTGAAGCACCTGTGTCCACCAGCCAAGAGTTGTCATTGCAGGCGAGGTTCATAACTATCTCATCACCTACAATGATCAGATCGCCTCCATGTGTCGAGGCTGCCTCATTAGTGTTCTCACCCTGCTTCCCCTTGTCGTAATTCTTCTCTCTCTTCCAAGCAAAATAGTTTCGCTTGATGTGACCCTTCTTGCCACAATGGTAACACTCCGAGTCCTCGTACCGAACCTTGGACCTTTTCCTGCTTTTGTCTTTGCCACCGCCTGGACCCTTGCTTTTACCCCTCCCGCGGATCTCTGAAACAAGTGCCTATGAGTGAGATGCGGATGTAGTGGCCTGAGAGCGTCTCCGCATCTCTTCATTCAGTACCTCGCTCTTGGCAAACTCCAAACTGACCACGCCTTCCGGAGCAAAAGCGATCATAGACACTCGTACGGTCTCCCACGAGTCTGGCAATGTAACAACAACCATAGTTGTAGTGCCCCGCTCTACGTAGGCACTATGTACAAGTGATATCGCTTTGCTTGCTCGAGCGAAAAACTTCTCGAAGAGTTTTCGATCGAAACACAAAATGATTGATCTAAATGAGTGGGCATAACTTCATTCTCTGATTCTTGCACACCTTAATAATGAATCTGAGTTTTTTTTAGTTTTTGCAATGCTTATTTGCTTAAGAATATAATATTCGCTTTGGAAATGATAGAACGAGAAACTGCATGCTTAACTAGAGAACTTGTATGCTTGCCTAAAAAGAGAAAGAATCTTGCCATGCTAAGTCAAGATAGGAAAGAAATATTGCATGCTTAGTTATACTGACACCGCTATCAAACAAACCCTTGCCATGCTAAAAAGATAAGTAAAGGAATTGCTTGAACAAGTCCCTTGTCATATGCTAAGTAAGAGTAGAATTGTATACTTTAGTAAAAATAGATAGAAGAACTACTATCATGCTTACATACATAGAATTTTCTCGCCTGTTTCCTATCATACTGAAAGAGATAGATATTGCATGCTAGTTGTTATGAAAATCGTTATCGTGCTTGCTAATATATGTTTTGCTTGTCTGTTTTTTCTTATATCGAACTGCTATAAGTTATTGATTCGTATAAGAAGAGACTAATAGTGCACCCTGAGGTACGGTCCTTGTGATCTAGTGGGGTGTGCTATTAGTTGTGTGAAAGAAGATTGAACCTATCGCTCATTTTGAAAAGAAGAAAATATATGTTTTGCTTGATCATATATGTTTTGCTCGATCATTATTTTGCTTGCATTATAGATGTTCATGTCATGCATTGGTCTCGGATAACTTGTGCACAAGATTTTGTCTCTCTAACATTCCTGGGACACTAGGAATCGCTCAGTCCGGAAGAGATTTTTGTTTCACCCTGAGGATACGGTCCTACGGGGTCTAGTGGGGTGATGTGTCTATTAGTGTTGTGTGAAATCCATGATATCGCAGCTGGCAATACTCGTGTGTGTTGGTGAAGAGCTGAACCTTGAGTCATAGTTGCTGACACACGAGCGTGCTAGTGCAGAGCTGAACCTTGAGTCACCGCTGCTAATCATAGGGCTACCCATGGACCATCATGTAGTTAGGGAACATGCTAGGTTAGCCTTCTTGCATACCTAACTGTTTGATGCAGAGACAGAAAGGGAATAGAACATATATGTTTATGCAAATTGTTGCTAACTTGTATGTCCGCTGCAGGGATAACCGTTCGGCGAAGGGTAAGAATCACTGAATAAGTGATGCATTAATTTTCGATTATGCTTTGAATCTCATTTTGTCCCTAGACTTGCATGTTTCACTTGATGTTCATTATTGCCCCTTAGTAATGAATTGATCAGTCCACTAGAATAATTTGTGCTCCTATAGAGTTAGTATATATGGTGCACGATACATGCTGCGCACTGCACGATAGAACACTGTCCCGATTGTATGCTTAAATGTTTGAATATGCAAACTTTTTCCAAAGCTATATTTTCGAAAGAAGTAAACTGACTCTAACCCTGTGTTGTATGAAATAAACCTAGGTAAAACTTGAAAGATCACTAATAATGTAATATTTTATAATATAATTACTTAGTGTTGGTTTTAGTGGATGTTGCTTCTGTTCGTTGATTTTATACTCACCAATACTTTCTCCAAAGTGCTGACCCACAAAAAGTTTGCTTGTTCGCAGGTGCTGGATCGTCCGAAGAAGCGATAGTCGTGCCTCATCCCTAGGACCCAAAAATATGGTGTCGATGCCTTGAACCGTATCGAGTTGTGCTTTGAGCTGTTTTGTATAAAGGGATATAATATATGGAACGATGTCATTGTATTTCAAGAGAGTACTTGAGCGAATTGTTACCTCGGCTTAGCGCCACTTGTAACACTTTTGAAAATTAATAAAAATGCTTGTTCCCTTATGCCATTGTGTTCTTTACTTTTTTGCAATATGTGCCGCTGCTTCCGTCTTGAATAACTTACTTGCCCTTGTTCAAGCTTTGGCCTTGTGTAAGTGCAACTTAGGCTTGCACGGCATCACACCCGTGCGAGAAAGGTCGGTCCCGCAAGGACCCAAGCGAGGACGAACGACCTTGATCGGGGCATGACAATAGTCCCCGAACCTCGTCGTCGAACTTGACTCCGATCGAGGATTGCTGGTCAACCATGCCCTGGAACTCACTCAAATGATCTGTAATGGATGCCCCATCTTTGTACCGCAGACCCATCATCATCCGGATTAGGAATAATTTATTTACCCCGGTCTTCTTCGTATACAAAGATTCCAGCTTATCCCACAGTGTCCTCGTGTGCTCAACACTTGCAACGTGGTTGTACACATTCTCGTCAACGAACTGCCTGATGTACCCACACACCTGTATATGCTCGAACTTTCAGTCCTAATCGAATTTGTCACTGGGCCTCTCGAAAGCAAGTACCGGCAGATACAGCTTCTTGATAAATAGCAGACCCTTCATCTTGCTCCTCCAGTAGTGATAGTCGGTACCGTTCAGGTTTACCATGCGCACCGACTTCGTGTCCATCTCTCCTTCCTGGTTTGCCTGTCAACTCCTGACACCCTTCTGAAATTCCAGAACCTGGCTTTGATACCACATTGTTGGAAACGAAACGCGAAATCCGTATCCCAAACCAGAGAGTATCTGCGAGAGAACCGAGCAAAACACACAAACCAAAAAAATACCAAACACAAATCGCAGACACATAAATTTTTACGTGATAAACCCAGATGAAAAAAACCACGGGACGATCAGAGTTCAACCCTGAAGAACTTCCACTAATGGAATACGTATATTACACCCTCTACAAGCTCCCCACCGATCCAACACGGATCACCGTAACTCTTTGGAACAGAAAATAGATTACAATCACGAAAAAAAACAATGAAAAAAACCCCAAATCGATCTCATTTTTCGAAATGACCTCCAACCCTTCTTTCTCCTCTCCAAAGTTGCAATGACACTCTTGCCATCTTTTTCCTCTCTCTTATTTTTTTCTCTCATGTTGTTGTATATTGCATGAGCCTTTATATAAACTCTTGCATGAATTAGAGTTTCTATATGGAAATCTATATATGGAAGCCAAAAATATTTATGAAAATCCAATTACATTCAATCATATATTTAATGAAAATCAAATCATAAATTAGCTTACCATAAATTAGAAATCCAATTATATGGAAAGTCAATATATGAAAGATCCAATCATAAATAAATAATTAAAGTCAAAGATAGAAATTCAATATAATATAAACTTACCATAAATGTTCTAATATACGACGTTTCATGCACTTTTCGAATTTTTTTTTACACACGGATGGCGCTCGTCGCACTCTGGGATATTCTCCACATAGATTGCGAATCCCATACACTCCAACAAAGTCAACATAACTGTTTGTGCACAAGCAGCATTATTATTAGTATCAGTTAGGAGTATCAGTAATAATTCTCTGTGGTAAAGAAAAAAATCAATAGCCTATGGGATATATAAATAGGGGATGTAAGAGAGAGAAGGTATGAAAAGATTGTATTCGATTTCTTTTACTTTCAAATTAGCTTCTCTTCATGTAACCTTCTTTCTCTATTAATCCAAATCTCTAGTTTCCTTTCCAATTCTCCTCCAAATCCTAGCTTAATTGTTAGTATTTCACTTTTTACTACTGAATCAATGACTAATCTAGCTTAGATCTTCTCCCAACTATGGATATTTGGGAATGAAATCTCATGGATTTTTTTCTCTAGTTTTTGTTCTTTTCCTTCTTTTTTCCAATCTTCTACTTTATTTTTTTTTTCCTTCAGTTTTTTACATTTTAGAATATTATTTGTTTTTGTTTTTTGCTTTTTCTATTTTATTCTTATTTTTTTAAATATTTATATATTTACCAAATATAAAAATATAATTATCCAAAAAACTTAATTTAAATAAATATAAAATTATCCTCTATATAGTATTCCATGTTACGTCCCTCTTAGTAATACTCCTAGTAAAACCTAGAGAACAGTAAACCATATATTATATTATTATATAGAACTAAAATCTCTGATTCACTTCTCACCATATTTCCAAGTCTCCGACACGATTCATGGATCAAATATGGATCTAATGGTGTTCACTTGTTTTCATCTTTGAATTGAAAAAAAAAACAATATATAACTTATATAAAATTCTGAGTCAATATTCGGGATTCGAGTTTCATTTGCAGAGACACAGGCCGGTCTGAGCTTATGGGATCCGGAATAAACTTTTAAAATGAGATCCCATACATAATATTAAAAAAATGAAACAAAAGTAAAATAAAAAATATGTCTCTACCAAGATCTGAACTAGGAATCTCTTGTGTGCAAGACTAATATAATAACCACTACCATACAATTGTTTTGTAATAAAAAAAAATCCTTGGTAAATACTAATTCTATTTTCGGTACAAAATTATTTATATATTTAAATAAAATTATTTTTTAGATCCTCCTAGTCCATGGGATCCTGAACGGTCGTCCTGGACCAGGGCCGGCCCACACAGCCCGACTTCGGTGGAGCGGTGAAATGCGTAGAGATCGGAAAGAACACCAACGATAAAAGCACTCTGCTGGACCGACACTGACACTGAGAGACGAAAGCTAGGGGAGCAAATGAGATTAGGTCTATCTCAATATTCTCAACCACCTACAGTTGGGTTATAACATGGCCAGCTTTTAGTCAAAACTGTTGTACAACTGACTAAACTAAACATGCAGTTATCATATAGAAACTATAATCTAAATTTTCATCTGAAGTTGGCTTTTGATAATTAATTCCAAGTGGTGATTCTACGAACGTGACCATCCTTATATTTCGTGGGTGACTATGTCATATCAACGTGCTGCAGAAGTTCTCAATTTAGTCGGTCGCGCATGGCAACTTCTGCTACACGCAGAATAAACTGTAGCCCAACAAACATGCTTCTGACTCTGTCATCAAACGTTTTAAATTCTGCTAGTAAAAAAAAAACACAATACATTGAAAAGAATAAAAAAGAACTGTACAGTGAAAGAATATTTGAATAAATAATCCTATAAAAATAATATTGGATTACATTCATATGATCCTTCCATTTTATCAACCGGCTAAAGGAAAAATAAATAAATGTACTTTCAATATTAGTTAATTTCGTGTTACGAGTTCTCATTAATGTAGTTGAATTGATATTGGAAGTACATAGCGTTTTGTTTAGACATCTGGTTTGGTAAATCTACTACACGGAAAAAAAAAAATATTGAGACAATCAACTCGAGGGAAGTAGGGGATAGTTTTTTCAAATTTTTTTTTTCTAGGATTTCAAGTTAGATATCTATTAAAATTTAGAATATTAAGTTAAAAAATTGTAATAGTTGTGAATATTAAATTATAATTTAGCTTAAATTTTGGCTAATTCTAAAGATATTCCATATTTTACTTAGGACAACTTGTTACTTCAGGACAGTCCAGATTTTTGAAATTTTTACTCAGAACAGCTTAAATTTTACTTAGGACAGCCAAAGCCTAACTCCAACCCCACCCGTCGGAGGAGGAGGAGGAGGAGGGTGGAGAAGGAGGAGGCGGCAGCGAAAGGCGGCGGAGGAGGAGGGAGGATGAGCAGGAGCTGCTGCTGCTGCGCTGCTTCTGCCGGACGTCGGTCCGTCCTCGCTGTCGCCCACGCCTGCACCACACCACCACCGCCTGCCTCCATCTAGCCCTGCACCTCGCTGCTTCTTCTTCTTCTTCTTCTTCTTCTTCTTCTTCTACAGAACTGTCACAATGTTGACAGTTCTATCAATTGGAAGGACTGTCAATTTGACAGTCCTTCCAATTGGTAGAACTGTCAACATTATGAAAGTCCTGAAAAAAATGGACTAGTCTGGATTAACTTTTTTGATGGCAAATATATAAATAACAAAATTTTTTTTTTTGGACTAGTCTAAGTAAATTTTGTAGTGCCTATAGAATTAGTCTAAATATTTTACTTGAAATTTGTAACTCTTTTTTAAGTTACGAATTCGTTATCAATTGTTAGCTCGTGGCAGGCGCTTATTTTGAAAAATAGATTATAGTATTAACATTTCTTTGAGATCGAATGAACTTTCAACAGGTACTAAAGTTCAAAGTTCAAAGTGCAAATTCCAATTGAGCTCCAAGCATTTCAACTTTCTCAGCTGCCATGCCAAACAAGGAAGACTAAACACCACTTTAGTACTGCACGTGGTTGATTCTTAACTGGCGTGTAAAAGAGCCCCACTTAAATTAGGAAGAACAACTTCACATCTTTTCATTCTAACATTAGAGAAAATTTTGCATGTAACCCCTGCTCATTTGAAAACAGTCACAAAAGTTATTTGGTAGCAGCTATTTGTAAGAGATTTTTTTTTTTTTAGATCCTTTGATAGCAACCCTCTTATTGACTAGTAATTTTTTTTTTATTACTAAATATTAAAATATTTATTTCATACTAATATTTAATTATTATAAGGCTAAATTATAACTTGATACCCTCAACTATTGATAATGTTTAATTTGATATCCTCAACTTTTATAGGTACCAACTTGATATCCTGAAAATAATTTGGACCAAAATGTCTCTTCCCTTTTCCTTTCCTCTCTCTCCGACTGCCGATAGGATGGGCGCAAGTGGCCACTGGGTGCGCAGGCAGGTTGCGGGGGCGGGGCAGTGCATGGCGCGCACGAGGTGGGGGGGGGGGGGGGGGGGGGGGGGGCTCATCGGGGCATGGGGCGGGTAGGGTGTGGTCGCCGGGGGGGGAGGGGGGAGAGGGTTGGCCGCCGGCGGAGAAGCAGGGTGGGTGGAAGATGGGTGGGGAAATGATGGTTTAGAAATAAAATAAATCTTGGGTATCAAATTAAAAATATTAGTTGAGATATGGTATTAAGTTAGTACGTATCAAAGTTGAAAGTATTAAGTTAAACATTATCAATAGTTGAGTGTATTAAGTTACAATTTAACCTTGTTATAAATACGATGATACATTAATCAATTGAACACTATAGTAATCAATACAACACCATCAAGCTATTTTTTATTTAATAAATAAAATTGGTTGACATGGAGAGTTTTAAGTTAATTGACAAAAAGATTTGTCATATCATGAAAAGAAAAAGGTAATCTTACATGTTAAGAATAATTAGATTTAGAATTAAATATTAGTTAGATTTATGATTAATTTTTTCTCCTGTGGTTAGATATCTTTTCTGCTACTCATATCCTGATATGAATACGTTCTCTTTATATATACTAGTATATATGCACGTGCTTTGCACGTATATTGGAACGAATGATGTTGATGAGTTAGTTTATTTTTTCTGCTTTTAATTATATAGGTTAATGGTTCAACCCTTCGAATTCTTTGGTAACAATTTAAAAGACTTAGCAAGTAGCATGAACCCTTTGATTTCCGTAAATGGTTGTCATTATTGCATCTCTTAAATGGTTGTCAGTGAAATTTATTGTAGGTATTCTTTTTAATTACTAAATATGTTGAAAGGTATTTTTGAAACAAAAAAATTTCACGTTGAAGCCTAGTTTTGGCATTATATAGTAGAATAGATATTCATAGATGTATAATTTTTTAGATCATCGATTAATAAAATTAATATTATTGATTTATTTTATGGTATCAGAGTCTAAGATTTGTAACTGGCTGAACCGTCGCCTTCTCTGCAGAAGAATCTTATTGCGGTCGATTCGAGTTCCAGGCATAATCAGATCTCTTCCAAATGAGTTCCCGCAGCCCTAGAAGAAATTTTTTTTCCGATCACGGAAGAAGCTTCTTAATGGCAGGAGATCGGTTGGAGTCCCCTCTTTGATTCCTCCTCAACAACTCTTGACTTCTTGTCCTGGTCTCCGTTCTCAAGAAGCTGCAATGAAGTTTGCTTGATGTGATCTCATCAAATTCTGTGAGTACACAACATCAGGATAGGCAACTGCTCCTACAAACACCATTTAATGGCTGATGATAGAAGGCACTACAAAATACACTCAACCTGTCCTAATTTTTTTTTTTTTTTTTTTTACTTAAAGTTTTAACCGAGACTAGTTCAAAAATTTATTTAGGACTGTTCTTTTCAATAGGTTGGACTGTCAAAACTTTGACAGTCCATTGAATTACATATATTATTTAGTACCGTCAAAATTTTGACAGTATAAACTATTGGAAGGACTGTCAGAATTTTGACAATCATAAATAAATTTTTGGACTAGTTCTGAGTAAAATTTTAAGTAAAAAATTTAAAAAAAAAATTTGGGACAACCCGAGTCATCTTTGCAGTGCCTTTATCAAGAACCCATTTAATCTCCCTCCTATTAAGTTCTTGATTTGTTTAATAAAAAAAATGCGTCCTCTATGTACTCATTGCGGAAAGTCTGGTTATTATGCTACCACCTGCTATACTGTCTGCAGTCTACTCCGACTTGTTCTCATTGCCAGAAACCTAGACACTTAGTGGACGGTTATTTTTTGCTTCATCCATATGTAAAGATTCAATTTTTCAAGCGGATAAAGACAAAGAGTTTCTCATCGACTCGTTCTCCGGTACCTCAGGCTCACATTGCTGATACTACACAGATATCGACAGATATTCAGTACCGTCTGACTTAGTTAGAGCTCCAGGTACAGCTCCGCCTCCAGCACCAGCCTGTCTTTGCTGGCTCTTCTGCATCTACCTCTACTAATACGTCAACTTCTTGGATATTAGACTCTGGTGCTTCTCATCTTATGATTTCTGACCTTAGTATCTTATCTAGTATTACACCTTTACCATCTTACTTTTTCTCTTTACACACAGCTGATGGTTCTCAGTTGATCATCACTCAATCTGGCTCCATTATTTTTGACACTTTGAGTCTGTCTTTTGTCTTACATGTTCGTCATCTTATTTTACATCTCATATCAGTCAGTAGCCTTTGTGAGCGTCGACTTACTGTTTCTTTTGATTCCCTTACATGTTCTGTGAAGGATCCTCGTACGGGCCAGGTGGTTGGTCGTGCTCATAGGAAGGGGCGGTTGTACCACTTAAAGTTTCTTCATCTTCCATCAACTTAATCTTTGAGTTCTAGTCATGCATCTATCGTCAAGTCTGCTGCCGACTTATGGCACAGACGCTTAGGTCATATTTCAGAGCCCCGTCTAAGACTTTATTTCATAGTGGAGCTTTTGGACATGGTTCTTTCTCTCCTCTATCCACATGTACGGTCTGTAAGTTGACAAAACACAGCCCTACATTTTTCTAAGAGTTTATTAAAATCTACTAGAGCTTTTGAATTAGTCCACTCTGACATATGAGGACATGCTCATATCCCAATTATGACAGGTTTTCTCTACTGTGTTAGCTTTATTGATGATTATACTCGTTATATTTGGGTCTATCTCATGCGTCACCGTTCCGATCTTCCTACCATTTATAGCACGTTTACTACTATGATTCATACTCAATTCAATGCTAGAATTAAAACTTTTTATTCTGATTGTGCTCGTGAGTATCTCTCCACTACCATGAGATCTATCTTGCAATCTTACGACACCATATTTTAGCAGTCATGTCCTTACACTCATGAACATAATGTGGTAGTAGAGCGCAAACATCGTCATATTCTTGAGACTGCTCGTGCTTTCTTGTTATTTTCTTCTGTTCCACAAATGTTCTGGGCAGATGATTATAACTGTCAATTTGATCAATATAATACCTTCTTCTGTTTTGTCTGGTCGAATACCTCATTAGAGCCTTTTTTATGTCCTCCTGATTATAATATGCTTTGCACTTTTGGGTCTACTTGTTTTGTTCTTCTTCCTGAGATAGAACGTACGAAGTTGATAGCTCGATCAGTCAAGTGTGTCTTACTCAGTTTTAGTTTCGAGCACAAATGATACCATTGTTATGATCTCTTAGCCCGTCGTCTTCGTATATCTAGCCATGTCACCTTTCTAGAGGAATCTCCTTATTTTATTGTTCCACCACCGGATGTCCATTTTTTGTACCCTCCAGTTCTGTCGTCAAGTGTTTCCATTGATCATACTCCTTTGCTTCCTTCTCCTAGTTCAACTCCTTCTATGATGCCTCCATCGCTGCCTCACAAGGATCCTCCACATATTCCACCAACATCTAATACATCATCATCTTCACCATCTATGCCTCCACCACTACCTCTCCGTCAGTCACAACGTACTCATTGACCTCCTGCTCGTTTTACTCCCGATTATTCTGGTTCATCGGACAAGTTTGGTTTTGCCACATTAGCCTAATATTTTCCACATTTTTATTCTTTCTTTACTGCTATTCATACTACACGAGAGCCCACTTCTTATTAAGAGGCAGTTCAGTACCCTGAGTGGCAGGAGGCTATGGCAGAGAAGTTTTGAGCATTTCATCAGCATATAGGTGTAGAAGCATGAAAAATATGCTGGGAGGAGCTACGCAGCATACTGATGCAGAGCAGCGTAAACAGAGGCCTTCAGAGCCATCAAGCGTACAAGCAGAGCTTTCTCCGCTAAACACAACGTGAAGTACAAAGCTTAAAGGACCATCCGCGTAAGTGCAGTACGTCCAGGCCGCTCCAGCGTAAATAGGGTTCTTCATCGCCTCCATGGCGTAAAACTCAGCCGCTCTCAAAGCAGCATTAAAGCGTACGAGGAACGCTTCGTCTTCCCCGAAATGAACCTGTCAAGTCACGCAGTGAACCTGACCTCTGACTCTTGACAAAAAGTGCTGCACGACTACCCAGACGACGGCTGGAAACGATGGCAGACCCCTCGGGACGTGCACCACAGTATGATGGTGGATCTCTGCATTTAATGCAGAGGATTTGGTTAAAATATCACCGATCCGTCGTTTACTGACGTCCCCTCAGCATAAACTGCTCTTTCGCATACAAGGGGATACGCTGCCTTGTTTTATACAGGCAAACATGAGCTGTTTTACGCTCCGCAGTAGACAAACCGCCTGCCACGTCAAAAGCTGCACTTCATACGGGGCTCGAGGCACGTCTCTACGTCTAATTGCACAGAGCGGTGACAGTTTCTCTCAAGGCACGTCTCTGCGACGGATGCACAGAAGGGCTGCAGACCTTTAAAACACGCCTCCGCATTTAATGCACAAGATGGTGGCAAATCTCTGCAAGAGATTTGATTATATCTTCAAAAGTCGTAATTTCGGCTAAGACGTCCACATCAGCACTCTGGCACGGTACGCAGCGGCTTCTACGCCCATTCAGGATCTGTGCTCACTCGGCTTCTACGCCCATTCAGTCTCTACGACCACTCGGCTTCTACGCCCACTCAGTCTCTACGACCACTCGGCTTCAACGCCTACTCGGCTTCTATGCCCATTCGGCTTCTACGCCTACTCGGCTTCTATGCCTATTTGGCTTCTACGCCAGGGTGACAGTCATTTGGCTTCTACGCCAACCTCTTCTACACGAGGGATACTTACCTACGTGGCTTCTACGCCGTGATCTTCGTAGCAGATATACACGTTTTGTCCCCTTAGTTGGACACGCGTCACATGCTCACTCAAAAGGTCATCTATACGCAGGCATTGGTTATTTTAACCGTTGTGTAAAAGGGTGCTGTACTTTCCACTCCTCGGTTTTTACACCGACGGAGTGGTCACTGTCACCAAAATTCTATAAATAGAGACCCCTATCAATGGGGAAAAAGGTCGAAAAAAACTTAAAACTTGAAGATCGAACAAGGTCGAAACTTTGAAAGAAGGATCGAACAAGGTCGAACTTCCAAGAAAGATCGAACCGGAGGTCAAGAGAGAGAGAGAGAGAGAAAGAGAGAGAGAGAGTCCGGAGCTCAGAAAAAGAGTAGGGATCGACGACTTTGGCATCGTGCATCCACCCTCCTTTGCAACCTTCGAAGCTGCTACCTGTCTTCCACGACACTTCTTCAACATCGTGTGGTCCAAGGGCTAAAGTGATCGACTGCAGATCAGACACCTATAGCAATTCATACCTAGATTAAATAAATTATACTCCTATATCCTCGTATAGGATTAAATTGTACAAGTTTCTTTGTAAATCAAAGGGCACGGATTTCGTATAAATCCCGTCATTGAAATACACTTTCATTCTTTCGTTTAATACCACAAACAAGATGGCGACTCTGCTGGGGACGTCTTTCTCTTCTGATGAGAAAGTAATTGCTCAACACAATGCAGTATCTGTAGGAACCGTGAAGAAGACACTGGTCGTTTATTTCGACCAGTCTGCCTACGAAGACATGCTTCGAACCGGGGGTAGCTCTCACCCTCTCTCCGTCCAAGACAACAGGAAGTTGCACAAGGTGTGGATGCCCAAGACATCCTCCGCCATTCCTGTGGACTGTCCGATCTCTCCGATCTCTCCGACCAATGAGGTTGTAGCATCGCTCCCTCCGTGCCCTACACGTAAAATTTAGTCTCCCGCTACGCGCGATACAGACGAAACTTCGGGCAAAGCCTCAGCGCTAACCCAGAAGTATCTACTGCGCTTTACGCGTAGAAATCAGTCTCCCGCTACGCGCGGTACAGACGAAACTTTCGGCAAAGCCTCAGCGCTAACGCAGAAGCATCCCCTGCGCTCTACGCGTAGAAATCAGTCTCCCGCTACGCGCGGTACAGACAAAACTTCTGATGGTGCCTCAACGCCAAATCGGAGGTACAGATCACGCTCCACGCGCAAGACAACATCTGACCTCTACGGTGAACCAGATGAGCGCTGTGATCTCCGCAAGGGAAAGCAAGCGGTAGAGGACTCAACTTCTCGGCCCTTACGCCAGTAAGGGAACAATCTGCCTACCCTCCGGATTACGCGAGAAGCCGATGGCCGACTGAGGGCCTCTCCAGCTTTACGCCAGTCTGAGCGAATCTCCGAGTTACGCCAGGCAAAGTCCCTCAGCGTAAAACAAGCTCAGGTTGCGAAAAGATACCCTCCCAGGGGATTATCCGCCACCCAGATGGCCAATCTGTTGTACACAGGTGGCACAGGGAAAACCGGGGTGCCCAAACTCCGCATGCCCGCTGATGGGAACAGAAGAAACAAGCCTTCGTCTTCTTCTTCGACAACTCCTCCTGATATGCACAAATATCTAATCCAGAAGAGTAAAGAGAGGGGACCTGCCAACATGTCTATTATGCCTCCTAGCGAGCACTATTGTAATAGTCATAAGGTTGTGATTAATTGCTGCTGTTCCAAAGCAAAACGATCAGTTTTTGACCGGTTGAGCTACTCTCTGTCTTTCCAGGAAGAGGAACCCGCGCATGCATATGTGAACATGGCTTCACACATACGTAGAGGAAGGTCGAGCTCAAGACGTCATCCCTCCAGGCCTCCGAGCCGAAGGAGGTTCAGTGAGCTCCTCAGGAACGCTGAAGCCGGGGTGTTCCAAAACACTAGCGCAAGGTCACGACAACCAGCTTCGTCCTCTTCTGATTCCGACGCTGGGGGTCGCCAAGCCCCCGAATCAGAGGCAGAAAGTGTAGAGTCGACTTCTACAGTGACCTATACTAATCCTTCAATGACACCCAGGGAGATGAGAGTTTACGCCGTTGAAGATGAATGCGAGGAAGCTTCGCCGTTAGGGAACGCGGAACAACGCATCACTATACTGGAGACATCTCTGAAACAAATGCAATCCATGATGGAGAACATGCACCAGATGATGCTAACTCAGCACGCAACTGCCATGGCTCAAGCATCAGTCCCGCCAACTCAGATACGTGTGGGGGTGGACTTACCACCATCCAACCCGAGCCAAGAGCCTGCGCTAGATCAAGAGTCAGCAGTTCCTCCGCTTCCTCACTCAGAGAATGCCTTACCTCCCGCTGGAGTTACGATACAACCAACTCCGCACCACTCCGTAGCCCCGCTTCCGACTGAAAATCCGATGCAGGCAGTACGGGAGTTGAAAGCCCAGTTCGACGCCTTGAAGCACAAAGATCAGCTCAAGAAACTGGGAATCAACCAGCCCTACCCAGCTATCTGGGAGGAGGTCCCTTTCCCGCCGAGGTACAAACCTCAGACTATGGCCCTGTTCGAGGGAAAAACATCACCAAGTCAGTACATAAACTATTTTAGTATGATGACGGTGTTGCTACAAGGGAACGACGCCCTCCTCACTCGGGTGTTCAAAGGCTGTCTCTCAGGAGTAGCCTATCAGTGGTACCGTAGCTTGGCGGACAACTGCATTACTTCCTTCGAGGACTTCAGAGCTTTATTCTTCACGCGATTCTATAAGGGAGGAATGGACATGTCTATGTCCTCTCTCATCGAAGTCAAGCAGAAGGAAAATGAGGACGTTCTCATCTTCATCGAACGTTTTCGTCAGGCCACCTTACAGATGCCTCCAGGAGTTCCAGACTCTGCATTGGTAGACATTTGCAGGAAGAACCTCCTTCCCGTGGTCTTGGTGTTCACAGGACCGTATTAGTTCCATGATTGGCCCTCGTTCATCATCTCGGCAGTAGCCGCCGAAGACAACAGTCGCAAGGCGCGCGACAATGGCATCATGATCTCCGCCTCTGACAGAGGCAAGAGGTCATCTCCTAGCAGCGACCATCCTCGTGGTCCCAAAGGGAAAGAAGCCCTGGCAATCAATACGGCCAGACCAAAGATTACGGCAACCACGCAAACGAGACCCGGGACTTCCAGGCCCGTCGAAGTCTACTCTTTCGACGACGACGATATCCCAAGTATATTCGAGTGTCTCGTCAAAAGTGGCAAGATCACCCTTCCAGAGCTGAGGCGGCCCCAGGAAGTCGGCAATACTAACGACCCCAAATACCACATCTTCCACAGATACGTACACCACCCAACAAAGGCGTGTTACATACTGAAAAGGAAGATCCAAGGGTTAATTGATGCTAAGGCCATCACTCTGCACAACACCGAGAAGACGGTCACGGCCAACATGATCTCTCTGCAGTTTGGCAATCTGCCTCCCCAAGAGATCCCGGATGGCGTTGCACCCATCTCCCGGACAACGATGAACATCGTCAATCTCCCTCCAGCTAGGGATCAAAATCACGACCTGGTACCCCTGACTACCCGGCAAGGCGAGATTATATGGGTTCATCCAGATTTGGTGTCAGAGTTCGAGGAAGAAACTAAGGCTACTAAGCCTACATCCAAAAAGAGCTCCAAATGCAGGCCATGCCATATGGTCGCGACTTCTTCGGCATCAGACGAAGACGAGGTATTTGCTGCAATCCATTCAGGGAAGGCCTACCTCAACGATTACGGAGCAAGTCAGGAAGGTGCACCGGCGGACGCTCCAGCGGCCAAACCTTCAGAGCAAGGTCCCGTCGTACCAGATATCAGTCCTTCGAAACCAACTCCGGCGGAGAAGGGGAAGCAAAAAGAAGTGCGCTTTGATAAACCTGTGAAAAATATTCCAAGCAAAGGTTTAGAGAAGCCATACAACTTCGACATCCTGGCCCAACTAGCTAATACGCCAGCCAGGTTGTCCATCTTCGAGCTACTCAGGCTCTCCCAAGACACTCGTCTAGCCCTGAGTGAAGCGCTGATGCAGGCGGAGGCATACTTGACCCAGCTCAAGTCCCCCGACGAAGAACCAGTGGCGTATCCTCAATGCCACAGTGTAATGGAGGTGGTCCCGAATATCACTTTCACTCAAAATGACATGCTGTTAAAACATAACAGACATGACAGGCCCCTCTATTACACCGGATACGTCGGTTCCATGGAGGTCGACCGGATTCACATAGATCCGGGATCGTCGATCAGCATCATCCCTCACAGTCTGCTCAGACCGCTGAGAATTCCTACCAGCGAATTGGCTTACACCACCACTACAATCGTAGGTTTCAACGCCGGAAGAAGTAAGCCGTTGGGGAAAATTCGCCTGAGGATCCAGATCGGCAACCTTAGATCGGTGGCCACATATTACGTCATCGATTCAGAGGTGTCCTATAATATTTTGCTGGGAAGACCGTGGATCCACGACCACAACATCGTTCCTTCAACCCTATATCAATGCCTTAAATATGTAGACGCACAAGAAACAGTACAAACGGAGGTGGCTGACCTAAATCCGTTCAAAGGAATAGAATCCTACTATTCCGATGCCGTGTTGTACTCCCAAGACCACACGAAAGAAGTGTCAGACGAGGCAGAGAAGGAATCCCACCGGGAGCCAGAAGAACCCTCTGTCACACCACCGCTGTCAATCAGAGTGAAAGGACGAACCACTCGTCCAAAAGCCATAGAGCCTATGGCTATCCACCTGAACAAGACCAGGTCAGGAGAAGGGAGTGATCCTCTGGTGATCACTTTGAACCAGAAGCCTCCACCCTTGGTCATCAACCTTCGGGGCAACAGGCAGCCGACTGATGTAAATGCAACCAGGAACGGAGTTTCAGATGATAATAAATATCCTCTTTTCCAGTATATTGACGCTCAAATTCCAAGACAGGAATCCACTCCCCGTGACGAGGTAGAACCCATAGCACAAAAATTCTTGGAAGCTATAAACTTCTACCGTCCGTATGTCTGGGAAGTAGCGTCATCATCCAACGTCATCACAACGTATGGACCACATGAGGATTCTACCTTCATTGTCCCGCCTACCAGCAGCAGTCAGCGTCCAATATTCTTTGGTCGTATGCGCAATCAACCGACTGACCAGGAAGATCCTTTCGATGACGATACTGGGAAAATACAAGTTCACTGATAAAGCCCGCAAGCGCTGAAGATCATGCAAAACATGGGCTACGACTTAAAGCGGAAGCCAGGCCTCAACTACGGAAGAGGCAGACGAACGCCGCCGCGCGGCGACCCCCGCTATCGACAAACTCATTTCTGGTTAGGGTATGCCACCTCCCTTACGACTTCCAGACGAGGACATCTTTCCCTCTTCCCAGAATGGCTCGTCGCCCTCCGACTCACCTGATGCTCTCGAACAAACACTATCAGTAAATATGGTAGTGACAGATCCCTCAGAAGTAGATAAACAAGATTCTGAGCCGTTTGAGAATGATTCTTGGGCTCAACAAATGGATGCGCAGTGGGAATTCTGCTTCGAGCAAAAAGAACCTCCCACCAAGGACGAAGTTATCCAAATTGATGTTGGGGACGAACTTTCGCCAAAGCCAATATTTATCAGCAACAATCTTCCCCCAGCTGAAAGGAAAGAAATCATACAGCTGATAAAGGAATATATCGACGTCTTTGCATGGGATTATGAGGACATGCCAGGTCTAGACCCGAAGGTAGCTACTCATAAACTCAATATATTGACCGATTCGAAGCCAGTGAAGCAGCACCAACGCCGGTTTCGCCCAGATATGATGGACGCTATCGAAACTGAAGTCAAGAAGTTGATAGCCTGTGGTTTCATCCGGGAAGAACAATATCCCGACTGGGTCGCCAACGTTGTCCCAGTCATGAAGAAAAATGGGAAGGTACGTATCTGCATCGATTACCGAGATCTGAATGCAGCCTGCCCCAAATATGAGTTTCCTCTTCCCATCACGGACATCATGATCGACAACACCTGCGGCTTTGAACGCATGTCTTTCATGGACGGATTCTCAGGATACAATCAGATCAAGATGCATCCTGAAGACAAGAAGCACACTGCCTTCCGGATACCATTGGGGGTATATTGCTATACGGTCATGCCCTTCGGATTGAAGAACGCCGGGGCTACATACCAACGGGCTATGAGTAACATATTCCATGAGCATTTACGCAAAATAGTGGAATGTTACGTGGATGACATAGCCATCAAGAGCCGCCTCGAAGGTGATCACGTTCAAGACTTGAGGACGGTATTCGAGTTAATGTGCCAACATCAACTCAAGATGAACCCTACGAAGTCCTTTCTGGGTGTATCTAGTGGCAAATTCCTGGGATTTGTCATTACCGCCAAAGGCATCCAAGTGGACCCTGACAAAGTCCGGGCAATCGTAGAAATACGACCGCCCCGTAATCTGAGAGAACTCAGGGGATTTCAAGGACGTCTGGCTTATATCCGGCGATTCATATCCAACCTCTCGGGGAGATGTCAGCCCTTTTCTCATCTCATGAAGAAAGATGTATCCTTCGTATGGGACGAAACCTGTCAGCAAGCGTTCGGAGATATCAAGCGCTACCTCACCAGTCCGCCAGTTCTGGTGCCTCCCGTCATGGGAAGACCATTCTTGCTGTACGTTCTAGCGATGGATCATTCGCTAGGAGCTCTTCTCGCACAGAAGAACGACATGGGTCATGAACACGCTATCTACTACCTCAGCAGGATGATGGTCGGAGCCGAACATCGGTACAACCTAGTGGAGAAAGAATGCTTGGCTCTGATGTTCGCTATCCAGAAGACGCGGCACTATATCGCCAGCCAGACTATCCATATCATCTCCAGGATCAACCCTCTTCGTGTAATGATGAGCAAGCCCAGTGCTCTTAATTCCCGACTCGCGACTTGGGCGATGCTATTAACACCATATGACATGGTGTACGTCCCGCAGAAGTCCATCAAGGGCCAAGCGCTGGCTGACTTCCTAGCTGCTCATCCGATCCCGGAGGCCTCCAAATTATACGAGGACATTCCCGATGAAGTTGCAGAATGTAATTCCGTAATGGAAACTGACGCATGGCAACTATTCTTCGATGGTGCCTCCAGAACCGGTCCTAGGGGAAACGTCGTTTCAGGAGTAGGAGTCGTCCTGGTCACTCCTGATAAACTCGTAATCTACCGAGCATATTCTCTTAGAGAGCCATGCTCCAACAATGTGGCAGAGTACAACGCTCTACTAATCGGGCTCCAAGTCGCTAAAGAGCTGGGGGTCGAGTCCCTGGAAGCTTTCGGTGATTCTCTGCTTATCGTCAATCAAGTCAGGGGAATATATGAAGTCCAGAATCTAGACCTCATCCCCTATCACCGAGCAACGGTCGAGATAGCCATGACATTCAAAGGGTTCTTCCTAGAGCATGTACCTCGATCTCAGAATCTGGAAGCTGATGCTCTAGCCAGTCTAGCTGCAGATTTAGCCACTCCTATGAGAAGGCAGGATTCGGTAATCCTTCTTAACAGAGATTTATTCTGTGTGAAGAACAACTTTCACATAGAACGCAGCTACGCTGTGAACACAGATCCCCCTAGAAGAGACTGGAGAAGTCCCTTCATAGATTTCGTCGCATACGGAATCTTGTCGGAGGACCCCAAAGAAGCAGTATCCGTCAAAAGACGATCATTACGCTTCTACTACGATGCATCTTCACAATGCCTATATCGTCGGACCTACGACGGACTGCTATTGAGATATCTCTCTAATGACGAAGTACAGCAGATTATCCGTGAAGCTCACGACGGCGTATGCGGAGCACATCAGCCCGGTCCTAAGCTACAGGATCGCATCAGGAGAATGGGCTATTACTGGCCTACTATGATCGCAGATGCAATACGGTATGCAAGACAATGTAGAGCCTGTCAGGTTCATGCAGACTTCATACATCAACCGCCTGAACATCTATATCCTACGGTCGCATCATGGCCTTTCGAAGCATGGGGTATGGATATCATCGGTTCTATTCACCCATCTTCTTTCAGGGGTCACCGGTTCATACTGGCCATCACGGATTACTTTTCCAAATGGGCAGAGACGATCCCTCTTGCTGAGGTAAAGACGTCTAATGTGATCAGCTTCATCAAGCATCACGTCATTTATCGCTTCGGGGTACCCCGGAGGATAATTCACGACAATGGGCCTCAGTTCATCAGCCAAGCGTTTCATCGATTTTGCGATAAAAATCGGATACACAATATCGCCTCTACGGCATATTATCCAGCTGCTAATGGTTTGGCGAAAGCTTTCAACAAAACCATTATCAAACTCTTGAAGAAATTCGTCTCTTCAAACAAGAGAGATTGGAATGAGAAGCTGGGCGAATGTCTCTGGGCATACCGCACAACGGTACGAACACCGACAGGTTGTACCCCATTCTCGCTGGTCTACGGGAGCGAAGCAGTTCTCCCCATTGAAATCCAGATCCCGTCACTCAGGATAGCCATGACTAATGAGCTGACTCGAGAAAAGAATGACCTATTAAGGCTCCAAGAGCTAGAAAGATTAGACGAGAAATGCCTCCAAGCTCAACAGCGCATCGCGCTCTACCAAGCACGCATTTCCAAAGCTTTCAATCATAAAGTAAAGGAAAGAGTGTTCAAAGTCGGCGAGCTAGTTCTAGCCGTAAGAAGGCCGATGATTATTACTCACAGAAGTAAAGGCAAATTCCAGCCCAAGTGGGAAGGCCCTTATGTGATCGAGACAACGTTCTCAAACGGCGCCTACAGGATAGCCCAGCCTAATGGAGACCTGTTAATGGCTCCTATCAACGGCAAATTCCTGAAAAGGTACTATGCTTAATCTTCCCTGCTCGAGTGGAATATAGCGAGGATCTCAATTCTGACAAAACTACTCCCAAAACGAAACTAGTTGGATCATATCCTATCATGTCTGTATGACCTCTGAATAGATATATCCTGCTAAAAAGTTTATCGAGAGTCTATCATATCCATACTACCTCTGATATCACTCTCGCCTAAAAAAACTGTCATTTACATTCCGAAATGATGGGTCCACAAAAGTCAGAAAAGAGTCGCTTTTATTTATTCCCGATAAGAGCAGAATTACATCTGGGGAAGCAAAAAGATAAAGGATA
Source organism: Iris macrosiphon (assembly GCA_036927795.1). Lineage (NCBI taxonomy): Eukaryota > Viridiplantae > Streptophyta > Magnoliopsida > Asparagales > Iridaceae > Iris > Iris macrosiphon. The sequence goes on from JAYESA010000020.1 coordinate 44,592,064, forward strand.
CATCATGATGGGGGAGCGGTCAGATCGCGAATCAGCCGCTCCAGTCCAGCTATCTTCTCATTCCTGGAAACCAAGGCATCGGCGCGAGCCCGCTCCAGCCGTGCCTCGGATTGTTCGTAAGGGTCAGCTCAGCCCTTGCCCGAAGAGAGCCCGTACGGGCAGCTTCTGCACTCTCCAAATCCCATCGCGCTGCGCTCAGTCGACCAGTCGCTACATCTAGACCTGCCAACGACTGAGAAGCCCACTCCTCTGCCAGAGCGAGTTTTTCTTTCAGCTTGCGGGCCCTCGCTGCGTTCCCTTCGTGCTCGGATCGGAGCTTCGTCTCAAGAGCGAGAGACTCTTCCACGACAACTTTTCTTTTATCCATCTCCAGCTTATGTGTTTGGATGGAGTTGTCTAGGCTTTCCAGCTGTGTAGAAAGCCGCAGAGTTCGTATCTGGCCTGGACCTCAGCATCAAAGCTGCCCCGAGTCAGCTACAAGTATTCGTTAATGGGTTGCTCTAAACCATTAACCACCGCCTCCAGGGCGTCAGCTACCCCAGGATCGCCGAACTCCCTGACAGCCCCGATCGAAAACTGAGAAGTCTTCTTCAGGCGCTCGAAGTCTAGACTCTTCGCCAACACCATTGATATCATCATTTTCAAAACGGTGTAAAAGAGGCTGGTATGTTGCTCGGTCAGCGCAACTAGATCTGATTGAACGCCAGGAGTGGCTGCGATATCAGCAAGTCCCCCGCCAGGAATGACTACAGACGAGGTGGCCGCAGCCGCCGCCTCGACGGGTGGTGCAACGATGACGGTCGAAGTCATCGGCATACTCGCGAGAGGCGAGGTCACGATGATAGGTTCGTCCTCCTCTCGAGATGACGAAACCACTCAGGGCGAGCTGGCCCACGAAGGTATTTCCTCCTCAAAGTCGAAAGCCTCCGTATCATCGCCAGGAGCCGAAGCAGAGCCAGAAGGCGCTTCAACGCTGTACTCCCCATGGACGCCGTCCCCTGAGAAGAGGACAAGAAAGTTGATATCAATATAATGGTAATCTTTCTAAAAGGAGACATAAAGACGATATTTACCCGAAGCCAACGGTATATATGGCGCATCTGCAGCCGATGTAGCTAAACCATGCCTTAATGACGTAATGCGAACTATCATACCTGGAGAAGGAGGTAGGCCGACCGACATCGCCAGGAGTTCTGCCAAGCCTTCGCCAAGACACGATCGAGGTTCGTCAGCTGGAATCTCGCTAGGCGTGTTCGTCGACACAGCGGGAGTTTATCCGTTGTTGGTCTAGGGAAAGATTCTCCCATCTGCCTCGGCCACGCAGGCAATCTCGTTCCACTACCTGGAGCAGTAGCAATGACAGCGACCTCTAGCGAAGATTCTCCTGCGCTGCCAACCGGAACTGTAGAAGGTCCCTCTCTAAAAGGCGAGGAACCTCCAGCCAAAGAATCATCCCTGATATGGGGAGATGCAGGCTCACTCCCAGGAGCCTCAATACCAAGAATGCGGAGAGGATGAGCAACCGTCTCCTTCTTCCTCTTACGAAGAGAAGCTTCCTTCGGAGCAGAAGCCCGTCGCTTCCGAGAAGAGACTACCAAAGCCCCCGCAGGAGGAGGCACTTCACACCTCGGCACCGACACCAGAGGCTCATCCGGAGTGCCAGACTCCTCACCTTTGTCAGAAGAAACCGAGGGGACTTCAACTCTTCCCCCAGGCTTGGGAGAAGGCACCCTGAAGCTTCCACGCATGTCAAAATCGCGATGGAAGGTGTTAATCGTCACATAGAACTGGGCGTAAGAATGGAGAATGCGGAGCTCCGTGGAGGTTGTAACGACTGGCACAATGAAGATTGCTCCCGTGCAACCCATGATAAAATATCGCCACCCTCTGGCTCCATCAATGAGTCCGCCCCTGGACCTGAAGTTGGTGACGGCATTGCCCACGTGCAACTGATCGTACCCGAACTGCCTGGCGAACCGACTAGGCAAGTAGGGCTCGAAGAAGCAATGGTCTTCGCTCCTGTACAGCAGATGGGAGGGTCTAATGCAGACCAACCAATTGAAAGCTTCCGGAGAAAGATCGGTCTTCTCTCCACCTGAATCCTCAAGCCTCATCCCTGATTGATTGCGATGTACATGAGGGGGAGTACAGAGGAGCTTCCAGCCGTGACTGAGGTTCAACACCAGCCGACAGTCCAAAGTTGTGTTCATATTCCAGGGAGAGTCCTTGTAGTTCAGCAAGAAGTTACCCCCCGAGCTGCTACCAGAGCCAGGAGACATCACCCGGGGATTGTGGAGAATTAACCATCCCATCAAGTACAGGTATGGTAATTCCACCCGGGAAAAACTCTCATGCCGAGCTTCATCGACGAGCAACCCATCAGTCATGGCTCTCAGGCCAGCCTGTATAAGGCACACCATGGCAGGAAGCAAGCCCAGTCTTGCCCCGAATACCAGACGCACTGCCAGCCATAGGATGTTCCGGTGAATGCGGTCCGTGGACGCGGTACCGAGCACTACTACTCGGCGCAGCCATATCGAGAGAAAACCGGCCAGCTGGGCTTCCTTAGACAGAGGCCTGCGGTAGCGCCTCAAGTAACTGTAGGCCTTAGTGCCTTCGGGATACTTTCCTACCCCCTCAACGAGAATCTGATCTGGAGCCTTAGCACCTTCCATAAGATCCTCGACGACTTGGGCACTGAGCACGCCCAAACAGTTCACGGGCTCATTCTTGTCCCCCGAGACTTTCTTCGACTTGACGGCCCTGGCTCGGTGGAAGAAGAGGTAGGACATCCACTTGGTGGTGTGAGCCAAATCAGAAGGCTCGTTATAAAAAAGTGGTGCACGCAAAGTATTGACACATCAGCTCCTGATATACTTTTGCCACCCGAGGGTCCAAGTCCCCCAACTCCCGGTTGGTGGAAACATACTCTTCGTATGGGATATCCCCCATCGGCAGTCTCGAGACCATTGCCATCTCATGGAGGGCCAATCCTAACTCCCCCAGTGGAGTGGCGAAAGTCCCGGTGAGCGAAATGTATCGCTCCATCAGTGCCAAGAACAAGTTAGGGTTGGGAGGCAACCCAACACTAGTCGCACTCACAGCGGCATACAGTCCAATGCCCTCCAGTTCTCTCCGAAAGTGCTTCAAAGCCCAGTCAACTAGGCAAGTCCATCGGAGGTTTGTTGGGGTGATCCACCCATTGCACCGAGGATTCTCCTTGGGGTATACCCCACCTCATCCCATGAAGTCGTTGCAGAAGGTCGGCAATTGGACTGGCTGGATCACTGAGATATCTTCACTCGGGACACTGCCCGGGCACAGTCCCCTGAACAGCGTCACAACGTCGGAAGGGCGGCTGACAAACGACCCCTGGTCAGCCCCTTTCAGATGAAAGATCTTCCCCGGCTTGCCGTGAAGATCGGGAGTCAACGTCCATGACATCCTCCTGGGATGCGTCGCATGGAAGAAAGCCGAGATAGGATAATCTCTCGACATCGTGGGCAGATACAAGACCACACTCTCGGCGGGGAAAACCCAGGGTTCTCTTTTGGGCTTCGTCTGGGATTGTTTGTCTATCATGTCCCCAAAGAGAAAGACCGGCTTGATATACTGGTCCCCGTCTATGTATGTCAGGGGCTCTCCGTTAATCATGTTCAGCAATGTCCGCTCGCCCTGAGCCGATATCAAGATCCCCCTCCCTTCAGGATACTGGGGTCCAGAGATAGGAAATGTCACGTGCGACAGATCCTCCAAGTAGTTCGAGTGCAGCATCCCGACAGCGGAACCCATCACCTCGGCCAGTGGAGACTCATGCAAGTTAACTGCGAAAGTGCAAGAAAAACGTCATTACAAATCTTGCACAAACATACAGACCAAAGAAACGACAGTCTGTGCTACACCAAGATTGTACAAATTTGGTCATTTTTATGCCGGAAGTCCCCTCCACAAGTGTAAAACTCAAATTTTACGATATACGCCAATTTTCGGTAGCCAGAGCTTTTACTCTCGGAACTACGAAAATATGGAGTTTTTACGCTGGCACATTAGAAATGTGGGCGTAAAAGATAAAAATGTCTCTGTGCGTCATCTTCCTCAAAGAGGCTATCAGCATAGAAGACGACCTAGCGCGGTTACGTTCAACGTGTACGAAAGATTTTTCGTCATTCTTTGTCATCCCAAAAGCTCTACCTCTAAGGCCGGGTGCGCTGCTCGTCGGCGGGATGCTTCGCTCAGAAGAAAGTTCGCCTTGCCCGACCGAAGACTCTCGCGATGGGGCAGAAGAACGAGAAGAAGAATCTATACCCTTTCCCTTAGTGGAGGGGATTTGTTTCGGCGCCATTTCTGAAAACTCGAAGTGCTCGGAGAAGGAACGAAGAAAAACTCGAACAGTCGAAAGCTCTCTTTCGCAGAAGACAGATAAAAAGTTTTTCTCTCAAAGGCTTGGGATATATATAGAGTTCGAGTCGACTCCTCGAATCCTCGGACGGACTCCTCGAGACCCTAACCAAATCTCGCAATTAATGGGTGGTTATGATTGGATGCTACGTCAGCCCACTACTCTCAAAAGACGAACAGTCAGCAAAATTCAAAAAGTTTTTCGTGCAAGACGGTTCAGCGGTTTCTACGCTCGACGGCAACAGATCTACGGTTTTATGCTCGCAAGCTATAAGTCTATGGTTTTACGCCCGTATGCCTTTGTGCTCAGTAGCTTTTATGCTCGAGAGACTACAAACCTACGACTTTACGCTCATCAGATATCAAATCGATGATCTCACGCTCGGTGGCGCTCAGTTTACGCTCAGAAGCAACAGATCCGCAAACTTCACGCTCGGAGAAATTTTCTTTTCAGGAGGTACAGATCTACAGTTCTATGCTAAAGGAGCTTTCTACGCTCGACAGCTACGAATCTACGGCTTTACGTTCGACAGCTATAAGTCTATGGTTTTACGCCCGGATATCTTTGTGCTCGGTAGCTTTTATGCTCGAGAGGCTACAAACCTACGACTTCACGCTCAGGAACCACAAGTCTATGATTTCACGCTCGATGGTGTTCTACGCTCACAGGCTACAAATCTACAGTTCTACGCTAAATGAGCTTTCTACGCTCGACAGCTACGAATCTACGGCTTTACGTTCGACAGCTATAAGTCTATGGTTTACGCCCGGATGCCTTTGTGCTCGGTAACTTTTATGCTCGAGAGGCTACAAACCTACGACTTCACGCTCAGGAACCACAAGTCTACGATTTCACGCTCGATGGTATTTTACGCCCAGAGGCTACAGACTGATGATTTCACGCTCCACGACTTTCTGCATATTCGAACAGTCCCCAAAGCGGTCAATTGCAAAGAGTTCACACAGAAGATACTCGTTCTTGACCCCAAAGTACCCGAAACATACAGAGTTCAAACATTGAGAAATTACTCTTCTCGGGTCCAAAATTGGAGGTTCATCCAGACTCCAGTCTGAACATCTCTTCTATCAAGATGGCAAACTCAGTTTGACAGACAAATCCTCGACCCTGTTCCAAGGGAGTTTTGAGAGGTCGTTCTTGAAGACGAAGTCTGAAAAAAAGTTCTGTTCATCAGAAGCAACAGTTCAGAGCTCTACGCGGTCCCTCAGTCCTAGCAACAGGACAGTTCTAAATGTTCAAAATGCTTAAACAGGTTCTATGGACTATTCGTTATGCGTAAAGGACAGGGCCTAATACTCTTTCTATCAGAGTCGGCGTAAAGAATCAGACGTGTCGAAGCTACACATATTCAGACTTCACAGCAACGTATGGCAAGATGATCATATAAAGAAGAAGACGATTTTATTAAAAATCAAAATCATGATTACATATGAGGGAAATCCAATCTACAAAGGTTTTTCTCTATTTTTCATGATTACATCTGAGGGAAACTCCGTCTACAAAGGAGATCCCCCCTCGTCGTCTGAAGATCGCCCAGAAGCTGTTCTGACAGGTTCTCGCTGGGCTTCAATTCTTCATCCATCTTCTCCAACAGTCAGTCAGTTCCAGCAAACTGACTGACATGGCAATGATCAACGGCGGGAGGATACAGAGCTGGGCCTGCATAAATTATGCAGATCCCATGCTCCGTGCGCCGCTCAAGCCGGGACAGAGCAAGTCCGTCTGACTCTCGTCACCGGAGGCAACGGGAGAAGACACCACTTGCAAGCGGTGTGGTCAAATACGACCCTTCCTCTCTCCTGGGCAAACGCCATATAAAGTTGCTGATTATCCCGAGCAAGGGAGGCTAAGATATCCTTCCATGATCCATCGTTGCAGTGGACACTTGCTCGAAGACGCCGTCTTTTTCGGCTCCCTACATGCTGGCAGAACATGATCTCCTTCTTCCTTAGGTCGACCCGACGAACTCCGGCGATCATCTCTGCATGGTGATGGGAATGTGGGGAGAACAGGTTAACCCCCCCAGCCTTTTTATAGGCAAAAGAGATCACAGCGGTCCCCAATAAATCTGCCATAAAGTCCGCATCGACCGTTTCAATGCTCCATTCAGAAACGTTTCGAGTTACGAGGGGCCGTTCATACTTTATTCAAAGCGTTTCAAATTCCGAGGAATTTAAAAGCTTTGAAGGAGGTCTTGTAGAAGCATAAAAAATACGCTGGGAGGAGCTACGCAGCATACTGATGCAGAGCAGCGTAAACAGAGGCCTTCAGAGCCATCAAGCGTACAAGCAGAGCTTTCTCCGCTAAATACAATATGAAGTACAAAGCTCAAAGGACCATCCGCGTAAGTGCAGTACGTCCAGGCCGCTCCAGCGTAAACAGGGTTCTTTATCGCCTCTATGGCGTAAAACTCAGCCGTTCTCAAAGCAGCATTAAAGCGTACGAGGAACGCTTCGTCTTCCCCGAAATGAACCTGTCAAGTCATGCAGTGAACCTGACCTCTGACTCTTGACAAAAAGTACTGTACGGCTACCCAGACGACGGCTGGAAACGATGGCAGACCCCTCGGGACGCGCACCACAGTATGATGGCGGATCTCTGCATTTAATGCAGAGGATTTGGTTAAAATATCACCGATCCGTCGTTTACTGACGTCCCCTCAGCATAAAATGCTCTTTCGCATACAAGGGGATACGCTGCCTTATTTTACACAGGCAAACATGAGCTGTTTTACGCTCCGCATTAGACAAACCGCCTGCCACGTCAAAAGCTGCACTTCGTACGGGGCTCGAGATACGTCTCTACGTCTAATTGCACAGAGCGGTGCCAGTTTCTCTCAAGGCACGTCTCTGCGACGGATGCACAGAAGGGCTGCAGACCTTCAAAACACGCCTTCGCATTTAATGCACAAGATGGTGGCAAATCTCTGCAAGAGATTTGATTATATCTTTAAAAGCCGTAATTCCGGCTAAGACGTCCACATCAGCACTCTAGCACGGTACGCAGTGGCTTCTACGTCCATTCAGGATCTGTGCTCACTCGGCTTCTACGTCCATTCAGTCTCTACGACCACTCGGCTTCTACGCCCACTCAGTCTCTACGACCACTCGGCTTCAACGCCTACTCGGCTTCTATGCCCATTCGGCTTCTACGCCTACTCGGCTTCTATGCCTATTTGGCTTCTACGCCAGGGTGACAGTCATTTGGCTTCTACGCCAACCTCTTCTACACGAGGGATACCTACCTACGTGGCTTCTACGCCGTGATCTTCGCAGCAGATATACGCGTTTTGTCCCCTTAGTTGGACACGCGTCACATGCTCACTCAAAAGGTCATCTATACGCAGGCATTGGTTATTTTAACTGTTGTGTAAAAGGGTGCTATACTTTTCACTCCTCGGTTTTTACACTAACGGAGTGGTCACTGTCACCAAAACTCTATAAATAGAGACCCCTATCAATGGGGAAAAAGATCGAAAAAAACTTAAAACTTGAAGATCGAACAAGGTCGAAACTTTGAAAGAAGGATCGAACAAGGTCGAACTTCTAAGAAAGATCGAACCGGAGGTCAAGAGAGAGAGAGAGAGAGAGAGAGAGAGAGAGTCCGGAGCTCAGGCAAAGAGTAGGGATCGACGACTTTGGCATCGTGCATCCACCCTCCTTTGCAACCTTCGAAGCTGCTACCTGTCTTCCACGGCACTTCTTCAACATCGTGTGGTCCAAGGGCTAAAGTGATCGACTGCAGATCAGACACCTATAGCAATTTATATCCAGATTAAATAAATTGTACTCCCACATCCTCGTATAGGATTAAATTATACAAGTTTGTTTGTAAACCAAAGGGCACGGGTTTCGTATAAATCCCGTCATTGAAATACACTTTCATTCTTTCGTTTAATACCACAAACAATAGGTGCTTGGAATATTGTTCCACTACCAGACGGGGTCCAGCATGTTAGTTGCAAGTGGGTCTTCAAGGTCAAGTATCGACATGATCGATCCGTTGAGCGACACAAGGCTCGCCTTGTTGCCCAGGATTTTACACAGGAGCATGAGATTGACTATGATGAGACCATTGCACCTGTTGCTCAAATAACCACAGTTCGTACATTACTACATGTTGCCGTCACTCCTCAGTGGCCACTCAATCAGATAGAATTGAAGACCACCTTTTTTTACGGTTCTTTATCCGAAGTTGTCTATATGGAGCCCCCTCCAGGACTTTCTACTCCGTCGGGACATGTTTGTCACATTTTTTGCTATTTATGGTCTCAAGCGAGCTCTCCGAGCTTGGTTTGAGTATTTTTGGAGTGTTATATATGAGACAGATTTTCAGCAGTGTTCTCAGAATTTTTCTTTGTTTGTGCGGTCGTCACCGCAGGGGCGAGTTCTTCTTTTACTCTATATGGATGACATAAATTTGACTGGCAATGATTCAACAGGGATTGCAGCTACTGAGAGGTACCTTCATTAGCAATTTCAGATGAAAGACCTTGACATTCTTTGATATTTTCCTGAACTCGAGATTGCACAAGGCAAGAGAGGGATACTACTCTTGGCATGACCCGCACCCGACGTAGGTATGCAAGTCGAGAACAACGCCCAGCCTACGCCGCAAGATCGACGGTAGAATACTGTCTGGATAATCTATCTAGCAATATAATGAACCACCAATAATATCAATATACTCAATCACAGATCTAAGATAGAAACGAGCACAAATATGATAAAGAATGGAATAGTCACATACAACTCATGAGTCTAAAATAATAACATCAATGAGTCTGAAAGAATACTAACAAATAAGCTGGAGACAAATTCAGTACAAAAGAATACTAAGAAGCTACTAATCCCGGGTCATCTGTCTCAGTTGGGATAAGTCCCTCCTGTGCCACGGTCTCTGACTCTAAACCCACAACATCCTGAGGTCCATAATGTGTAGGGTACCACTCCTCAGTGTCATCTGGTAAAAATATATCCAGTCAGGAAAGGAGCAGAGTACATCTCTAACAGCAGTTCTAATCAATGATAAAAACTATGTAACAGTAAATAGATACGAATATACAAGATGCACAATAGATACAAGAGATACACAATAAGGAATACTGGAATAAATACAATAATGAATAATATATTAATGAACAAGAATACTAATGACTAAGTGAGTGACCACTAGCTTTAACATGTGATCGGCTCAAAAACTTGCACATGAATAATAGCCTGGTTAATCATACGTGCGGTGTATGGCCAACACTCACAGAAAAACAATACTTGCACAGGAAGGTATGATCACATATCTACACTAATACTCCCCACCCCGACTGGTATAGTAGATCCAACCATGGTATGCTATGGCACGAGATTCCTCAAGAAGATAGCTAATCTTCCCGATAATCAGTGTCTGTATATGTACAAGATAATCAATGAAACAATATTTGCATAAGATATACCATATACCAAGGAATAACATCTCATGACAAGATCCGGATATACCATTCCGTGTAACCATCGTGTCAAAAAGATATGAATATCTACACTAAATACAATGAACATAGAGGGTATCATAAATGAGAAACTATCAGAGAATGTACTCGCCTGAAGTCCAAAGAATAGTGTCACAGATGTCTGATACGGTGCCTCGAAGGCCTAGATATGGAATATAACATAAATATAAGGTTTTGAAAAAAAAAATTAAACTAGTCAACTTCTAGGTCAACAAGCCAATTCTAAGTCAAAAAGTCAAACTAGGTCAACTCTAAGTCAAATCGGTCAAACTATGGTCAACTATGACAAACTACCTATTTCTTGGTTGCATGAGTCTATCTTAAGGATGTTGGGTTCAAATATTAAGAATCTTGGTCATACTAGCTACATCTTAGGATACTAGGATACCGTATCTCAGGATACGTAAAACAAAGGATAAACCATTTTATATACACATATCAAATAATATTAAATATATAAAATCCTAATTACAAATGCTAAATGAATACCTTGGTTTCGAACCAACTTGTATCGCAACAGTAAACCTCAATCTTGATACCCCAAATCCAATACCTTGGGTACCCCCAAATACCTTGGTACTTACCTTGGTATCTCAAGGTAAATGCCAAACTACATATATATACTAACTACCCATAATAATTATATGCTAACAACTAATAAATATAGTACACTAAAGTATAATAACAATTAGGAACTATATACATATATACTAATACCATATATATATATATATTATAATTAAATACATAATATATATATAATATCGCATAACTGTCGCTAAAAGCCCCCGCTGCCATCGGTGAAACTGCCGATACGGTGCTGATACCGCTGCTGTTACTGCTGCTGTTGCGACGGTTCTGCTGCTGTCGCTATTGCTGCTGCTGCCGTTGTTGCTGAAACGCTACTGCTGTTGCTGATTGCTACTACTGCCGTCGCTATTGCTGCTGCTGTTGTTGCTATTGCTGCTGCTGTCACTAAATCCGTCATAAAAACCCCTGTTCTCCCCTCTCTCATAATATATATACCCAATATATATATATATATATATATATAACTATACAATTATTTATATATTCTATAACTACTAATATATATATACTTGCTACATATATTTATATATAGATACAAGCTACACATAACATATACATATACATATACATATATATGTGTTATATATTTATGTAGCTATTTTCTACATATGTAAGAGCTATTAATTATTGTAGTATATATATATATATATATATATATATATATATATATATATATATATATATATATATATATATATATATATATATTGTAGTATAGATATATATATATATGTATATATATATATATATATATATATATATATATATATATATATATATATATATATATATATATATATATATATATATATATATATATATATATATATATATATATATATATATATATATATATTGTAGTATAGATATATATATATGTATATGTTATGTGTGTATATATATATATATATATATATATATATATATATATATATATATATTGTTATATATATACTTATATGTTGTATTTATATATTATTGGTATGATTATATATATATACGTGTACGTAAATGTTATGATATATATATATATATATATATATATATATATATATATATATATATATATATATATATATATATATATATATATATATATATATATATATATATATATATATATGACACACTAATACATAAATATATATACACAAAAATATATATATACACATACATATAATTACACATCACCAAGACTAAGAACAATTTAGAAATAGATCTAAAATTAAATAGCACAAACACATGGAGCGTATCACACCCGTATCTGTAAACCCCCTCACCCAAATTAGATATTTTGTGTATATTTTATATTATTATATTTATTATAAATGTTGAATTTCTTTAGAGTATTCGCTTAGTTAATTAGCAAATAAATTTCTTGATATATTTACTTATATAAATATTTATTTAGAATCATTTTTAGGTTATTTTAGATTTTTGAAAATTTTTCTAGAATTTTTAGGTAATTAAAACATAGGGAACGTAAATTTTTAGGACTTCTATGATTTACTTTGAGCCATACTTGCATGTTATTCCTACCAAATATTTATTTTAGGTTAAAATATTTAATTATATTTTTTTCTATAATTTATTTAAAATTTTAAGAAATTTATTTAGATTTTTGAAATTAATTAGGATTTATTTGGTTATATATAGTCTTAATATTAGATAGATGTTAATTTAGTGTTAATAGATATTAATAAGATTATATATAAATTATTTACGTATTATCATTAATTCTATTTAAGATTATAAATTATTGAGATAAACTTAAACTCTATTTTTAAATTAATTCAAATCCTGAGCCTACTAGAAAAGCAACTTCATGCATATCCTATCCTTATTTAAACTGGTCCTATTCATATTCAAATTAGCCAATCCTAGTCGTATTCAATTAAGTAGTCTCCACCATTATAAATACCTCATCCTTGATATTTTTCTTCCCCAAATTCACCTCTTTTTCGTCCAAAAAGAGTCAAAATTCGTCATAAATTCAGCCTCATTTTCTAGTATGTTATGACGATTTAAAAAGACCATATCAAGGTTAGTTTTCTGAATATATAAATTATTTTAATAATTTAAGAACTTATTTTTCCAAAAAATTCTAAAAGTGCCAACTGTCCGAAATCAGACGCGTTTTGTTATTTTTGAGATTTCGGGAGATCCCGAACTCGGAATTACAAACCGTTTGAAGTTTCGGAAAGCTGACATGATGAATTTCCAGAAAAGTATTTTAACAGAATTTAAAATATAAGTTTATTCTACTGTAAAATTCGTGCAACGTAGACGTAAATAGGAAACCACCGAAAACTGTCATCTGTGCGCCCTTGTGGCCATAACTCTTTACTGACTTGTGATTTTATAAAATCGTCTATTCTAGTGTTCATGTAGCATTAAAATATATAGAATTCTATACACAAATCCAGGATTTGAGTCGGTTGACTTTTTGGTCAACGGATTGCCTCGATTTGTGTGCCACGGATCACAAATCCTTAAAGTTGACTTTCTTTGGACCAAAATTAGGGTTTAACAATAAAATTAGATTATAAAAAGATTACAATACTATTTTAGGTCATTTATTCAGAATTAAAAATTAATTAAAATGGAGGAACCTATTCACCCACTTTTGTAACCTAACTTATTTAATTTATGTGACGGGTAGATCGGACGACGCCTTAAGTTGGGACTTCATTCTTTTTCAGATCAGGAAAGATACCTTGCCAAATTGCTTACAGTATTTTGCATGCTTAGTATATTTCTGTATATTTATTGTATTTCTGTTTATTCATTGCATGTGTAGTTTTCTTTCAGTCATTACTATATATTAGATATGTTGACACACACATGGCACTAGTATCGTGAGAGGACAATCATTAGGTGTATGGGATTTTAACCACTCTGGTAAACCGTAGTATATAGCTCGCACTACGGGCGTGTGTCGCGCTGGTCGCTACCTCCGCGGTATGTCAATTTTTTGAGTCTCGCTGGTCGCTACCCCCGTGGTATGTCGATTTTTGATGTCCACTGACGTGTGTGTGAGTTGTGAGGTAGATCGAGTAGCCTACCCTTGCCCATACGTCAAAATTTTTTCCTCATTTGTATTTATATAGATTATCTTGTACAGCGTACTTACATATTTTTTACCTATTATGCATGTTTACTGTATTCAAATTGGCTTGCTGTTATGTATCTTATTACGTCTCTCTGAGGACCTGGTCCCCTTTCAGGTGTATCTGTTCTTGATTATTTACAGGAGCGTAGATTTGGATGGTTATATATATTTCGTGGATGTCTTCTCTTCGAGCCGTGGTCGTTAGCTGGTATTCTTATATTGTGTTTATTGTGTTGTACCTTTACCTTCGAGTTGGTAGTGGATTTGTTTCCATCCAACTATCATCCTTAGATACTTATATTGATATCTAGTTTCATAGATACTGGTTATTTATTTATATTTGATTTTCGTGGATGAGATTTAGATTATACCCTGTGACTTGTGACATAAGTTTATACCACTTGTGGATTGATATTCATATTACAGCGTACGTGTGGATTTTGGTTTCCATATATTGGAGTTGCCATATCCATACGGCTGGCATGCTTATGTGTTCCTAGTCCTACGTATTTTGGGACTGGGGCGTGACAGTATCCTACTAGATCTATGATACGCTTGTGACACGAGTCCACCACACATCCAAACATACTCCGAAGGACACGAGCAAGTCTAATATATCATTTATGAACAATACGAAGAGTCAAACACAAATCTATGTGTCCATGTCAAAATATGACATGCACAAAGTCCCGTGTCGGAGGAAAAACTCCCAAATCAACACATATCACCAAATTATTGGGATACGACCTACACATACCAATTGTGGATACGACACTAGCCCCAAACACACAAGCACATGCCAAATTAATCTATATGACCATTTGACACACACAACAAATGTCAATCTCGGAATTCTCCCAAAATTGACACAAAAAGTACCATAACTTTCTTAATAGGCCTCCTATGAACATAAAACCAAATCCTATTATAAATCCCCTGATTTTTTAAATTTTAAAAATAAATTTTCAGGACTTTTTTTTAGATTTTTACTAATTAAAATCAATGTTTTCTGGTATTAAATAAATTTTATGATTTAAATAAATATTAAAATATTATGAAAATAATATTTTTGGATGTAAAATAAATAAATAGACATACTGTAATTTTTCTGGAATTTATTGGACCCCAGAACTATTTTTAAAGACCTAAAAACTTAGTTTTTAATTAAACCAAAACAAACCGGATTAAACCCAGTTGAACCGAACCGGTTTAAAAATAAACCAGCCCAATCGAACCGGACCCAAAACCAAGCGGGTCGGGTCGGATCCGAACCCAGAACCCGACCCGAAACTGACCCGACCCTTGCTACAGTAATTCCCTAATTTCCCCCGACCGGCCGCCTGTTCGAATCCTTAACCGCCGGCCGCTCCTCTTCCCGGCCGTTCCCCCCAGCCACCCCGACCGCTCCGCTCCCCGCCGCTTTGTCTCCCCGCCAGTAACCGCCATGCCTCATCTCTTCCCCGGCCACCCTATAAAATCCCTGTCGAACTCCTCTCGAACACCACCACCACGATCTCCGCCACAGCCACTTCTCCCCTTAGGCGACACTCCGACGGACCCCGAGCCCCGTCGCCGAGCCACGCCGCCGACACCCTCCCAGTGCACGAAACTCAGTGAGGTACCGGCTTTCCCTCTCGCGTAATTTTTTGTACATTGATCCAATTTCTGTTCTGTCGAATCATGCGCGTAGACCTCGTGACCCTCTCGAAACCCGTGCAAATAGTTTGGGGTATCGCGTCTGTGTCGGTCACAAACCGCGACACAAAATCAGGAAAATATTCTCAATTTCTGAAAATTCAAAATTTGTCTCGAACTCCCCAGTTCACGACCGTTTTACGACCAATCTAGTTAATATTTTCAAAATTTACCTAAACAGTAATTTAGACCATATAACCAAGTTTTAAATCCTATTTTTAGTTTAATTTATTGAGCTGTAGATTGTATTTAATTCGAGGGTGAAAATGACCAAAATATTGGTTATTTAAAATCCTGATTTTCCCGGAACTGGGTGCGCCCCGCTAAATGAGGCGACTTGGTCGTGTGCGAACTTCATCAAAAGGTGTGTGCCGTCAATATGGACGTATAGAATTTTGCGGAAGTTGATTTGGATGTGCGTGCACACCGGAATCAACGCGTATCCGTCGACAACACCCCACACCGGAATCAATGCGTATTTTGAAACTCATTGTAACTTCGTGTACGCTCGTAGTTTCGAAATAAAATTTGTGCCATCGGACTCGTAGCAATACGCTGGTCCTGTGACCCAAGTTTGGTTCGATTCTGAGAACGTTGACAAAATTCCGTATTGTGGGCCCTACGGCTCCACTTGACAGGCAATTTTGTGATTGGCTAATCAAAATCCAGTTCTGGACATTCCGTTGGGTTCGTATCGTCGTTTTGGACTTGTAGACACTAAGTTTGACGAATTTAGATAACTTTGTCTCTGGCACGTTTCTCGGTATAAAGTGGACCACATGTGGACCTGCTTTGACCAGAAACAGTCACTTTTGTTCCTGTGTTCAAATTGGACTTATGGACAAGCAATTATAGCTATTTGATATCTTCTGAACATGATGGTAATAATTATTTCAGCAACCGGAGGAGTACCTGCAGATCCCGCTGATACCAGAGCAGCAGTTGGAAACCAAACCCCAGGCAAGTGTACCTTGCCAATCTTGCAGTACTTGCTACATAATATTCTCTTGATTTATTTATATGATATATTTGTTCAACCGAGGACCGTGTGACATTTCTTAGCTTCCGAATAATATTCGGGTGTCGACGCCGTACGCGGAGTCGTGTAACATCACTAGAGATTGATATCGCGACCCTACATACCTTCGTGCTTGCATTATCAAGTACGTCATACCATAGGACACTTGACACTGTTCATGAGACAGAATCTTCCTGAGTCATTCATGATGATTTTGTATAGGTTACAAGATTCGAGATATAGACTTTTTATATCCAGAGCTATCATATGACTTGCTGCATTAGATATGATCTTGCGTGTCATGGACATGAGAAGTGTGATACATTGGGTGGGGAGAGTTTTACCATACTAAAGGCTGATTATATATATATATATATATATATATATATATATATATATATATATATATATATATATATATATATATATATATATATATATATATATATATATTACATTACTGGAGGTGCCATAGACTTTGACACAGAGCTTTGGCACATTTACTGGCCCTTCGAGAAAATGCTGCTATGGGTTTTCCCGACACAGAGCCTATAGTAGTCTCAGCCTGAGTATGATTAATGCTCTCATTTTCATATCACATAGCTGGTTACATAGTTTGCCCTATTGATTTATTTCATATACTGCATTTATTTTGGCTTGAGTTATTCTTGTACCTTGCTATGTCCCCTGAGGACCTGGATCCGGATTATGTCCCCAGGTTTAGCAAAGGAGATCTACCCCGGGGTGTACGGGACAGGAGCATATATTGGAGCAGTACTAGAACCCGAGGACGAGTTGAACACCGAGGATTTCTCCTGAGTATCTGCTTATTCTATACTCAGTTATTTCTGTTGTTTCCTGTTTATTGAATTGATGTATCAAACTTATTATCGGGTTGTTCCCCAAGATATATTTATTGAGATTTGATGTTGCTGTTCATGACGCATAGGATCTTCTTATGCGACTTCCAATTTCTTGGATTTTCGGGCCGCATGGGCTCTATGTGGCTCATTTGTGGCCTACTTTCATTTTGAAAGGGCATTGGCTCTATGCGGCCTGCAAGATTTTTATGCTTCTACAACGCAGTTTAATAATATATATAAATAAAAAAATAAATAAAAGAAATAAGATATTCAACTGTGAATGTAAATAAACAGTAGTAATGGCAAGATATACTTTCCTAGCAAGGGTTTGGCGTAGTAATGACGTCAAGACGACAACCACAAGGAACCAAAATTATAGACTCTGAACAAACATCTCCGGATATTGAAATAGACATCAGCAATATTTCTGGAATAAGCGAGATAGTCAAAAAATACTACACTTTTGTCCAATTTGGACACAGGGGCAAAACGGTAATTCTGAATCAAAGCGGGTTCCATATGTGGACCACTTTGCACCAAAAAGTGTGCCAAGGTTAAGCTATCTAAATTGGAGATATTATAGGTCAAAAAAATCCTAATCGACGATACGAACTCAATGGTATGTTCAGTTTTGAATTTCGGTAAGCCGATCAAAAATTGCTCGTTAAGTCGAATCGTATGGCCCGCAAAAATACGATTCGTCGACTGATTCAGAATCGGACGAAACTCGGGTCACAGGAAAATTCAGAAGCTGCGAATCAAATGTCACAAGTTTCATTGCGATCCGATGAGCGTGCACAAACTAATTGAATAATTTGTAAAATGTCCATATAGAGGACTTTTGACCGATACAAGTTGATTCCGGCATGCACACATGTCCAAATCAAGTTACATGAAAGTTCACACAATTGGAACCAACTCTGTATCGAGGTTTTCGATGTTTGCCAAAAGTGGTTTTTGATGATTTTCAACGTAGATTTGACTGTAGAATTAATGTTCCAAAAATTTCAAATAATATATGAATATGAAGCTGGTCAGGTTGTCTACAGGCCAGTTTAAGTGGATTTGAAAAATACCTACTATCCTAGCGGAAAGCATCGCATCATGTTGGAATTTTTAACACGAAAACTGTCAATAAAGTTAATGTATTTAAGTCAGTTTTTTAGATTTTGCCCCTAGATTTTTACCAACTAAAACATCATATTAATTACCGAAAACCAAAATTTCCTAAAGAGGTTTAAGTAGACTGTCCAGAAAACTTTACGGATCACGAAACGGTCGAGTATACCGGAAGATACATGACGATGAATAGGGGTACCTAGCTGCTATGTGTGGCTGAACGAAAATCAGTTCTCAGGATTGTTGCGCTCACTCCGGCAACTATCTGACATGTGCAAGGGGTTTTCTAGGTGCGGGAGACGTCGGAGAACCTCCAAAAATATTTGGTTTCACGTTTAGTGGTGTATACGACGGTGGGGTAGAAAAATAGTGGTTACTAAATTGATTTATATACTAGTTTTTTCTTTGATTTCCAATCGATTTTTTCTCCTAAGTTTTATACTCGGATTTGGATTTGAGGAGAATAGTATTAGGACCGCGTTGGAGAAGATTTGATTAAATTCGGTTGGGATTTGACCTAGTTTTGGATTTGTTGAACATAGGGTTCAATATGGGTTTTGAAGAAACCCATTAGACTGGCACTCGGGTTCAACATGGGGTCGGGTGAACAGTGTCGTTCCATTTATTTTCTTATTATCTTTTAATTCTTTTTCTTTCTTTCTTTTTTTTCCTTATTCTTTTCATTTCTACAATTTACTTGTTAATAATATTTTATTTTATTTTGTATTTTATTTATTATTATTATTATTATTACTTTTCTATCCGTTATTATTATTATCTTTTTATTTGTTTGTTTATCCCGACCCACTATTGTTTTTTTTTATTTAATTATTATTGTTATTATTAGCATACGATACTATTATTTCTTCTCGTTGCGACAAATTCCTATTTATAATTATTATAATTTTTTTTTAAAATATATGGGAGGTTACATGTGAGCCTCTCACAGATCATACTCGCTACAGACGACTAGTGGGTCAACTTGTGTATCTCAGTTTAACTAGGCCAGATATTTTTCATGTAGTTAGTATTGTTAGCTAGTTCGTTTTCGCGCCTCGATCAGCTCACTATAGTGCCTTACTTCGGATTCTCCGATATCTTCAGGGCTCCATTACGCGCTCATTATTTTGGTCTTCTACATCTACTCTTGAGCTTCGAGCATTTTTTGATGCAGATTGGACAGGAGATCAGACCACCAGACTATCTACTACAGGATTTTGTTTGTTTCTAGGAGATTAGTTGATCTCATGACGAAGCAAGAAACAAGACGTTATTGCATGATCTTCTACTGAGGCAAAGTACAGAGCTATGACTGCCACTACTAGGAGATCGTCCATGTACGCAGACTGCTCTCTGTTATGGGGATTGCTCATACAGGACATACGACGCTTCACTATGACAATAAGAGTGCTATGCAGATTGCAAACAATCCAGTTTTTCATGAATGGATAAAGCACATTGAGATTGATTGTCACTTCGTCTATGTAATTTTTTGGCTGGCACTATTTCTCTACCACATGTGACGTCCGTTGATCAGCTGACAGATTTCTTAAAAAGTCACACCCCACACCGCAATTTCAGTTTCTACTGAACAAACATATGTTGTTTGACACATCATGAGTTTGAAGGGGATGTTAAGAATAATTAAATTTATGATTATATTCCTTTTCCTGTATGGATACATATCTCTTTTTATACTCCTATCCAGATATGGATATGTTCTCTCTCTATATATATTTATAGTTGTATGTCTTTTTTGATTATCAATTAATAAAATCAACATTGTTGGTTTGTTTTATTACAAAAATTTCCCCTTTGTTTTCTTTTGTAAAATAATTCAAATTTGGGATATCTGTTGGGAGAAATTGCAACCAAAAGCTACTTTCGCTGTAACTTTTTATAAACTAGCAGCAACAATCCGGAACCAGGCCTTAATTCTCACATAAAATTAAGGCGGAGAAATGTAAATTGAGCATAGAACTTCTCTCAAATTTCACCAACATCACAAAGTTGAGGAGAAATGTAAATTGAGTCCGAATGTCCTTCAGACGGACGTATTTTGTGCATGCATTTTTTTTTCTTCTCAGAAAACATAAAAAATATAAAAGAAAAAATATCGTCAGTAAAAGTTCAATTTAGTTACTAAAAATTCAATTTTGGCATTAAAAATTTAATTTCGTCATTGGAAGACAAATTTTGTTACTAAATTTTTTTATCAGCTCCACTCAAGAACAAAAAATATAAATGTAAAATAAATAAATAAAACAAAAATTAAAATACACCCTTTTGAAGGGCCTATTGTGGCTCAGTTTATAATTCCCCCTAAACTTTGTGCTGTTGGTAAAATTTGAGAGAAGTTTGAAACTTAATGTACAATTTTTTCTAGTTTTTATTCTATCCCTGCCTTTATGAAACAATTTCTGTAATTTTCTTATCTTTCTAAGAAAACATATGCAATTACAAGTTTGACAAGGATATGCAAAAATAAAAACCACATATTATAATAATTCTTATAATTAAAAGAGCGCGTGGGACCCGGCGGAGCAGTTGTAAGTCGTAAATTGAAAAGCTTCTAAATTGCCGATTCAAAGCAGTGCACAGCGACAGCTACCAGATCTAGAACTAATAAAATAAAAATTAAACGCAAATTAAAACGAGGTCGCTATTCCCACGCGCTCCCGCGTTAATTCCTCCCGCTCCATTAATACTACTCCCACAAATCAAGAAATCCTCCAAGAAGCCCTAACCCTAAAAAAGAAAAAAATCAATCAATCAATCAGTCAGTGACCAGCAATGGATCTCCAAGAGACGAAGATCCCGTCGTCGTCGGCGAAGAAGTCGTCCTCCTTCCGCCTCCGCAACCCGTCCCTGAACACCCTCCGGCTCCGCCGCATCTTCGACCTCTTCGACGGCGACGGGGACGAGGAGATCACCCCCGCCGAGCTCTCCCTCGCCCTCTCACGCCTCGGCATCGACGCCTCCGACGACATCTCCGCCCTCATCGGCCCCCACGTCCGCCCCGGCAACGCCGGCCTCCTCTTCGACGACTTCGTCGCCCTCCACCGGTCCCTCGGGGACTCCCTCTTCGGCGCGGCGGAGCCGGCGGAGGACGAGGCGGCGGCGGAGGAGGAGGAGGAGGACATGAGGGAGGCTTTCAATGTGTTCGACGAGGACGGGGACGGGTTCATATCGGCGAGGGAGCTGCAGGCCGTGCTGGGAAAGCTGGGGCTCGAGGAAGGGGAGAGCATCGAGAGGGTCAACGAGATGATTCTTTCCGTCGACTGCAACAGCGACGGGAGGGTCGACTTCGGGGAGTTCAAGAACATGATGATGCTCGCTGTCGCCTCCACCTCTTGATCATCGTTTCGTTACGTTTCGATTTGACTTCTCTTCTTCTTCCTTCTTCCTCTTAATTAGTGTGCATCGGCATGTGGATGATGTTATATGCTTATGAATATACGCTTGGTTTTTCTTTGGTTATTTTTTTTTAATGCGTTACATTTGCATGCCATCTGAATCAATTGTTCCATATCTCTTTCATAATTTGATTTTGAGATAGTCTATCTCGCCAATTAGATTATATCTTCTCTCTACAGTCAGTTGAGTTTGTTTATGATAAAAAAATTAATTACGAAACAAAATAATTATTTAATTAATATTGTTATCAGTAACTTTATACTATTTCTAGTCCTGTCAATATTGGTGTTGGTATTTAGAAAAATACTAATTTGTTCGACGGAGTGGTGGTGGTGGTTGAGTTTGACCGTGTCATATTTCCAACCGATCGACGTGTCATCTTTCATTCCCCCAAACACCTCCCATGCATTCACCGGAACCTATGTCCGGAAAAATGTATGTCCCCTCCAATCCACGGACCGCAAGGGGCTGTGATTCGATTGCGCAGACACAATTGACTGTCAAGGTATTTATATATTTAGAGCTCGATTGGATCAAGAAAAAAAAAATTTAATTCTTTAATCTTCCATCGATTTTTTTTTACTGCTATTTAAGGTGAAAAAAATAATTTTGCATGGAAGGAGGGTACTATTTCTTTTTCTTTTTATTGAATATCAATTCTTTTTTCCATCCCTTTGACATTTAAACATTAGAAAAAAAAAAACTTTCTTCTGTGTGATTCCACGAACCAAAGGACACCTTAGCTTGCTTGGTATTCCATTAAAGCTTTCGCCAAGATATAAATTTATAATAGAAATCATTAAAATTTTCTCAAGTTAGGGAATGAGACTAAGGGGGACCGCGCGTTCAGCCATTCTTTAGCATGTTCTACAAGTTGAATTAATCTCTATTAAGCGACAGAACTTTATTATTTATTTGTCCCTTTTTTCAACTAGCACAACAAAAATACTGTTAAATAGTGACGGATTTTAGTGCCGAAAAACTGAGTCAGCAACGGACTTTCAACGAAATTATGCCTAATTTATTTATATAAATAAATTATATTATTTTTCGTCAATAATTCATCGTTAATTTTTCGCTGTTATTTTAGCAACGGAATAACGACGAAAATATCCATCGCTGCAAAAACTTAAAATTCTAGAACATGTTTCATTTTCTCTCATTCTCAATCTCTTTCTGTCTCTCTCCCCGAACTTGGTCTCAGTCTCTCCGATCCCGCCCCGCCCCCACTCTCCCCCCTCTTCGGCGACCCCGGCCCCCTCATACTCGCCCCCATCTCTCCGGTGACCCCCAAACCCCCCTCCCCCTCTCCTCCTCCT
The DNA here is from genome assembly GCA_036927795.1 of Iris macrosiphon. Lineage (NCBI taxonomy): Eukaryota > Viridiplantae > Streptophyta > Magnoliopsida > Asparagales > Iridaceae > Iris > Iris macrosiphon. The sequence continues at coordinate 44,615,118 of JAYESA010000020.1, forward strand.
CCTCCTCCTCCTCCGACCTCCAAGCCCTCCTCCTCCTCCTCCACCCCCAACCCCCTCCCTCTCTCTGCAGACCTACCCCTCTTGAACAGCTCCTCCCCCTCACTCGCCCTCTCCTACTCCTCCTCCACCGACACCCGACCCTGTCACACCCGATTCCAGATTTATTATTTCTTGAATTTCTAAAATTTATTTTTTCTTGATAATGTATTCCTGCTGTATTTCATATGTTGGTTCCTGTCATTTATTTATTGTTTTATTGTTCCTGCTGTTGAGAGAGACTACCCGAGACCAGTAGAATATCTATTGGCATTGTCATAGACCCGGTTTAGGATCCGCATGTAGAATGAACACTTGGTTCGGTTCATTTTGGGTGAACCCATGACTAAACCATCTTTTCTCCTCTTAGTATATATATGGCTTTTCTCTCTCCTCTCATTCTTCTTCTTCTTCTTCTTCATTTTATTTCCTCCTCTCCCTCAAGCTCCCACCTAAACCCTAACCATAGAAAAAGTTGCTGCTACTTGGACCGTGAGAGGTAGAGGCTAGGAGCCACCCAAGGCAAGTACATCTTGCTCAATGGTGAAATATTGAATTTTTGGATTTTATATATGATGTTGTTTTAAAAATATATTTAATAAAAAATGTTCTCCTTGAGTTGTTGATCATGTTTAGTTCTTAGAGTTCTGGATTTTAATATATAGATTTTTGTAGATCTGAGTTACAAGTTTAAAATTTTTATGCGTTCTATGAGTTTTTCTTAGTTTTGATCTACCAAAACTTACTGTTTTCGCAAAATAGTTGTTCCTTATGTTCGAGCATTTTATTTCGTACAATTTGGCTTTTGTTTCACTTGATTTGGAGTTAAATGGAGATTTTATGTAGAAAAATAATTTTTGGTTTTTTTTTGGAGTTTCGGCCATGACTGGATTTGCTGTTGGAGAAGACGAAGTCTTCATGCGGCCAGCGAGCCATGCGGCCGAGAGTGCCAAGCGGCCCGAGAGGGTTATGCGGCCTGAACACTTGTCGCATGCTGACAACATGTGTCCCTCTTGTTGGACGCATGACTGCATATTTACACAAGTGTCCTTGAACACCTCATGCTTTCACTCGCTGAATGAATGAAAAATTTGTTAAAGTCCAAAAGTAAGTCCATGCGGCCAGAGAGTGCATGCGGCCACAGAGTCCATGCGGTCAGTGGGTGCATGCGGCAAGAGAGTCCATGCTGCCAGTGGGTGCATGCGGCCGGAGAGTCCATGCGGTCAGTAGGTGCATGCGGCAAGAGAGTCCATGCGGCCAGTGGGTGCATGCGGCCCGAGAGTGCATGCAGCCAGTGGGTGTATGCGGCCAAAAAATTTTGTGTGCAAAATTTTGTGTTCCCTGCTGCTTAGTAATTCTTTTAATGGCTATTGTAGTATGCTTCCTTATGTCGATGCAAGTTTATGGTACCAGACAAGTTTTGCATGTGAGTTCATATGACCAGTTTATGTACAAGTTTATAATCCTCACAGCACCGTGTAATTGTTTGTGTATGAAAATCTATTGCATTTGACATCAGGCAATCAAGTGTGAGCATTTTTCAATGTATCGCGTGTCGCGAATATTATAACTCATGAAAAGCACGTACTTGCGATTCGTCATTGTAGAGAGTTCTCAAGTGTCCATGACTCGAGAACTTGACATAATTTAATAATGATTAAACAAGATAAGATTTACCTAAAATATTTTTGGAGGGAAGAATATTGTGCTATCGGCTACCCCGATCCCTAAGGGCCCCATGCGGTATGGACAACCCTGCTATGAAAGGGCTCATTGACTGGCCAAGTTTACGCGTGTTGTGGCACATTACAAGATAAGTTTTTGTTTACAAGAAAAGTTTATGATTATAAGACAAGTTTATGTTTATGATTATCAGTTCAATTTCTGTTTGTGACAAGTAACAAGTTATGTTGTTGTATGATTGAATATGCATTTAAATTTACTAGACAAACGTACCCTTGGCAATCCGGGTTGACTGCAGTGTCGGTGGTAGCAATATTATTAGCAATGCATTTCTAGTAATTAGGGCTTGTGATAATCCTAATTAGTTAATTATAATAAGCCGTAGGCATGTTTGGCTATGAATTGGATGTTTGTTTATTCGTATAACTCGCTCTTCTAGTTTTATTTTCTCCCGATGAGTGGTTAGGGTGCTAAGTTCTGCTCGGGTGAAGGTCTGAAACCCCGGTCCTTATTTGGTTAAGGGTTATGGTCCCGATCTAGAGTTGTTCCTATGCTCTCTTGCTGTCACGATCCGTACCCGGTATAAGGATACTAGTCGGAAACAACGCCCAGCCTACGCCGCAGAATCGACGGTAGAACGCTATCTAGATAGTCTATCTAATGTAATGAACCACCAATAATGATAGAATACTCAATCACAGAACTAAGATAGAATGAGCACAAATCAGATAAGAATAGAATAGTCATCATACAACTCATGAGTTTAAAATAATATATCAATGAGTCTGAAGAGTAACAAAAATAAGCTGGAGACAAATCCAGTACAAAAGAATACTATCATACTACAAAGCTACACTCCAGGGTCAACTGTCTCAGTTGGGATAAGTCCCTCTTAAGCCAGGGTCTCCGAATCTAAACCCACAACATCCTGGGGTCCATAATAGGTAGGGTACTCCTCAGTGTCATCTGAAAAAATATATCCAGTCAGGAAAGGAGCAGAGTACATCTCTAACAGCAGTTCTAATCCATGATAAAAACTATGTAACAGTAAATAGCTGTGGATAAACAAGATGCACAATAGATACAAGAGATATATAGACAATAAAAAAATACTGGAAAGAAATACAATAATGAACAATATGCCAATGAAACAATAATACTAATGACTAAGTGTGTGAGTACTAGCTTAACATGTGATCGGCTTGGGCAAGATACAATGCGGCCTGGCTAATCATACGTGCGGTGCATGATCAACACTATTCGCTTACCAATACTTTATTCAATAGGGATTTGATCACATATCTATACTAATACTCCCCACCCCCAACTGGTATAATAGATCCAACCACGGTATGCTATGGCACTAGATTCCCCAAGAAGAGAGCGACTCCTCCCAAAAATCGGTGTCTGTATATATACAAGATAACCAATGAAACAATACTTGCACCATATACACCATATACCAAGGAATAACATCTCATGACGAGATCCGAATATACCAATCCGTGTAACCATAGTGTCAAGAGAAACATGTATATCTACACTAGATACAACGAACATAGAGGATATCATAAATGAGAAACTATCAGAGAATGTACTCGCCTGAAGTCCAAAGAACAGTCTCACAGATGTCTGACTCGGTACCTCGAAGACCTAGATATAGAATACCATATTAATACAAGGTCCCGGAAAGAGAACAAGTCAAACTAGTCAACTTCTAGGTCAATAAATAAATTCTAAGTCAAAAGTCAACTATGGTCAACTCTAAAGTCAACTAAAGTCAAACATGGTCAAACCAAGGTCATCCTCACAAGACATCTATATAAATAATATAGAAAATAAAATACAATAATTTAGGAATCAAAATTAGATCCCAATAGATACCCACACAAAGTATACTAATAATACAATATTATACACTCTAAATAATGTATATACAAACCAATATTTATACAAATAAAATAATATATTATTATTAGTATTATACTACACAAAAGCACACACATATATATATACATATATATATACACTAATAATATATAATATATAAATTAATTCTGCCTAATCGTTACTGAAAACAGTGAGCTGAAAATACAATTTAAATAAAACAGCTTATAGTGACAGTCTCAACTGTCACAGAAAATCTGTCGCAGAAACTCTATATATAAACCACTGCTGCTCAATCGGTGACAGTTAAACAACTGTCACAGAAAACTGTCGCAAATACCGCTGTCTAAATCCCGTCCGCTGCTATTAATGACAGAACTGTCATTAATAGCTACATCGGCTGCTGCTACCCACGGTATATTAATGACAGAAACTGTCTTTAAAAGCTGCTGTCGCCAAAAGAAATATATAATATATAACTATATATATATATATATATATATATATACATATATAAAATAATTAATAATATATATACTTATATATACATATACACATAACTTACACAATCAAATACTAATAGTTACAAAACACATTGCACATATTAATGTACATATTTTAACATGGCTAGAAGCACACACAAAAATACATTCATTAAATCCAAATAATTACATAATAATTATATTTAATATAACTACACATTTAAACACATAAATATATTTTATAAAATATTTATGTATAATTTATTTTATTAACAAGTAGTAACATATATAATTGTATGCAAGAAAGCTACATACATATATTTATACACCACATTAGAACACATAGAAATATCTATAGATCTATACTACAATAAATACCATAATAAATACACTAAAATAATATATAATATCTATATATATTTACTAATTATAAATGAAGAATTTAAAGCATAAATAATTAGATCTACACATAAACACACCAAATTGGAGAGTATCACACCGTATCCCACTAGATCTAGGATACGCATGTGACACGAGTCCAACACACAACCAATTGTACCCCGAAGGACACAAACATGTCACAAATAATATTTATGAATAAATCAAAGTGTCAAAAGTAGATCTATGTGTCTGTGTCAAAATACGACATGTTCAAAGCCCCGTGTCGGAGGAAAAACCCCCAAAATGACACGTATCACCAAATAGTTGGGATACGAACCACATGTACCCAAATATGGACACGACATAAGCCCCAAACACATAATCACATGCCCAATTGATCTATAGGATCAATTGACACACACAACACAATGTAAATTCAGAATTCCAACAAAATTGACACAAAAAGCACCATAACTTTCTCCATGGGTCTCCTATGAACACAAAACAAAGTCCTATGGGTAGTACATACATATATGTTGATTTTACATGATTAAATCTCAGATTTAGAAGCTATTTTAATGGAAAAAACTGAATTATACCTATTGGGAGATGGATTCCCAATGAAACTTCCAATTGAGATGAACTTGTTTCCAAATTGTAGATCCTTGCTTCTCTTTGTAGATCCTTGCTTCCTCCTTCTAGATCCTTGCTTCTCAACTTTCTAATGGTGAATTGGGAAAAAATTTGGGATGAATTTGGTATGAATTTGGTGGGAAATTGGAATATGAATGGAGGGAATTTGGGAGTGGAAAATTCTAGATCTAGATTTGGAATGAGAATGAGAGGAGAGAGAAATTTCTCCCCCTCTAATATAGGCCGGCCATGTCCCCTTCCCCAAGCAATTATAAAATATCCAATGTACCCCTTGGGGCCTCTCATGAAGAAATAATTAAGGAAGGAAGCTTCTAGTCTAATCACTTAATTAATTTAATCCATCTCCTTAACTTTGGGCTTTCTAAATGGGCCAAATCTAACTATTTAATTCATGTTGGTCCATGGGTCCAAACTACACTAGTTGGGTCCACTAAAATAAGTCCAAAATAATTAAATAACATCCAAAAACAATTAAATAATACAACAAAAATTATTTATCATGCACAATATTTATTTAAATAGGAAATTACTAAAATACCCTTTTTCCTAAAATGTGGTAGTGACAAGTCTACCCTCCTTAAAATAATTTCGTCCTCGAAATTTAAAGATGAAAACTACCCCCAGAAAAATCACAGAACAGAACTAAAGAATCACAATTAACTAATAAACAAAACATAACTAGAAAATAGCATACCTCAAGGTACAAACAAATATGGATAACGCTCTCGCATGTCATCCTCTCTCTCCCAGGTAGACTCCCCCGGAGAGTGATGCCTCCATGCGACGCGTACCAAAGGAATAGTCTGGTTCCTCAGCACCTTCTCTCTCCGATCCAGAATCTCAACTGGCTGCTCTGGATAGCTAAGAGTAGGGCCCACCTCTATCTCTGAGTGATCCAATCATGACTAGGATCTGCCACGTATCATCTCAACTGCGACACATGAAATACGTTGTGCACTCCCTCCAATGCAGGTGGCAAGTCTAGTCTATAAGCAACTGCACCGACCCTCTCTAGAATAGTGAAAGATCCGATGAATCGCGGACTAAGCTTTCCGCCTCCACCGAAGCGAATCGTGCCTCGTGTCGGAGAAATCCTCAGAAACACCAAACCACCAACCTAGAACAAAATACCATCTTAAGAACTTAATCTATAACAAACAAGAACAAGCACAAACAAAATCTAAACTATACCTCAAACTCCAAAGGTCTCCGATGGCTATCGGCCCAATGCCGCTGTCTGTCCTGCGCCACTCGAAGTCTGTCTCTGATCAAATGAACCTTCTCCGCTGCATCCACAACCATCTCTGGCCCAAGCAAAATTCTCTCTCCAACATCGTCCCAAGACAAAGGAGTACGACACCTCCGACCATATAGAGCTTCAAAAGGTGACATCTCTATACTGGCCTGGTAACTGTTGTTGTAAGCAAACTCTACCAAATGGAGATGGTCCTCCCAAGAACCCCCGAAATCTAGTACACAAGTGCGCAACATATCCTCGAGAGTCTGGATAGTCCTCTCTGACTGCCCATCTGTCTGGGGATGATATGCAGTACTGAACTTGAGCTGAGTGCCCAAACTCTCCTGCAAACTCCTCCAGAAATGAGAAGTGAAACGACTATCTCGATCTGAGACTATGCTGACGGAAACTCCGTGTATCCTAATGATCTGCCTCACATACATCTCTGCCAGCTTCTCCGTAGACAAACCCACTTTGAAAGGCAAAAAGTGGGCCGACTTGGTCAATCTATCAACAATGACCCAAATCGCGTCTTTTCCTCCTGGAGATCGTGGAAGTCCGGACATAAAATCCATAGTAATGTGTTCCCACTTCCACTCTGGAATGGGTAATGTCTGAAGTAAACCTCCTGGCCTCTGCCTCTCGGCTTTCACCTGCTGGCACACTAAGCATCTGGATACAAACTGTGCCACTTCCCTCTTCATGCCATACCACCACACACTCTCTCGCATATCCCGATACATCTTGTTAGCACCTGGATGTATGGAATACTGAGAGCGATGCGCTTCCTGCAATACCTCCTCGCGCAAATCCCTACTAGGCACACACAATCTAACTCCATGCCTCAAAGATCCATCCTCTGCAATAGTAAAATCATCCTCCAATCCTGCTCTCACCTGAGCTCTGATACTCCTCAAAGATACATCATCATACTGTGCTGCCTTAATCCTGTCCATCAAATCTGAGTGTATCTGCAATCCCCACATCTGCATAGCACCACCAGGAACAATCACCTCAATGCCCAAGCTCTCCAAGTCCTCCAACAAATATCGATCCTGCGTTAAGAACATAGCTACCGGATACCTGCTCAAAGCATCGACAACTACATTGGCTTTCCCAGGATGATATTGCAAAGAGATATCAAAATCCTTCATCAATTCCAACCACCGACGCTGCCCCATGTTCAACTCCTTCTGCGTGAAAACGTACTTTAAGCTTTTGTGGTCTGTGAAGATCTCCACACGCTCTCCGTACAAATAATATTTCCACAACTTCAGGGCGAATATGACAGCTGCCAACTCCAAATCATGGGTAGGATAGTTTTTTTCATGAGGACGTAATTGCCTGGATGCATAGGCAATCACTTTCCCATGCTGCTGAAGAACACAACCTAAACCCTTCCCCGATGCATCACTATAAATAGTGAAACCTCCGGACCCTGATGGCAACGTCAAAATAGGAGCAGACGTCAACCTCTTCTTCAACTCTTCAAAAGCAACCTGGCAATCCTCCGTCCAAACAAACTCCACATCCTTCCTTGTGAGTCTGGTCATCGGCTCGGCAATCCTCAAAAAATCTTGCACAAACTTCCTGTAATAGCCTGTCAATCCCAAGAAACTCCTGATCTCTGCTACCGAACTCGGAGTCTTCCAAGATTCCACTGCTGAAATCTTCTTCGGATCCACTGAAATACCATCACCAGTCACAACATGCCCCAAGAATTCTACCTTGTCCAAGAAAAACTCACACTTGGACAACTTCCCATAAAGCTTCTCCTTCCTTAGCACATCCAACACAATCCTCAAATGCTCCTCATGCTCCTCCGGTGTCCTCGAGTATATGAGTATGTCGTCGATGAACACCACCACGAACTTGTCAAGGTACTGGTGGAACACCTTGTTCATCAAGTTCATAAATTCCGCCGGTGCATTAGTCAAACCAAACGGCATCACCATAAACTCGTACTGACCATACCGAGTTCTAAAAGCAGTATTCGGTATGTCCTCCGGCTTCACCTTCACTTGATGGTAGCCTGATCTCAAATCTATCTTAGAAAACACCTTCGCACCACTCAACTGATCAAACAGATCATCAATCCGTGGCAAATGATACTTATTCTTGATAGTGAGGTTATTCAAAGCCCTGTAATCAATGCACATGCGCACCGATCCATCCTTCTTCGGTACAAACAATACCGGGGCTCCCCATGGTGAAGAACTCGATCTGATAAACCTCTTATCCTGCAATTCGTCCACCTGCTTCTTCAACTCGACCAGCTCACTGTTGTTTACTCTATAGACATGTTACAAAATTGGTTCTGCACCTGGCACCAAGTCTATAGAAAATTCAACATCTCGATCTGGTGGCAATTCTGGCAATTCTTCAGGAAACACATCCAAGAATTCTGCTATCAACGGATGCGGCAACTCCTTGTCTTCCACCATAGCTCCACAAATAATGCCTTCTCCCTGCTCCGCAGCTCCTCTAGCAAACTCGAACTCTGGCTCTCCTGGCGGACCAAACAAAACTCTACCTCCTCTACAGTCTATGCTAGCACGGTGCCTACTCAACCAATCCATCCCAAGTACAATGTCATAGCTTGGAAGTGGCATTACAAGTAGACACGCACTCAACTCCCGGCCTCCCAGAGTAACTCTCCGATCCTTACAAATATCATTAACCAGGATAATGCCTCCCCCGGTCATGATCTTGCAAGTCCTAAGCAAAGACTCAGCTACCAAACCATGCTTCAGAGCAAAAGAAACAGATACAAAACTATGGGAAGCACCACTATCAAACAAAGCTAAAGCTGGAATAGAATCAAGAAGAATAGAACCTGCGATGACATCTCCTGTGGATTCCTCCTCTTCGACGGTCATAGCAAACGCTCGTCCCTGCCGAGCACCTCCCTGCTGTTGATGCTGGACAAAACGCTGCTGCTGTGTCGGAAGCGGTCCCCTCGGCTGTGCTGCAGGTGGTCTCGTCTGTGTCCTCGGAGCTGGAGATGCTCCTTGAACTGCACGACGAGGACACTCCCTTGATTGATACCCTTCAGTACCATAATACAAACAAACTTCTAGCCTCCTCCTGCAAACTTCCCAGATGTGGCCGGGCTTCTTGCAAAAGTTGCATGGAGCTTGCTGTAACTGTCTCTGCTGCTGAGGTGCCTGGTAAAAAGGCACTCTAGCTAGAGCCTGGTTCTGCTGTGGCTGCTGGAAAGGTCTGGACTGGAAATGAGGACGTTTGGCAGATACTGCACTACCGTTGGCCCCCAGAAAAGAATCACGGTCTCTCTTGGTCTTCAAACCCAGATCCCGCTCAACCTTGCGTGCCTCCGCAAGTATCTCCGAGTATGTCTCATAAAAAGACGGAATGAGAATCTTCACTTTCCAGTTTAGACCCTCTCGGAAACGAATAGCTCGAACCTCCGGCTCTCTCACCAAATACTCTGTAAATTGGCTCAACCTACCGAACTCCGCAGCGTATTCCTCCACGGATATGCTCCCCTGAATGAGACTCTCAAATTGTCTCCCCAAGTCAAGCCTGTCTATCCGAGCGAAAAACTTCTTCTTGAAAAGGTCCTTGAATACCTCCCAAGATTGTCCTGCGTCAACTAGAACCGGCTCATTCTTGAACCAAGTGCGAGCGACGTCGAACAGTTGAAGTCCTACCGCCTCAACCTTCAGATCTTCAGAAAGACGGGACACCCTCATAAGACGCTTAATATCCTCGAGCCAATCATCAGCATAGACGATGCCCTCCGTCCCTTTGAAAACCCTAGGCTCCAGTTTCTTGAAGTCCTGAATGTTGCCTGGCCGAAGCTGAGCAACTTGAGGTACAACCTGCTGCTGGATCAAAACTCCTCTCTCAACTACAGCACGAGCAAGCTGATGAGCACTCTCGATGCCCTGCCGTAGGACGTCGGTCTGCCTCTGATTGAGCCCTCTGTGCCTCGAGCATCTCATGAAACAGTGTAAACATCTGTGATGCCTCTGCTGGCACAGGAGGTGGAGGTGGAAGCCCCTCAGATACAGCTGGCACAGTCCTCTGAGTAGGTGGTGGACCTCCGAAAGCAGCTGACACTCCAATTACCGAAGAAGTGACTGGTGCAGGCCCTCGGGATGTCGCAGACCTCTCAGAAGCTGCTCTTCCTTGCTGTGATCTAGTCTTAGGCGGCATCCTGAGACAAAACGAAAGAAAGAATCAATATGGCACAAGATGTAAGACATCAAGGAAAGGACAGTTTAAGGGTTCAAGTATCAATGTCAAAGGAGAATAGTTGAATCAAAAGAATTTTCCTAGATGTGATTGAGTATCTCAGCCTATATCCTATATCCTATCGCAGGCTCGCAGTAGTACAACTAAGTTATCGCACTACCATGACATCACATACTTGTGAAGCTAGACCTGCATGAGCCACCACCAAAAATGTGTCACGACCCATACCCGGTGTAAGGATACTAGTTGGAAACAACGCCCAGCCTACGCCGCAGAATCGGCGGTAGAACGCTGTCTAGATAGTCTATCTAATGTAATGAACCACCAATAATGATAGAATACTCAATCACAGAACTAAGATAGAATGAGCACGAATCAGATAAGAATAGAATAGTCATCATACAACTCATGAGTTTAAAATAATATATCAATGAGTCTGAAGAGTAACAAAAATAAGCTGGAGACAAATCCAGTACAAAAGAATACTATCATACTACAAAGCTACACTCCAGGGTCAACTGTCTCAGTTGGAATAAGTCCCTCTTAAGCCAGGGTCTCCGAATCTAAACCCACAACATCCTGGGGTCCATAATAGGTAGGGTACTCCTCAGTGTCATCTGGAAAAATATATCCAGTCAGGAAAGGAGCAGAGTACATCTCTAACAGCAGTTCTAATCCATGATAAAAACTATGTAACAGTAAATAGTTGTGGATAAACAAGATGCACAATAGATACAAGAGATATATAGACAATAAGAAAATACTGGAAAGAAATACAATAATGAACAATATGCCAATGAAACAATAATACTAATGACTAAGTGTGTGAGTACTAGCTTAACATGTGATCGACTTGGGCAAGATACAATGCGGCCTGGCTAATCATACGTGCGGTGCATGATCAACACTATTCGCTTACCAATACTTTATTCAATAGGGATTTGATCATATATCTATACTAATACTCCCCACCCCCAACTGGTATAATAGATCCAACCACGGTATGCTATGGCACTAGATTCCCCAAGAAGAGAGCGACTCCTCCCAAAAATCGGTCTCTGTACATGTACAAGATAACCAATGAAATAATACTTGCACCATATACACCATATACCAAGGAATAATATCTCATGACGAGATCCGGATATACCAATCCGTGTAACCATAGTGTCAAGAGAAACATGTATATCTACACTAGATACAACGAACATAGAGGATATCATAAATGAGAAACTATCAGAGAATGTACTCGCCTGAAGTTCAAAGAACAGTCTCACAGATGTCTGACTCGGTACCTCGAAGACCTAGATATAGAATACCACATTAATACAAGGTCCCGGAAAGAGAACAAGTCAAACTAGTCAACTTCTAGGTCAATAAATAAATTCTAAGTCAAAAGTCAACTATGGTCAACTCTAAAGTCAACTAAAGTCAAACATGGTCAAACCAAGGTCATCCTCACAAGACATCTATATAAATAATATAAAAAATAAAATACAACAATTTAGGAATCAAAATTAGATCCCAATAGATACCCACACAAAGTATACTAATAATACAATATTATACACTCTAAATAATGTATATACAAACCAATATTTATACAAATAAAATAATATATTATTATTAGTATTATACTACACAAAAACACACACATATATATATACACTAATAATATATAATATATAAATTAATTCTGCCAAATCGTCACTGAAAACAGTGAGCTAAAAATACAATTTAAATAAAATAGCTTATAGTAACAGTCTCAACTGTCACAGAAAATCTGTCGCAGAAACTCTATATATAAACCACTACTGCTCAATCGGTGACAGTTAAACAACTGTCACAGAAAACTGTCGCAAATACCGCTGTCTAAATCCCGCCCGCTGCTATTAATGACAGAACTGTCATTAATAGCTACAGCGGCTGCTGCTGCCCACGGTATATTAATGACAGAAACTGTCATTAAAAGCTGCTATCGCCAAAAGAAATATATAATATATAACTATATATATATATATAAATCAATATAAATCAATATATATATACATATATAAAACAATTAATAATATATATACTTATATATACATATACACATAACTTACACAATCAAATACTAATAGTTACAAAACACATTGCACATATTAATGTACATATTTTAACATGGCTAGAAGCACACACAAAAATACATTCATTAAATCCAAATAATTACATAATAATTATATTTAATATAATTACACATTTAAACACATAAATATATTTTATAAAATATTTATGTATAATTTATTTTATTAACAAATAGTAACATATATAATTGTATGCAAGAAGCTACATACATATATTTATACACCACATTAGAACACATAGAAATATCTATAGATCTATACTACAATAAATACCATAATAAATACACTAAAATAATATATAATATCTATATATATTTACTAATTATAAATGAAGAATTTAAAGCATAAATAATTAGATCTACACATAAACACACCAAATTGGAGAGTATCACACCGTATCCCACTAGATCTAGGATACGCATGTGACACGAGTCCAACACACAACCAATTGCACCCCGAAGGACACAAACATGTCACAAATAATATTTATGAATAAATCAAAGTGTCAAAAGTAGATCTATGTGTCCGTGTCAAAATACGACATGTTCAAAGCCCCGTGTCGGAGGGAAAACCCCCAAAATGACACGTATCACCAAATAATTGGGATACGAACCACATGTACCCAAATATGGACACGACATAAGCCCCAAACACATAATCACATGCCCAATTGATCTATAGGATCAATTGACACACACAACACAATATAAATTCGGAATTCCAACAAAATTGACACAAAAAGTACCATAACTTTCTCCATGGGTCTCCTATGAACACAAAACAAAGTCCTATGGGTAGTACATACATATATGTTGATTTTACATGATTAAATCTCAGATTTAGAAGCTATTTTAATGGAAAACCCTGAATTATACCTATTGGGAGATGGATTCCCAATGAAACCTCCAATTGAGATGAACTTGCTTCCAAATTGTAGATCCTTGCTCCTCTTTGTAGATCCTTGCTTCCTCCTTCTAGATCCTTACTTCTCAACTTTCTAATGGTGAATTGGGAAGAATTTGGGATGAATTTGGTATAAATTTTGTAGGAAATTGGAATGGGAATGGAGGGAATTTGGGAGTGGAAAATTCTAGATCTAGATTTGGAATGAGAATGAGAGGAGAGAGAAATTTCCCCCCCTCTAATATAGGCCGGCCATGCCCCCTTCCCCAAGCAATTATAAAATATCCAATGTACCCCTTGGGGCCTCTCATGAAAAAATAATTAAGGAAGGAAGCTTCTAGTCTAATCACTTAATTAATTTAATCCATCTCCTTAACTTTGGGCTTTCTAAATGGGCCAAATCTAACTATTTAATTCATGTTGGTCCATGGGTCCAAACTACACTAGTTGGGTCCACTAAAATAAGTCCAAAATAATTAAATAACATCCAACAACAATTAAATAATACAACAAAAATTATTTATCATGCACAATATTTATTTAAATAGGAAATTACTAAAATACCCTTTTTCCTAAAATGTGGTAGTGACACTTGCCGCTCGTCGCCTTACTTTTATTTTTGTACTTATTATCAGTTCTTCTAGTATTATTCTTGAGACAAGTACGTTGGTACCTTACAAGTCCCGATCTGCATTTATTTCTTATATGTCTCTTTTACTTATGTTGTGATGTGTTTGGTCTATCACCTCGAGCTCCTTTGTGATACTTGTTGCTTGGGGTTCTGACCCTACTGGCTTTGCATGACCAGGTTACCCCAAAGAGAACCAGGATCCATCGCACTTCCAGCAAGATGGCCCGCACTCATAGGGCTGCGGCCGAAGCTCACGAGTGGGTTTCCTTCTTTCACCCCTCGTCTTGATTGCTTCTTTTGGTGTTTAGTAAGGAGCCTAGTTAGCTTCTTATATTTTTGAGACTGCGGTCAACATGATGTATATATATTAGACCATGGTTGGTATATTTTGATCATGTATTATTAAACTCTGCTAGTGCAGCATTTTGTATTCACTAGCTTCATGATCATGTGTGACATATAATTTGTGATGCCTCTTTAATTTCATGTATGATATACACTTGTGCTTGTGTTATTGGATTGAGATTATAGGATTTGTCGGCCTTAGGACTGACGTCATAGCATGCTAGAGATCACCCATTTATCTTTTTGACAGCCTTAACACATTGCGGCTGACTTCGGTATTCTGTAAGGTGCGGTTGGCCATGTCAGTCCCCATATTTATCCTGTATTCTAGGAGCGACACGTGATAAGGTTTTATTGGTGGCCCATGCAGGTCTATTTTTCATACTTGTGAGAGGACTCATCTTGTTAGAATCTTTATCCTTTACCCATCTTCGATTGAATTCTACTTGCGACAAGCACCTCTCGCTTTCCTTGAACTTCAAGCTTGCTTGATATGATTGTTCCATTTTTATACCTTGTTGATACCCTTGTGTCCTTATCCTTAAGGGACACCCCACATGCTCCTCCTTCCGAGGGTTTCGTTGCATCAATACCTCCAGCAGATCTAGTAGTAGGCCAAGGTCAGATTTCGATATTGAACCAAGGACAAGCATCAATAGATTTTCATCAGCCGGCTCTGCAAGTCACGCATGCCCGACCAAAATAATCAGCCCCACCAGTCTTGCCGAAACAGTCAGTTTAGCCCGCTCCGTCATTCATACCAGCCCAGAAAATACCACAAGTTCTACCAGTACAACTAGGGCAGGCAGGCTCATAGGCTATGTTAGAAATAATCCAAGATATGATGATGGTACAACAATAACAACTCCAGCTTCAGCAATAAGTGGTCCAACTCTGCCAGCAGTTTCAGCAAGGAGAAGAACAGACCAACACTATGCTTTGCCAGGGAGTTAGAGTAGCACTCGAGAGCAGTAGTCGTTATACTCACAACGCAGCGACCAATGTTAGTCGTATGAGCCCAGCCAAGTTCCTCGGTACAGAGGATGCAGTTTCAACAGATTCTTGGCTCCAAGACTTTAAGGCCATTCTAGATGCAACCAAGACCCAAACGATGAGAAGGTAGCAGTCGTAAAGCTACAATTATCAGATATAGCCCGAGATTGGTGGGCAGCACAAGAAATGGTGCTTTCGAAGCCTATAAATTGGTAGACGTTCAAGGAGCACTTCCAGAAGAAGTATTTCTAAACCATCTCCAAGTTTCAGCTCCAACAGCAGTTCATCAACCTCCATTAGAACACAAGATCGGTCGACCAGTATGTGGCCGAGTTTTGTCGACTTAGCCGATTTGCTCCTCATATGGTAGCTTCCAAGGAAGACCGAGCCAAGAGATTTGAGCAAGGGTTACATCTAGAGCTTCAGCAATTTACGGTGGATCATAATTATACCACCTACGATGCAGTACTCAGGGCAGCTAGGTCACAAGAACTTGCCGGCCAAAGATTAGTAGCAAGGACCGGAGGCCAGAAGTGGTCACACTCATCCCTGAGAAGTACCAGTATTTAGTCATCACCTCCAGCACCAGCAGTAAGAACACCTCGCCCACCAGCACCTCCAATCCCCATAGTAACCTCAGTACAATCTACCAGACAGTCTGTATCAGCAGGATGCAGCCACTGCGGCAAGCCAGGGTATACCAAAGATCAGTGTAGGAGGCCCAATGGCCAGTGTCTCAGATGTATGGCATCCGATCACATGATTGGTTCATTCTAAATCATGTACCCAGAAGCTTTTTCAGTCCGACAGTTTCCAAATCAACCTCGAGCAGTGACTGAAGGCCCACGAGGACCAGTATTAGCAATTTGACCACCAGCCCAACGTCCTCTCCCGATGCAGACTCAACAGTTCCAGCATCAACGTCTGGCGCAGTATGCGCAAGTTCAGCAAACCCGACCAACAAGACAGAACCAGCAGCAAGTCAGAGCCACAGCCCCTGGACAATGGCCTGATAAAATATTTGGCAACCTAGAGCAGTTGTTAGCCGAAGGTGCTACAATTGTGGGTATAATTTTTGAGCTCTCTTTAGCTTGTCTCATTCTTGGGTTTTCGTCGAACGATTACGTGTTCCGACGCATTTGAGATACGATAGTCGTTCGATCCTTTCATCGAGCAAAAGCGAGTTCATCGTCCCGCTCTTCTGCCTTCGTGACTTGTGGTACGTAGTGTTTATCATGTGTCCCAACTGTGAAGGTATGTCCTGGATTAGAGTCATGTCCTTGATATAGTCGTTGGTACTGACTTACCTACCCGCTTAGCTCTTGTCCATTTGTGTGAGTCAGCATAGGCAAGCGAGGACAAGTTCCTATTCGACTGACTCAGGAATATATATGTCATATGCCTCTATTTCCCTGTATGTTGCTTTTGTGCATTTATTCATTCGTTACTTTTGTAGCTATCTTTTCTATTTCAGTTATTTGATTAGTATAATTATTTGAATTGTGATTTAATTTCTTGACCTTTCTCATGTGTTCTAGCTCGACAAGCCTCGGTAAAATTTCGAGGACAAAATTTTTCTAAGGAGGGTAAAGATGTCACACCCAATTCCAGATTTAATATTTCTTAAATTCTAGAATTTAATTTTTTTTGATAATGTATTCCTGCTGTATTTCATATGTTGGTTCCTGTCATTTATTTATTATTTTATTATTTTTGCTATTGAGAGAGACTACCCGAGACCAGTAGGATACCCATTGGCGTTGCCATAGACCCAATTTAGGAACTGCATGTAGAATGGACACTTGATTCAATTTATTTTGGGTGAACCCATGACTAAACCCTATTTTCTCTTCTTAGTATATATATATGGCTTTTCTCTCTCCTCTCATTCTTCTTCTTCATTTTATTTTCTCCTCTCCCTCAAGCTCCCCCCTAAACCCTAACCCTAGGGAAAGTTGTTGCGACTTGGACCGTGAGAGGTAGAGGCTAGGAGCTACCTAAGGCAAGTACATCTTGCTTAATGGTAAAATCTTAAAATTTTGGATTTTATATATGTTATTATTTTAAAAAATATATTTGATGGAAGATATTCTCCTTGAGTTGCTGATAATGTTTAGTTCTTGGAGTTTTGGATTTTGATGTATAGATTTTTGTAGATATGAGTTTCAATTTTAGGGTTTTTATGTGTTCCATGAGTTTTTCTTGGTTTTGATCTACCAAAACTTACTGTTTTCGCAAAATAGTCGTTCCTTATGTTATAGTATTTTCTTTCATTTGATTTGGAGTTAAAATAGACTTTTTATGTAGAAAATCAAATTTTAGTATTTTTTGGAGTTTCGATCATGGCTGGACTTGATGTTGGAAAGACGAAGTCTTCATACGGCAAGTGAGCCATGCAGCTGAGAATGTCGTACGGCCCGAGAGGGTTATACGGCCTGAACTCTTGCCGCATGCTGACAGAATGTGTCCCTCTTGTTGGACGGATGACTGCCTATTTACACTAGTGTCCATGAACACCGCGTTCTTTCACTCGCTGAACGAATACAAAATTCGCTAAAGTCCAAAAGTAAGTCCATGCGGCCAGAGAGTGCATGCGGCTAGAGAGTCCATGCGGCCAGTGGGTGCATGCGGCCAGAGAGTCCATACGGTCAGTGGATGCATACGGCCAGAGAGTCTTTGCGGTCAGTCGGTGCATGCGGCCAGAGAGTCCATGCGACCAGTGGGTGCATGTGGCCAGAGAGTCCTTGCGGTCAGTGGGTGCATGCGGCCAGAGAGTGCAGGCGGCATGTAGGTGAATGCGGCCAAAAATTCTTGTTTACAAATTTTTGTGTTCCTTGCTGCTTAGTAATTCTTTTAATGATTATTGTTATATGCTTTCTTATATCGATGCAAGTTTATAATACCAGACAAGTTTTGCATGTGAGTTCACATGACCAGTTTATGTACAAGTTCACAATCCTCACGACACCATGAAAATATTTGTGTATGAAAATCTATTGCATTTGGCATCGGACAATCAAGTGTGAACATTGTCCAATGTATCGCGTGTCGTGAATACGATAACTCATGAAAAGCATGTACTTGTGATTCGTCATTTTGGAGAGTTCTCAAGTGTCCACGACTCGAGAACTTGAAATAATTTAGTAATGATTAAACGAGATAAGATTTACCTAAAGCATTTTTGGAGGGAAGAATATTCTGCTACCGGCTACCCCGATCTCCAAGGGCCCCATGCGGCATGGACAACCCTGCTAGGCAAGGACTCCATGACTGACCAAGTTTACGCGTGTTGTGGAATATTATAAGATAAGTTTTTGTTTACAAGAAAAGTTTATGATTATAAGACAAGTTTATATTTATGCTTATAAGTTCAATTTTTGTTTGTGACGAGTAACAAGTTATGTTGTTCTATGGTTGAATGTGCATTTAAATTTACTAGACAAGTGTACCTTTGGCCATTTGGGTTGACTGTAGTACCGGTGGTAGAAATATTCTTAGTAATATATTTCTAGTAATTAGGGATGGTGATAACCCTAGTTAGTTAATTATAGCAAGCCGTAGGCATGTTTGGCCGTGAATTAGATGTTTGTTTATTCATATAGCTCGCTCTTCTAGTTTTATTTTCTTCCGGCGCGTGGTTACGGGGATAAGTTCTTCTCGGGTGAAGGTCTGCAACCCCGGTCCTTGTTTGGTTAAGGATTGTGGTCCCGATCCAGAATAGTTGCTATGCTCTCTGGTCGCTCGTCGCCCTACTTTTATTTTTGTACTTATTATCAGTTCTTCTAGTATTATTCTTGAGACAAGTATGTTGCTACCGTACAAGTCTCGATCTGCATTTATTTATTATATCTCTTTTGCTTATGTTGTGATATGTTTGGTCTTTCACCTCAAGCTTCTTTGTGGTACTTGTTGCTTATGGTTCTGATCCCACTGGCTTTTTATGGCCAGGTTACCCCGAAGAGAACCAGGATCTACCACGCTTCCAGCAAGATGGTCCGTACTTGTAGGACTGCAACCGAAGCTCGCGAACGGGTTTCCTTCTTCTACCCCTAGTCTTGATTACTTCTTTTTGTGGTGTTTAGCAAGGAGCAGAGTTAGCTTCTTATATTTTTGAGACTGCGATCAACATGATGTATATATATTAGACCATGGCTGGTATATTTTGATCATGTATTATTAAACTCTGCTAGTACAACATTTTGTATTCACTAGCTTCATGATCATATGTGACATAATTTGGGATGCCTCTTTACTTTCATGTATGATATACTCTTGTTCATGCGTTATTGTATTAAGATGATAGGGTTTGTCGGCCATAGGACTGACGTCATAGCATGCTAGAGTTCACACATTTATCTTCTTGACAACCTTAACACATTGTAGCTTATTTCGGTATTCTGTAAGGTGCGGTTGGCCATGTCAGACCCCGTATTTATCCAGTATTCTGGGAGCGGGGCATGGCAGACCCCTTCTCCTCCTCCTCCGACGTCCGACCCCCAAGCCCTCCTCCTTCGCCCCCGACCCCCTCCGCCTCCGTCAGATCGCCTTCTCCTCTGGCTAAGGTACCCCTAACCCTCATTTTGATTTAGTTAATTATTGCATTTGGATTGTGGGGGTCTGGACACACGTACAAATATGATACGCTGGACACAAACACGAAGAAAAAATAAAAGGTTTAATATTTTTGATATGCTGGACACGGACATGATAAGCTGGACACGGACATGTACAAACACGATATGTTGGTAAATCCTAACCCTAACGGGTTGGCTTTGAAATTTTTTTAAGTAGAAACTATTTAGAATGTAGGATTTGCGAATAGGTAGAAGAAGAATTTTTTCAGAAATTAAAATAAATTTCAAGTAATAAAAATGCACTAGTCCGATATCAAAATTTTTGGTATCGAAAAAATTAAATATTAGTAAATTATTAAAATTTTAGAAAATACTAGGAAGGGGTTCTAGGGGTATCAATATATAGGATGTAGTTACTTTATCAAACTTGTGTGAATAATAATTAGTTATTACAATTAAGTACTAAGTTAGAATATTCTTATTCGTTAAGTTTTTGATACTTGTATTTAATCTATATTGTTTGAATATATAGAGTACGTACATATAGAATTGGTTTGAACATTGAGTCGATACTTAGTTGACCGATCGTGGATGTACAATCGGCGACATAAGAGTAGGATTGGTTTGACAGATGATGTTATGACGGGCGTTGAGAAATTTCTCAAATACGCCAGTAGTCAACCTTATTTTATGGATGGGAGGCTCATCAAGTATCCTTGTGTCAAATATCATAATATACCATTCAAAGAGGTGGATCTCGTAAGGGAGTACTACCAGAATAAGACAAATTAGCGACGTCAAAAAATGTCGCTAAATGGCCTAAAAATGTCGCTAAAATTTTTTGCGACGTAATTAGCAACGTTTCAGTGAAGTCGCATTTAAGCTAGTCACTGACAGAAAAACTTCACAAAAAATTGTTGTAGCGACATTTTCTAGCGACGTTTTTGCGTCGCTAATATTTTTCATATTAGCGACGTTTAGCGACGCAACATCGCTAATTTAGCGACGTGTTATGTGTCGCTATCTGTCGCTAAATTTTTTTAATTTCGCGACGTTTTGTAACCACTTTTAGCGACGTTATATTGACCTGACAAATACTGCCATGTCAGCAATTTAGCGATATTCAACGACGTATTTAGCGATGTATTTAGCAAAATTTATAGACGTACTTATCGACGTATTTAGCGACGTAAATAAACATCGCTAAATGTCGCTAAAGTTTCAGTAAAAAATAAAAAAATAAAAAATAAAAAAATGAATATAGATTGGTTTCTAAACCAATCTTCCTGCAATTTATGAATTCATAATTTATATAAATATACCTAGAGCAACCCTCGGTTGAATTTTTTGGGTTCGACGACCCTTCGGTTGAACACTCAACACCGGTAAATTAACATACATTTAATATGAATAATATAGTAAAATTTGAAGAAAACGAAACATTGGGATTACAAACCGAGCTTGGAGAAAATCTCGTCGTAAAGAATACAATAAATATCCTCACAAATAAGTACAAAAAATAAAGTCTGAAAGCCTAAAAAATTAAGAATATTTATAAATGACCAAATATCATAGGTTAAAACACAAACAACCAGTAAACTATCCTAACTAGTACTACTGCGGATCTGTAGGAGGATGACCACCAACGCACACCAGGGATAAGAACAAATTATACTACTCTCGTAAAATCGACATTGATATCGATGGAGAAGGCAGTGACGTCGGTGGAGTCTGTGTCGATGAAGGCGCATCAGGAGTACGTATCTGCTCCAACTCTGCTAGTCGATGGTTGTATGAATCCTTGGTAGATAACAGCCTCGTACTGCTATAAACCATTGAATCCTGCATCATCACCAGCCTCTCGCCCATGGATAGCTGTGATGCCTGCAGCTCTGTCACGCTGCGCTCTGTCGATGCTCTAAGATCAGCTGTCATATCCCTGAGCTCCATGATGCTGTGCTCGAGCTTATCAAATCGTGCGATGAGCGTTGCATCATCCGTCTGTTGCTGGGACAGGGGATGCTCCTCCATCGTTCACAGCAACTCGTCACGGAGAGACGTAATCTGATGGTCAACGGTCTCCTGGACTTGGGCCGACGCCGACGAGGGCTATGGGGAATGCGCACTGGCCGTGGAGGCCCTAGATGACTATGTCGCAACAAGGGCACCATAGAATCTCGTACCGTAGTACGTACCCCTCTGGAGACCACTAGCGGCTGTCAGACACAGCTCGTCCGTCGATGGAGCTGGAGAGGGCTGCGAGAAAGTACCAGCCTCTCCCGCTGTAGGTGCATTAGCAGTTGCTCACTCACGCAGCCTAAGATACTCGGACTAGAAAAGTTTGGATACTCGATAATTACTAATGGTCTAAGGTACTTATTACTAATTACGTAGATATTTATTTGTATATTTCCTAATTTATATTAAAATTAATACAAAGTAAAGTAATCGTTACATAGGTCTGCGAGGCCCTCTCATTAATGAGATTTTTGCCCTTTCGATGGGTGGGCAGGAAGACGGTCACCATGTTGGCATCCTCACCCCTCTGTATCTGTTAAAAATATATTATTTAGTACTAAAATTAATATTTTATCCTACTACCATTTAATGGTACATGCATTAAAATAATATATCTGAAATAAAAAATATACCAAACGACAGAAATTTTTTGTCATCGGAATTGAGCCACCACACCACTTTACTGCCTTCTGCCTAGCCGCCTTGGCCTTCTCAGACCTTTTCTTGTACCTCGGATCATCGAATCTAGCCCTCATCGGAGTCCACTGCTCAGGCGTGATCCAACCTTGGATCGGTTTTCCTTTATGATCATGAGCCTTCTAGTCATCTAGAGCATTACGGATCAGCTTGGCGGAAATGACAGAAAATATCTGCTCGATCAACTTGGCCCGGTGCAGTGGATAGAAATACGTTTGCTGCAAGAAGTAATTTAGTAAGTTATATAATATGCATAAATTAGATGATTGATATAATATACTTTTACCTTGAAATACGTAAACCAGAACGCCTTTCTCTCATCTAGAGCATCAGAGTAGTTGATCCAAGGGCCACCATAGTTGTACCTCAGAAATTGGCCCAGGCATCTCTGTACTGACGAGGGACAATATCTATTCAGAGATAATTATTTTTATCGAAAAAGTGAATATATGATGAATAAAGAAATACACGATATATATGATGCTAAACCAACTAATTAACTTACTTTGTACCGTCGCCCCAAATCTCCGTCCTTGTCTCGTTCGGAGGTGCGCATGGGGGATCTCGCTGATGCTGGAACAACATCGGCTCAACCTCCGCCATATGCTTATCTGTCTCTATGGTTCCGTCAGCAGGAGGGACGCTGGACGAGGGAGTAGTCTCAGGCATAGAACTACTCGTCCCAGGAGTGCTACCACGTAACGTCATCGCAGTCAAAGATGTGACTGGTCGATATACTGGAGTAATTGGCACCGAGAATCCAGAACCAATAGTAGGCAGTACCGGAGGAGCACTCCGTCTACCTCGGGACCTGTCGAATGCTCCGCGTCGTCCTGTCATACCTGGCAACAACATATGATGATAGAATAAATAAAAATTATATAATACATTCTATAGTCAAAATGTTATGCATATCTCACAGCATTAATAGAATTGCACGGTAAATAACTAGTAGTGTCACAAGTCTAAACTGATAGTATATTCTACAGTCAAAATATAATACATATCACAAGTCTAAATAAATTTATTTTATTTTCAATCATCTTCAGAAAATTTATCTTGTTTGCCTTCCTCCTCTTCCTCTTGCTCCTCATCTTTACTTTCATCTACTTCATCTTCGTCTTCGTCTTCATCTTCGGATAATTCTATCTCTTCTAAATTATTAGTCGTGTAATGAGTAACCTTCGTTGAGTCCACATTTATAATGTTTGTTACAAGAGGTAGCTCGTCCTCCTGATAAGCTATTTCGTCAACGTCAAAGGTATTTCTAGCTTTAGTCTTGCATACTGCCCACCAATTCGACCTCGCTGTCCCCCGACTAGGATAAGTTGTGAAGTACACGAGCTAAGCCTGACTTGATAGGATAAATGGTTCGTAGTCTTGATATCTACGCTTGTAGTTTATATCCACAAGACCATGCTTGTCAATTTTCTATCCTTGATCTTAAATCGGATCGAACCATTCATACTTGAATAGCATGATCTTAGCAGGTTCTATGCCATAATTATATGTCAACTCCATAATCTCTCGTAAGATGCCAAAGAAATTATTGCTTGGATCGACGCCTTTGTAGTTCAAAGATTTGATACACAAACAACTATTTTTCGTGGAATCAAGATCCAGAAAGTTGTCTCTAATTGGAGCATTTGTTGACTTGAACCTAAATCCATTCACACAGTAACTTGGCCATATTTTGACGGAAGTAATTGGTCCCATGTCTAGAGTTCTAATAGATTCAGCCTTGGATGTTATTAGACGATCGACCTAAATACCAAAGTAGTGATAGTATGTTATTTATTGTGCAAGTGCATACAAAAAAGTAATTACTGAGCTCCTTATATATGCGCTCAACCAAGAAAGAAAATGATGTCTCATTTCTTTTTCTACTTCTTCGTCTATTATGTAGGGTCTAACCGACCTCAACTAATCATTATATGTGCTGAAAAACAATGAAGCAACCGCTGATTAGTAGCATAATATTAGTTTATACTATTACATTGAGATGACGTAAAAGTAGATGTATTAATTACTTATCGCTCTAGCTTTTCTACTTCATCCTCGTCGTAATTGAGTAATATATACAACTGAGCAGCCCTTAGCTCGTCGTTATTCAAATATGTCTTCTTTATTTTCCTTGAAGGCTTTTCGGACGCATTAAATACTTTTAGTATTGCATCATTACATTCCTGATATCCGTTATCATTTCTCGGAGCTCTCGTTCTATTAGTAGCAACATGAGGTTTAAAATACGTCGAGCAAAAGTTTATAATCTCCTCGAGAACATAAGCTTCACAAATAGAGCCCTCAACCCGTGCCTTATTTTTTACCTATCTCTTTAGGTAATTCAGATGCCGCACGAACGGGTACATCCATCGATAACCGACAGGACTACCAACATGTGCCTCATAGAAAAGATAAATTAGAAAATAGTCCATGGAGTCAAAGAATCTAGAAGAAAATACCTTCTCGAGCTTGCACAGTATTACCGTAATGTCCTTCTCTTACTTTTCTAGACGATCAACGAGCAACTTAGTAGAACAAAGATCTCTGAAGAATATGCTGAGCACTGTCAATGGATCCCAAATTACCTGCGATAAGAATTCCTAAAATATAATCGGAATTAACCTCTCCATGAATATATGACAATCGTGGCTCTTCATACCCGCTAGTTTGTTCTCCTTGAGGTCGACGCATCTTCTCAAGTTCGACACGTACCCGTCAGAAAATTTTAGACCCTGAATTCACCTACAAAGTCTTCGTTTATCCTTTTTCTCTAGTGAGAAAATTGACTTAGGCTGCTTTAACTTTCCATTTTCCTCCTCTATCAAATGCAATGCATTACGTCTACATATTTCTTCTAATTCCAACCTGGCCTTCGAATGGTCTTTCGTCTTCCACTTTACCTCAATTACGATATTAATTATGTTATCAAACACATTTTTCTTGTTATACATGACATCAAGGTTATGTCTGATCAGATTGGTGCTCGAATATGGCAGATCCTAGAATATAATCCTCTTCGTCCAGTTATGGGTGCGACCAAATCCGTCACACATGTACCACTTAGCAAGTTCTTCGATAGAACTTGGTAAATCTTTTACCTCTTTCTATATCGTGTATCCGGGCCACCTTGGCGGTGGATTGGTCTTCTCTACAACGCTCGCACGAAAAGCATTCATGTTCCTCCGGTACAGATGATTCTTTGCAGAAATTGTCAATGACAATCGAAGAAGCATAATTTGCCTCTGTGTTTCAAATGGAAAGCCTTAGTGAGGCCCATACAATACGGACATAAGAGATGCCCATGAGTGCTCCATCCCGATAATATTTTATAGGCCAAAAAGTCATTGATGGTCCACATAAGTGTTGCCCTAATCTAGAAATTCTGCTTTTTAGAAACATCGTACGTGTTGGCACCTACTTCCTTCAGCTGATTCAACTCATCTATCAACGGCTGTAAATACACATCGATGTTCCTCTTCGGATTGTTCGAACCCGAGATAATAACGGTTAGGAACATATACAGAGTCTTCATGCACATCTAAGGTGGTAGATTGTACAGAGTGATGATCACAGGCCAATATGAATACTGGGAGCCTGAAAGTCCGAATGGGGGTAAAACCATCGGAGGTGAGCCCCAATCTGACATTACGCGAATCCGAAGCAAAATCTGAATACTCTCGATCAAAGTGCTTCTATGCTTCTTCTTCGGATCTGTTCCCGCCTGTGCCAACTTATATTTTCTGTAGTCTCCTTCACCAGAAACAACCTTTACAACCGCGACGTTAAAGGCAAGTAGTACATCGAATCAGTAGGCTTCATTTCATAGACAAACTTTTCTCTACCAGTGGCCTTGTAGCGATCAGCACCAAAGAATCTGCACGCATCTTCATACTTGTTGTCTTTATAGTACAATATGCACCCGTTGTGACATGCATCAATTTTCTCGTATTCGATCCAGAGCGATCTCACCATCCTCTTAGATCGGTAGAATTATTTAGGCAAATTTGCACCCTCTGGCAAGATCTCTATAATCAAATCCATCAGTCGGTTATAGCATTCTTGCAACATGTTAAAATCGGACTTGATGCTCAACAATCTAGTAACCACCTCCAACAGTGAATAATCCTCACAAACATAATATAATAGAGTCCTTGCATTCTCCAGCAACTCCATGAACTTCGCAATATCGGCATTCAGTGCCTCCTCAACTGCATCATGATTGTCCGAATCGAAACTTCGCTCCGCCAAATCAAAAACTATATTCACCCACCCGTCGTGGTAAGCAGCGTAGTCGTGGACATCCATATACGGCTCCACATAAGGCTCTGACTCCGATGATAAAGATACAAGTTCTCCGTGCGCGGTCCACTGATAGTAATTCGGCGTAAAACCCTTCGAGTACAAATGATATATGACTTTCACTTCTGGATGAGATTTTAAGTTGCGATAACTCACACAAGGACACTTAATTTTGGTATCGTCCATGTACTGAGGGAGCGCCTTGGCGAACTGCAGGAACTGCTGTACATCCTATATGAATTCATCCCGTACACTACACATGTCATCAGGATAATAGTTGTACATCCACGAACGATGATGCAGATAGTAATTTATATACATTTCTAGATACTTCTGCAAAGATGAATCGACATCATTCAAGTATATACTCATGTGAATATTTGATAGTGTATATTATCCAAATGACACTCACTCTAGATATGCAAAGATGAATATACATCATTCAAGAAAATAGTTAAATTATAGTACATGTCACAAGTCTACTCGTCTACACACACATAAGAATACTCAGAAATACACTACATGCACTGATATATCTAGTTCTAGCACTGATACTTTTTCGTTCAACTCTGTATCCTGGATACTCATATTGCATTGTATTAGTGAGTGTCAACTCTGTATCCTAGATATCCACAATTGACATTTGTTTAGGCCATGACTTTCTAATTAAAAAGTCAAGTCATGGATAACCAGTGTCAATTTTTTTTGGTCTAGGATACATAGTTGACACTCACTGATACACTACTGGATATCCATACTTGACATGTATGCGTGTGTCAGTGTCCGATAAAATGCTTACAACCTTATCCTCGATATTGTGTCCTAACCTTTCATATCCATGTGTCCTACAATTTTACCATACATATCATGAGATGACATGATACAAATATGTGTGTGTGTTCGTGTCCATATTAGGGTTAGTGTATGCGTGTTAGTGTGTCTGCGTATCCGAGTTTGGGTTAGTGTTAGTGTCCGCGTGTGTGAGTGTGTGTCTGAGTTAAAATTAGGATAGGGTTAGTATCCGCAACACCGAGATATCTAAACACACACACCCTCACTGCACGGTACACAAGTGTGCACTGTACAATACCTCAGTTAATACCCAAGATTGCGTCTAATTAACTCAGATAGGGTTAGGGTCTGTATCATGTCTCGGCTTTGGGTTAGAGTCTGTGTCATATCCTGTGTCATGTCAGTGAAGAGAAGTAGGGTTAGGGTCTGTGTTATATCCCCTGTCGTGTCAGTGATATGTCATATCAGTGTATGTGTCTGTGTCGTATCTCGTGTCGTGTCTATATATGTGTCGTGTCCTCTATCAAATATCGTGTCCGTATCAGTGAGAGAGAGATATATAGGGTTAGGGTTAGGGTTTACACCCTCTATGAATTTATCTCGTACACTACATTAATACATAAGTAAAACCTCTGACTTGATTTTTTGATACATATATTGAAACCCTATTTAGGATGGTCGCACCGATTATTTATCAATTAAGTTTAATACACACATGCAATACTATTTTACAACAAAAATATGTGTTAATATGGTAAATTAATTAATTACATGGATATATATCGTGTCATGTCTGTGTGTCGTATCTGTCTCAGTGTGTGTGTCTGTGACATTGTGTCGTGTCAGTGTCAGTGTGTGTGTGTCGTATCAGTGTCAGTGTGTATATGCCGTATCTGTGTCAGGGTTTGTCTATGACAGTGTATGTGTCGTATCCGTGTGTGTGTGTGTCATATTTGTGTCAATGTCATATCGTGTATGTATCTGTGTGTGTGTGTGTGTGTGAGAGAGAGAGAGAGATAGGGTTAAGGTTTACCTATAAGAGGAGGAGGAGGAGAAGCCCGAGGTTGTCGGAGGGGAGGAGCCACGCCAGAAGGGAGGAGCCGTGCGGGAGGGGGGCGCTCGTGGGGTGGAGAGCCAGAGTAGGGGGGCTGTGGGGCACCGGGGGGGGTATAAACGGGGGGAGGAGGAGGACACCGAAGGGGGTTACTTCGCCGGGGGGGGGGAAGAAGGGGGTTTCGAATTTTTTGGGATCGACAGAATGGGGAAAAATAAAATCCTGAACCCTATATTAAAAAGTTTAACGACGTCATTAATAAACATCGCTAAAAGTCGCCAATTAAAAAATTAGCGACGTCATCAAAAGACGTCGCTAAATGTCGCTAATTAAAAAGTTTACGATGTTAGAGACGTCGCTAAAGACATCGCTAAAAATCCAAAAAAGCAATGTGTAAATACGTCGCTAAATATCGCTAAATCGAAAAACTCAACGACATTTAGCGACCTTAAGGAAGCTTATAGCGACTATTCTTTAAAAATTTGAAGTGCAGTCGCTAAACGTCGCTATGTGTCACCAACTGTGACATTTATTTTTGGAGTCGCTCAAGACTTTAATATTAGCGATATTTTATTAAGACGTCGCTAAAAATGTTGCTATTTTATCATATTTTGGTAGTGGAGCATCTCTACAAGAATGATTTTATACCGAACTACAAGGATTTCATGGCTCAAGGAGAACCTTTATTTTTGCAATATCATCTTTCCTCCTTCAATACAAAGGTAGAAGAGTCCACTCTCGGAGATAACTTTGAATATCATCCGTGAAACCTGGCACGTGAGTTGGTATTTGATTTGGCCGGTCCAAGTTTTTATCCAAAGGATCCTAATCCTGATGCGAAAGAATTCTATGATATGTTCAAGAATGTTGATACTTCGTTATACCCGGATTATGATTATAATTATGTCCTGTCGGTGGTGATACGGCTGTTGAACCTAAAATTTGATTTTAAATTGCCGCAGGAATGTTATGACCAAATAATTTAGTTTGTTAGAAAGTTGTTGACAAAAGGATCAAAGGAGTTTCCTGAAAACTTCTACACGTCGAAGATGATGATATAAAAACTCGGATTAGGATACAAAAAGATAGATTGTTGTCGAAACGGTTATATGTTGTACTACAAGGAGAACAATGATAAAGATAAATATATTTTCTGTCAGTCGGACCGGTACAATCCAATTCGGGGTAAAGAAAAGTCAACTTCCCGAGCAAGCCTGCGTCCCTACAAGTATATGCAGTTTTTGTCGATCACAAAGAGGCTGCAGAGGATGTATATGTCCGCAAATATAGCATAACACACGACATGGCATAACAAGAAACGAAAGATGGATGAAGGATAATTATCTCATCATTTCGATAGAGAGACATGAAAGCATTTTAATTTGTATCATTTAAATTTGCGGTAGAGCCCAGGAATGTCCGATTGGGTTTATGTTTTGATGGATTTACTCCTTTCAGATAGTCGGGATCTCAAGACTCTTGTTGGCCGGTGATTTTGACTCCTTACAATCTACTACCGTGGATGTGTATGAAGACTCCTTATATGTTCTTGATACTTATCATACCTGGTCCAAAAAATCTAAAGAAGAACATCGATATCTACTTGCAACCGTTTGGTGGATGAGTTGAAATAATTGTGAGAATTCGGTGTTCGAACATATGATATATCGAAGGAGCAAAACTTTTAAATGAGAGTGTATCTCATGTGGACCATCAACGATTTTTTAGCATATAGGATATTATCGGGGTAGAGTACTCATGGTACTTTGTCTTGTCCGATATGTATAAAAAAGAGCAAGGTATTTTATCTCCAAAATGGAGGAAAAATATATTTTTTATTATCACCGTTTGTTCCTTCCTTCGTCGCATCCATGGAGAAGGAACAAAGATGCCTTTAGAGCTGGTAAACATGAAGTATCTCCTCCCCCAGTGAGACTGACATGAGACAAAGTTTGGAAAGAGGTAGATGGATTGTCGACTGTTATGGAAGATTCGATATCGGGCGGTCACTTTGAAGGGTTTGGATGTAGGAATAATTGGATGAAGCAGGGTATCTTTTACGACTTACCTTATTGGAAGGACAATCTCATAATGCACAATCTTGATGTCATGCATATCGAAACGAATGTATTCGACAACATCTTCAATACGGTGATGGATATCAAGGAAAAAACGAAAGACAATGTCAAAGCAAGAAATGACTTAAGAATTATTTACATGCATTCAGATTTGCACCTAAAACGAATTGGCAACGACAATTGGGTCAAGCCTGCAACGCCATTTACATTGAGTTGGGAGGATAAATTGATAATATGCAACTGAATTTCAAAGTTAAGATTTTATGACGGCTACTTGTCAAATCTGGCAATATGTGTTGATCTCAACGAACGCAAGCTAACAGGGATGATGTGTCATGATTGCCATATGTTTTTGGAGAGCTTACTACCTATTGCTCTGAGAGTGATGTTGCCTCATCAAGTATGGACTCCGTTGGCCGAATTATCTATATTCTTTAGAGATTTTTGTTCAAGCAAGTTGACGGTGCAACATATAATAGAATTTGAGGAGAAGATTGTATTGACATTGTGTAAGTTAGAAATGATGCTTTTGTAAAATCCCTAATTCTGAAAACCCCTAAATAAAGGAAATAGTTTTTTATTTAATTTTTTATTTGAGGTGCTTGTGCATTTAGGGGATTTATGGAGCCATTATAATTTTTTCCTAATTTATTCCATGTAAGAGACCCTTTGGACAGTTGCTAGCATAATGGTATGCACAAATATAATTTTTTAGAATTTTCTATGTATGTATATGTATATATATATACATATATATATATAATTAATTAGAAAAGAAAAAAAATTCCTATTGGATCTAACCCAAACCCCTTAGCCTACCCTACCCGCTTGAACCCACAACCCATTAAGCAAAATATCAACAACAACAGCAGCAAAAACCAACTTTTTTTTCTCCCCCTCCGCGCGTGTGAATCAACCCCCACCGCCTCTTTATCTTTATTTTATTACCAAACTCTCCCAAACCAAAAACCAAAACAAAAGAAAGAAACAGCAGCAGTAGTGGTTTTTGAAACCACTAAACTATACCCCGTGGAACCGACCTCTTTCCCTATATATATCCCATGCAGTACACCCTAAAACCCTAAACCACATTTCTTTCACCAAACTCAACACCGTCTTCACCGCATCTGGAAACGTTTGTCGGAGGCCTTAGTTCCAGATCCCGTGTCCTTGACATTTGTACGCTTGCACTATACAGATTTCTTACTAAGCAAGTATTCCTTGCCATTGTACTATCATTTATATTCCATATGGTGCATGCCTGTTTTATTTCTTCTTATTTAGTTCATTTATTTTAATTTCTATCTAAATTGTGCGTCTAAGGAAAGTTGGGTGCAACGACGGTGTCGTCGTGTTCTGTTTCTATTTATGTATATGCATTGGACCTACTTTAGGAGACCACCCAGTATTATGAGATATTTTATGTTTCATTGGCCATGACACTATTCTTACACGAGTATGAGTCGCATGTAGGACACGGACTTGCGTATTCGGCTGGCCACTGGTACGAATAGGTCATGCGATGGATAGGGATAACTGCTGATAGAAACTTTGTATGCTAGTAGACCTGGCAGTTATTTAGAGGTTTTATCGTGTCATGGATGTGGCATATTTAGAGCATGGGGTGGGGAGAACAACAAGTAAGATAATTGGGCTCCTTTGCACTTTCTTTTTTATGTAACTCGTACGCTCCACCGGAGATACGCGGTCGTGATGACCCCTATACTACTTGGCGGCCTCTGCCGTTCAAAAGATGACATGCTTTGTAGGCCCCTGATTCTCCGAGAGAATCATGCCAATCCCACTTTATGGCCAGATGTCCCACTTGGTGGAAAGTTGTTCTCAAACTGCATTCACTTAGACGGTTAGGTGACCCATTGGATGTTTATTTTTTAGTACTTATTGGCAAGTTATTATGTATCTTGTTACGTCCCTTTGAGGACCTGGTCCCTTTCCAGATATGGACGAGCAGGAGTATCCGCAAGAGTATAGACCTGGACCTAACGCTACTTTCCAGACTGAGGAGGTCTTACCTTCGGAGTATCTGTGATTTTATTATCGCTGTTTAGAGATCCTTGTTGCTACTTCAGTATAGTCATTTTGTAGTAGATTTGTTTCCATCCGACTATAAGACTTGATACTCATCTTTGATATTCAGATATTATTCAGCTCTTTATTCCTACTTATTATTTGTGCTGTGGATGAGATATAGATTGTGTGTGACTTATTGTGACAGTATATTACCACTGGTGGATTAAATATTCATGTACAGTGTACGTGTGTATATGGTTTTCATATATTGGAGTTCGTATACATACGGCTGGGCGTGTTATGTATTCCTAGTTCTACGTATTTTGGGACTGGGGCGTGACATATTTTTGGTGGTGGCCATGCAGGTCTAGAATATATTGTCTCGGTTACGTAACTGTACCGAACAAGCCTGCATATAGGAATAGAGTATAAGGATCTCATCTACGCTTCCTCATTCTTCCTTTCAACTATCCTATGCTTGGATAAACAAAGTTTTACGCCAAAAACCCTTTACCCTGT
Source organism: Iris macrosiphon (assembly GCA_036927795.1). Taxonomy (NCBI): domain Eukaryota; kingdom Viridiplantae; phylum Streptophyta; class Magnoliopsida; order Asparagales; family Iridaceae; genus Iris; species Iris macrosiphon. The sequence continues at coordinate 44,648,759 of JAYESA010000020.1, forward strand.
GACCAAATGACTGTCTTGTTGGCGTAAAAGCCAAATGACTGTCTTGTTGGCATAAAAGGCCAAACTATGAAGAAGATTTCCTCCTTTACGCTGCGGTTATGACAACTGCTATCCACGTTCAAATAGTCCTCTAAATTTGCGTATGTCACGTATCCCTTTATAAGGTAACGCGTATAACTGTTTCTCGAAGATCATGGCATGCAAGCCACGTTGGTAACTGTCCTACGTAAAAACTTGATGATTCATGAATAATAGATAACCAGCGTAAAATAGTCTGATTGGCATAAATGCAAGGATGGTGATGTGAGAGTATTAGTCACAGTCTTAACTTTCCCAGTCATGACCAATTAGAGAAAATCTCGTGCATTAAATGCAGAGATATGCCTCGAGCCCTGTACAAGAAACAACTTTTGACGTGGCTTCTGATTTTATCTTATCTTGAGCGTAAAAACTCATTTCTGTCCATGTAGAATATGCAGCGTATTCAGAAGACTCAATTTTATTTCTCTTACATGCGTAAAAACGACTTGTATCAAATATATCACTAAATGACAACCCGAGTCTCTGTGCAAAATTATCATCACAGCAGTCCTCTCGATCATCGTGCAGTACTTTTGTCAGATATCAGGATCACTGATCTGACTGACAAATTCATCCGAGGAATACTAAGAGTTCCTCGTACAACTTTACGCTGCATTAAAACGTATTCCAGACTTTACGCAGGAAGTATAACAACCTTTTACGCAGACTTTACGCAGGCAGACTTTACGCATGCAGACTTTTACATAGACTTTACGCAGGCAGACTTTTACGCAGACTTTTATGCAGACTTCACGCAGGCAGACTTCTACGCAGGCAGACTTTTACGCAGAGCTTACGCAGGAAGGTATTACAACGTTTTACGCGGACAACTCTGAAGCCCTACTTTACGCCAAACTACCTTGAATCTCTGCTTTACGCAGACAGCTCTGAAATCTTGCTTTACGCAGACAGCTCTGAAATCTTATTTTACGCTGACAGCTTTGAATCTCTATTTTACGCGACAGCTTTGAATCTCTACTTTACGCTAAACTACCTTGAAGCTCTGCTTTACGCGGACAGCTTAGCAACCTGTTTTACGCAAACAACCTTGAAGCCCTGTTTTACGCAGGGAGGGACTTCATGTATGTTAGGGATTTTTGACTGTAAAATACGCGCGGACAATTCTCCAGCATATTTCATGCTTCTATATTCTATTTAATACTTGTATCCTGTTTGATTCCTGTACTTCTTCTAATCGTTGCGTACATCACCTGCAGAAAGATGGATATACAGAATGGATGTACTGTCGCCGATGGCAATACAACTTCTGGAGTCAATGGTCAGACTCAAGGAGGGACCTCAACAATTCTTAGACTTCCGGGACCAGATGGATAGATTCACAATCCAGTTCCATCTGATCTTTCCGCTTCACCTAATGGGGACCTTCCAGCTTTTCTAACATCGCAAGATGGCCAGACACAACTGTTCCAATTCTTCCAGATGATGATGCAGGAACAGAGGCAGCAGGCAGCCGAACAGAGGCAAAAATTTCTGGCAGCACTTGAGAGAATGGCTGCACAGGCTACTGTACCAGCTCAAGCACTAGCTCCAGTACCTCGAGCTAGACTTGGTTCAGTAAAGGACTTTATACAGATGGGTCCGAGGCCGTACAAAGGCATTGAGAGCCCAGAGGAGACTACCAACTTGATTACCCACACGCAGAAGCTATTGGAAGCATCACAGCTACCTACAGATCTATGGATGACAGGTGTTAGGACGCTTCTAGATGGTAATGTTCATCACTGGTGGGAATCCATGGAGCGCCGGTTGGGTATATACCAAACTTGGAAGCAGTTCTTGGAGTGCTTTGAAAGGAAGTACTTCCTGGACACCGTCAGAGATGCATTGTACGATCAGTTTCTCCACCTGGAGCAGTAGAACAGAACATTGGACGAGTATGATACCGAGTTTAGTCGCCTCAGTAAATATGGCGCTGCCCTGATACCAGATGACTTGGCTAAAGCTAAGAGATTTCACCGCGGACTGACTCAGGAGCTCCAACACTACACTAGCTCCCAGTTCCGAATCTCTTATGCCAAATTACTGACAAAAGCCAGACTGCAAGAAACCATCAGCAGAGGAAAAGGAGGTCAGCTAAGGACGCAACAAGGAACCGCAAGGATGCAGCAAGGACCAGCAAGAACACAACAAGGAGGACCTATCAGACGTCCTTTAGCTTAGCAATAACAGTACCAGCACAGAGTAGGACAGTACCAGATCCCAGAGAAGCCCTACTGCAATTATTGTGGGAAACACGGACATATTATGAAGGACTGTCGAACTCGCTTAGGACAATGTATGAGATGTGGTTCAGGACAACATATGATGAAAGACTGTCCTATACAACATGCATTGACACTTCCACCACCAGCACAGAGCTAATGCTTCAAGCACCAAAGCCAGCTCAGCAGATGATGAGACCAGGAGCACTTTGACCTCCAGCAGCAGGGGGATTTTAGCTAGGACCTCCGCTACATGCACAAGAGGATCAATTCGCGAGGACCAGACAGGGACAACCCCAGAGGAATGGACAAGCTTTTGCATTAGAAGTGGATGACATGGATCAGGAGATTGATGTCATAGCAGGTATTACTCTTGCTTTTACTTTTTTTGCTGTGACATTGTTTGATACGGGAGCCACCCACTCATTCATATCATCTAGTTTTATTGCCAAACACAACATTGCCTTCACACCTTTATCTAGTTGTGTTATAATTCTTACCGGAGGAGGAGTTGTATCTGTTAGTAGAATTTGTAGATCGTGTCCCATAGTGATATGTGGCAGAGAGATGAACGTCCGACTCTTAGTTTTTCCTATGCCATCTTTTGATATTGTGCTTGGAATGCACTAGATGAGCAAGTACCACGCTTTCTTCGATTGTTTTGGAGGAAGCATTCTTTTTAAGGTACCCGGCCAGCCTGAACTTGAGTTTGCACGAGGATCCACAGAAATCCTTGTTGGTATGCAGCTCGCAATGGACGATGTTGTCTATCATCCCATTATTTCAGAATTCTAAGACGTCTTTCCAGAGGAATTTCCAGGCCTACCCACAGACAGAGACGTAGAATTTTCAATTGAATTAACACCGGGAGAAGCACCCATAGCATCACATGTTTATAGACTGGCGAAGAAGGAGATAGATGAACTAAAGACACAGTTGAAAGAACTAGAAGAGAAATGTTTCATCCGACCAAGTGCATCACCCTGGGGAGCACCAGTGTTGTTTGTACCAAAGAAGGATGGGTCAGTGCGTATGTGCATTGACTATAGAGCCTTGAATGCAGTGACAGTGAAGAATAAATATCCACTATCACGCATTGATGACCTATTTAATCAGCTTAGTGGATCCAAGATGTTCTCAAAGATAGATTTGAGGTCGGGATATCACCAGGTGAAGGTACGGAAGGAGGACATCCCGAAGATCGCATTCCGGACAAGATATGGGCACTACTAGTTTCTTGTCATGCCATTTGGATTGACCAATGCTCCAGCTATCTTTATGGACTTAATGAATCAAGTCTTCCAGCAGTATTTGGACCAGTTCGTGGTCGTCTTCATAGATGATATACTTGTCTATTCAAAGAGCCACGGGAAGCACGAGAAACACCTGCGGATTATTCTAGAGACCTTAAGGAGAGAGCAGTTATATGCAAAGCTCAGTAAATGTGAGTTCTTCTTGGACAGAGTCTCATTTCTTGGACATGTTATTACAGGAGATGGTATTTCTGTTAATCCAGAAAATATCTCGGCCGTCGAGACATGGCCTGTTCCTAAATCAGCAGCAGAGGTGAGAAGTTTCCTTGGACTTGCGGGATATTACCGATGGTTCATGGAGAACTTCTCAAGGATAGCAACACCTATGACTTGGTTGACTTGCAAAGATCAAGAGTTCATATGGACCAACGTGTGTCAAGCCACTTTCGAGGAGTTGAAGAAGCGACTGACTACAACACCGGTATTGACTATTCCATCAGGATCAGGAGGCTATGTGATCTACAGTGACGCATCAGGGAAAGGCTTGGGATGTGTATTGATGCAGCATGGCAAGGTGATTGTATATGCATCTAGGCAGTTACGAGTACATGAGAAGAATTATCCAACTCATGACTTGGAACTTGCAGCCGTTATATTTGTTCTGAAGCTATGGAGACATTACTTATATGGAAAACGAGTAAAAATCTATACAGACCACAAAAGCCTCAAGTACGTCTTCACGCAGAAGGAGTTAAATATGAGGCAACATCGATGGCTCGAGTTGATAAAAGATTTCGAGATAGAGCTACATTATCACCCAGGCAAGGCTAACGTTGTAGCAGACGCGTTAAGCCGAAAACCAGTAGCTTACTCCTTGACAACACAGAAGGAATTATTGGAGGACTTGCAAGGTCTTGGCATTGAAGTAATATTACCCGGAGCAGAGGGGACACTAGCCAACTTGCAGGTACAATCATCACTAGTATAGAGGATCAAGGCAGCATTGCCTACAGACGCCAGATTCAGAAAATTAAAGGAAAGGACATGGGCCGGAGAGCAGATAGGACTGTGCATTCATGATGATTGGACATTACGATATGGTGATCGTCTATATGTTCCCAATAAAGAGATTCGACAGGGGCTGGTGACAGAAGCTCATAGTTTGATATATTCTATTCATCCTGGAGGCACCAAGATATATCGTGACTTACGACAGCATTTTTGGTGACATGGAATGAAAAGAGAGATAGCTCGCTTTGTAGCTAAATGTCTAGTATGTCAACAAGTAAAGGCGGAGCACCAGAGGACAGCAGGGCTATTACAACTACTTCCGATTCCAGAGTGAAAGTGGAAGCATATCACTATGGACTTCGTCACAGGTATTCCCAAGAGTCTAAGTAGAAGAGATGCAGTATGGGTAATAGTAGATAAACTCACCAAGTCAGGGCATTTCTTACCTTTTAGAGTGGGTCAATCTACAGAAGCTTTGGCTGACTTATATATGAGGCAGATCGTGAGATTGTACGGCATACCAGTCAGCATTGTATCAGACAGGGATTCGTGCTTTACATCGCACTTTTGGAGGAGCATGCAAGAGAGTCTTGAAACTCGTCTGAAGTTCAGTACATCTTATCACCCGCAGACAGATGGACAGTCAGAACGTACTATTCAGACGTTGGAGGATATGTTGAGGGCTTGTATGTTAGATTTTGGAGGATCATGGGAGGACCACCTACACCTTGTGGAGTTTTTTTACAACAATAGCTATCAGGCGAGCATCCAGATGGCTCCTTTTGAGGCATTGTATAGAATAAAGTATAGGTCTCCTGTGTGTTAGAGTGACGTAGGAGAATGTCAAATTCTGGGACCATAGTTAGTGGTCAATACCGTTGAGACATTTAAGAAGATAAAAGGACACTTGCGAGCAGCGCAAGACAGGCAGAAGCAGTGGGCAGATCTTCATCGTCGTCCCTTGGAGTTTAAAGAGGGCGATCATGTCTTCTTAAGGATATCACCTACCAGAGGCACCATTCGATTCGGAGGGCACGACAAGTTGAGTCCAAGGTATATTGGACCATTTGACGTGCTAGAAAGAGTGGGAGAAGTGGCATATCGACTTGCACTACCACCTTCACTTGAGGGAGTGCATGACGTATTCCATGTGTCACAACTCAGGCGATATGTGGCAGACAGCATTCATGTTCTCGACCATTCGGAGATCACCATTGGGTCGAGCTTGTCATATCAAGAGCAACCCGTGGGAATCCTTGATCGTCGAGAGAAAGTACTGAGGAACCAGTCTATTCCCTTGGCCCGCGTGGCATGGAAGCATGGCGCGCCAGGAGAATCTACTTAGGAGCACGAGGATGACATGCGCAAACATTTTCCAAACCTATTCGCAGACCAAGGTATGAATTTACTTTGTTAATTTATATCTTATACCATCTTTGACTTTCTACCGTGGCTTAGTTTTAATTTCGAGGACGAAATTTTTATAAGTTTGGTAGAATGTAAAACCCCTAATTCTGAAAACCCCTAAATAAAGGAAATAGATTTTTATTTAATTTTTTATTTGAGGTGCTTATGCATTTAGGGGATTTATGGAGCCATTATAAATTTTTCGTAATTTATTCCACGTAAGAGACCCTATGGACAGTTGCTAGCATAATGGTATGCACAAATATAATTTTCTAGAATTTTCTATATATATATATATATATATATATATATATATATATAAAATTAATTAGAAAAGAAAAAAATATAATTCCTATTGGATCTAACCCAAACCCCTTAGCCTACCCTACCCGCTTGAACCCACAACCCATTAAGCAAAATATCAACAACAACAACAACAGCAACAAAAACCAACTTTTCTTTCTCCCCCTCCGCGCGTGTGAATCAACCCCCACCGCCTCTTTATCTCTATTTTATTACCAAACTCTCCCAAACCAAAAACCAAAACAAAAGAAAGAAAGAAACAACAGCAGTAGTAGTTTTTGAAACCACTAAACTACACCCCGCGGAACCGACCTCTTTCCCTATATATATCCTATGCAGTACACCCTAAAACCCTAAACTACAGTTTTTCCACCAAACTCAACACCGTCTTCACCGCATCTGGAAACGTTTGTCGGAGGCCTTAGTTCCAGATCCCGTGTCCTTGGCATTTGTACGCTTGCACTATACAGATTTCTTACTAAGCAAGTATACCTTGCCATTGTACTATCATTTATATTCCATATGGTGCATGCCTGTTTTATTTCTTCTTATTTAGCTCATTTATTTTAATTTTTATATAAATTGTGCGCCTATGGAAACTTGGGTGCAACGACGGTGTCGTCGTGTTCTGTTTCTATTTATGTATATGCATTGGACCTACTTTATGAGACCACCCAGTATTATAAGGTATTTTATGTTTCATTGGCCATGACACAATTCCTACACGAGTATGAGTCACATGTAGGACACGGACTTGCGTATTCGGCTGGCCACTGGTACGTATAGGTCATGCGATGGACAGGGATAACTACTGATAGAAACTTTGTATGCTAGTAGACCTGGCAGTTATTTAGAGGTTTTATCATATCATGGATGTGGCATATTTAGAGCATGGGGTGGGGAGAACAACAAGTAAGACAATTGGGCTCTTTTGCACTTTTCTTTTTATGTAACCCGTACGCTCCACCGGAGATACGCGGTCGTGATGACCCCTATACTACTTGGCGGCCTCTGCCGTTCAAAAGATGACATGCTTTGTAGGCCCCTGATTCTCCGAGAGAATCATGCCAATCCCACTTTATGGCCAGATCGCCCACTTGGTGGAAAGTTGTTCTCAAACTGCATTCACTTAGACGGTTAGGTGACCCATTAGATATTTATTTTTCAGTACTTATTGGCATGTTATTATGTATCTTATTACGTCCCTCTGAGGACCTGGTCCCTTTTCAGATATGGACGAGCAGGAGTATCCGCAGGAGTACGAACCTGGACCTGACGCTACTTACCAGACTGAGGAGGTCTTACCTTCGGAGTATCTGTGATTTTATTACCGCTGTTTAGAGATCCTTGTTGCTACTTCAGTATAGTCATTTTGTAGTGGATTTGTTTCCATCCGACTATCAGACTTGATACTCATCTTTGATATTCAGATATTATTCAGCTCTTTATTCCTACTTATTATTTGTGCTGTGGATGAGATATAGATTGTGTGTGACTTATTGTGACAGTATATTACCACTGGTGGATTGAATATTCTTGTACAGCGTACGTGTGTATATGGTTTCCATATATTGGAGTTCGTATACATATGACTGGGCGTGTTTTAAAGAGACCACCCATCCGACTCCTCTCCTTCTCGGAGATGCCCCCCTCCTCTCCCTATAACTACCCTCAAGTCCTCCTCCTCACACCAATTCTTCTCCTCCTCCTCCTACTCACAGCACTTCTCCTCCTCCTACTCACAATACTTATTATCCTCCTACTCACAGCACTTCTCCTCCGCCTCCTCCTTATAATCAATATTTTTGGAGATGGCTAACCACAATGACGGTCGTATTCCTGGTGGACCGACTACCCAGCTTATTATTAAGCAACGTGAAGACCACATTTCTAGTCGGATATTTACTGGCGAGGTAATTTTTGAAATTATAAGTTTCCAAGTTTAGTAATTTACACACAAAATATAATGCATATGTTTTTTATAGTTAGACGACCATGATCTTGGTTTACGAACCCAGATCCATGTACATTGGCGGACCGAAAGAAATTATCGTACGTGGGAGCTAAATTCGGTCCAAAAGGCTTTGGTGGAATCCTTTGGATTCCACTATATAGATCGTGTTAGATATTTAATCCACGATCTTCATTTAGTTGTAAGTCTTATGGAGCGTTGGTGGCCCGAACGCAATACTTTCCAACTCCCATTCGGCGAGATGACGATCACCCTATTTGATGTGGCAAATATACTAGGGTTACCTATTAAAGGTGACGCTATATATTTTGATCCGCACTTAAAGGGATCTGATCTGATCAGGAGGTATCTCGGTGTTAGCCCTCCATCTGGTATAAAAGACGGCAATTTTGTGAAGTTTATATTGTTTCGTGGCAACTTCATGGACCTACATCACACTATTGACGGGGTGGTTGATGTAGATAAAATGTGGGTATGTATTTTTATTAGTAAATTTGTTTATGATTTAATTTAGTGTCTATATAACACTTAATATATCCAGGTCATTCATTGTACTAGAGCGTATCTGCTCAGTTTATGTGGTGCAATTCTATTTTCCGATACATCGAAAAATATGGTAAATGTGCAGCTTCTACCATTCTTGGATGATTTGACAAAACCTACTCAACATGCGTGGGGAGCTGCTACTCTTGCCTTTTTATATGCCAATCTGACAGAATTTGTGAGATCCAATCGCAAGAGTATTTGTGGATATATTTTACTGATTCAGGTATGAATGAAAGACCTAAAAAAGTTAGAGTAATTTTATACGCAAATTTTGTTTGTACTAATGTCATATTTTTGTTTTATAGTTCTGGTCCAACGAGCACTTCTATATTGGTAGGCCTGTTACTAGCATTCTCAGTGATGTTGGAGTATTTCCAGTTGTAATGCGCTGGCCCACAGATGTAATGGATTATCAACACTACCAATACAGGAGTGTATCACTTTATCGTAGCCAATTTGATACACTGCAGTATAATGAGGTAATTTTTAAATATCTAATAAATATTTTTAAATTATTTCAGTTTTGATCGTAGATAAACATCACATCTATTTGATACAATATCTTTAAATAGGTTACCTGGTTACCTTACTCATGTGAAGATGATGCTCCAGAAATCAAGAAGACATCATATGCGTTTACTTTACACAGATCTCATATTATATATGATCGGTTCATCATGTACCATCCTGCAGACCGTGTTCTTCGACAATTCGGAATGAGCCCAATAATTTCCGATGATCCACCGACAGTCGGTTATGAGGCAGCAAATTTATTACAACGAATCCTTGGTCTCGTTGTTGACTGGAATAATCGGTTCGAGAATTATAGTGTGAGGGACATGTCTCCCAAACTAAGATCTGCTGAGGAATGTAAGTTATAAGTTACTCATTATTCGTATTTATTTAGTGTAAATAGTTTGCTAAAATTTTGCCGATGGCATGCATGATTTGGTATGACTTCATTAAACTTTCAAAAATACATATACATAGATATGATAAATATATTAATTTACAAGTTTTAAATTTCAAAGTGGTGTATACCGACAATATTTACAACAACCTCATAGAAATGTTTCCCCATAAAGTCGGCATCTTATGGAGGAACTTGTGACTCGTGTTGATCATCTGGGTATTGGACGGGAACCTGAAATGCCTCCAGTACAATCAAGTCTTCCACCAGACTATCCGACCGGCTTAGTACGGCAGAGACACTCTCGTCGTCGTCGGAGGGATACTGCAGGGGACCCTTTCACCATTATGCTGGAGCGGGACCGAGTGACCAGTATGCTGGAGGGAGCCCGAGTTACCAGTATGCTGGAGCGGCCCCGAGTGACCAGTATGCTGGAGCGGGCCCGAGTGACCAGTATGCTGGAGCGGGACCGAGTTACCTGACTGCTGGAGCAGGCCCGAGTTACCATACTGCTGGAGATAAAAGCTACCAGATATTCACACAATTTTTTTTGACTCCATCAGCACCGCTGCCTACCCAAACTCAACAAGACGAGGAGGAGGATGAGTAGATAATTTGTAACAATGTATGATTGCAATATTTGTATGATTTGTAAAGGTTTTTTTATTACAATATTTGGGTATTAAATAATTCTATTTTACTCTCTCATTATCAGACTCACTATTACAATATTTTTAAGTTTGTATTGAACAATTCTATTTTACTCTCTCGGTTGACTAGTACATCTTCTTCGGTTGTGTCCCATAGCACCACAATTACTGCAACGTAGATCTCTCGTCGATGAATTCCGGGGTTTGATGTGGTTCTTCTTTGGTCTTCCGGCTTTGCGTCTTACATCTGGTACCCTAATTTGTCCTCTAACCAAAGGAGCTTGGATCTTGTAGGAAACTGGAATTGGCTCCATTTTTGGTGCGTATACACTTCTCAAGGTCTCCATCAAAAATACTGCAGGATAAGAATTATCAATACTAATATTGCAATATCTACAAACAAAATATGCATGTATACATGGTATATAAGTATGGTACCATCTAAAATATGTACAAGATCTGTTAGTTATATTAACAATATAGGTTCTACTTATTGCACGGTCTATTATTTCAAACTTATAACTATCAATAGCTAATATTTCTAGGTGATTCTTCTCTTTGATAATAGAAGCCATGTTCTTTAACATCTTCGGACAATAATCTTTGTCTATATTTTCAGCATTCTTTCTACGATTGTCATGAAGTGTAATAATCTTGCTCCAATACCATCGAGAAGTATTGTTATTGGCTTATCTCGTAATTTCTTAATCCAGCTATTGAAACATTCAACAAGATTAGAAGTGTTAATATCTAATCTAGGACAAGTAACATACGCTATTATCCAATGTTCAAATCGACGACTTTCATCGTTTACACCAATAAGCCAATCGTATAAAATTATGTTCTCGGCTTTAATTATATCAAACACACTCTCTGCATCCGTTTCATTATATGATCTAGCAAGCGAGTCTAACAAGTGTTGAAATACTGGTTCTTTGGTAACTTTTTTTATGTTTTGTTTAAAATGTTGAATATAAAAAAAATGAGGAGATGCAGGAAAAATAGCACGAACAACATTTATTAATCCCTTTTGCTTGTCAGATATAAATGAAATTGTACTCCAATCATTAAAACAACTTTCAAAAGATATTTTAAGAGAATTTAAAAATCAAGACCAAGAATCATTATTCTCACCTTCAGCAACAGCATAAGCTATAGGATATAATTGATAGTTAGGATCATGAGCACAAGCAATAAATAAGATACCTTGATATTTAGACGAAAGAAATGTAGCATCAGTACTAATAATTGGTAAACAGCCCCTTAAAAATCTATCAATACATGACTTAAAACAAATAAAAATTCGTTGAAAGCTATTATTTTTGACAGTTTTAATAAAACATGTACTACCTGGATTTGTCTCCATAATTCTATAACAATACTCCTCAAGACTAGCGTATGCCTCATCATAACTACCATTAATTTCAGCTAATGCTGTCTCTCGGGCTCTCCAGGCTTTGGAATAACTAACTTGTATACGGTGCTCCCTATATATATCTTTAACAATTTGTGATGGACTGTATGACTGGTTATCTCTAATAATGTCAATTATCATGGTCTTAATCCATGCAGTGGTAGCTAGTCGATGACGTCCTGTACTAAGTCTTCCTAAACAAGAATGACGATTTTCTAATGTACTAACTTTAACTGTATCGCCATTTCCAATATATTTGACATATACTCTCCAATTATAATTCGGTTGATCACAACTATATATAATTCCACGAGCATTATTAATAACACTAGCTGAACAACTAAAATTATATTTAATTGCTAAATTACTTATAAAGCTTCTAAAGTGAGAACGACTAGAAAATGATTGTCCCTTAAATACTTCATCAGTGATAGCTTTTACAACATCATCATCTACCGTATAATCTATATTTTCAACTAAATCATCACTATTTCCATCGTCGTTGTCACTATCATCATCATGGTTAGATTTATCTGATGAATGACCTTCTTGGATAAATGAAACAATTTGTTGAGAAGAACTAGCACCCGAACTAACATGCTGATATTCAGAAAAATATTCATTATTTCTACTATCTAATGTTGCTGCTACTTTAATAACATATATTTTTATATACCGTGATTGTGAATTAATCTCAAGAATATAATTCCATGTATCTTCACTATCTATCAAAAAATAATTAGAACAAAAAATAGACTTCAGAATAAAATCATAATGAATAGAACAACGTTCAATAATATGATTACGTATATTTTCAAAACTAATATTCGGATAAGTTAAAAAAATTATACTTTCTCCTCCTTCGTAATTTAACCCATTTACTTTACCGCCGTGCGAGCATACAATTCTTACGCTACGATCCATGACGGTTGAGAACTTTTGCTACAGGAAACTCAAATAAACTTTAGCTGCAGGCAAAACTTTGACTGAAGCTTTGCTAGCGGCAGAGAGACAGAGAGTGTGTTGGAGACTTTGCTAGAGGGAAGAGAGAAAATAGAGTGAGTGTTGGATGATTTGGTTGAGATACAAAATATATAGAGTGAGAGTGTTGAATGTAATAGCCGTTGTGCAACGGCTATAATGCTTTTCAAGTGTGTGAACGGATCCTTACTCGCCAACTGAGTTGGCGGACAGAGTGCAACGGTCACTGTCCCACCCTAAACCATCACTCGCCAACTGAGTTGGCGATCTTCATATCAAGGACTGCGTCCCGCCAACTAAGTTGGCAAGTTCCTCTCGAGGACTGCACCCCGCCAACTCAGTTGGCGAGTCCTCCTCCTCCCTACAATTTTATCAAAATTTTTCTTTTTTTTATAATTTTATATAAATATATTACTTTATATGAAAAAAACTGTTCTCGAAACATCCTCCTCATGGGAGAGTAATGACTCGAAATGAGTGTTCAATTTTATATTTATTATTATTATACATTTTTTAATTTAGCGCATCAGTCCTGACAACACATCTTCTCTATTATTGAAGAGAAGAGATTCCAGTCTTCACATGTTTTTTATTTATTTTATTTTAGACAGACTGCCTCACAGTGAATGCTTGTTGTCGTTGTCAAATTAGTTTTTTATGTTTTACAAGAGAACTCTGCTTAAGGGCTCCCGGGGAACCATTGGTTCCCACTGAGGGGGGATACCAAAATTTTGGCAGGGTGGAACCCACGTTAGCGGGAAACTAATGGCTGAACACGTCAGCGTAGACCAATTAGGGGCCAGCCGGCTGGGGGCAAAAAAAAACATTTTTGTTTACATAACAAAGACTAACGAGTGTCTATTATAACCTTTCATGTAATCTAAACTCGAGTTTGTTTGTTAGTTTTTATTTTTATTTTATTCTCTGCATAACATTCTGGATTCGACGTAACGTTCGAAATTTTGTGTACACTAAATTGTATATTTTTTGGTTCACTGTTTTTCAACTCATACAATTTAAAAATGAAAGAAATAATACGTTTCCATGGCTCGATTCACTAATCTTCTGACATCCAGTCAAGGTCTTATACATCTTCTCGATAACCACAAGAGTCACTCGAGTTCGGTTAAACTCGAGTTCTCGTTTTTTCCCCCTCACACACTGCTCTATTGTTGATGATACAAAAGACAATGCCATGTTGATTTTAGAAGGAAAATTTTGACTTTTATCCCATTTACTAATATGATTTTGTACTTATTCCTAAAAATAAGATATTTATTAGACTTACATCCAGTGGCGTAGCCAGGAGTTGGGTACAACGTTAATCCAAAAATATTATAAAAATTTAAAGGAAAAAATTGCATAAATTAGTCACAAAATTCTATTTTTTGTACCTAACTTGGTCATCTATTCTAGTTTTTTTATTGTTGCTGCTTATTTTTTTTCATTCAGTTCAAAATACCATCGTCATTAAAGTGCACATTTCTAACCAAGTATAATCAGAACTTTAAACTTCAATGTCATTCCAGCTAAGTCATACAAGACATTTTTGATCAATTTTGACTATTTGATATAGAAAAATTAAGTGTATCTTAAAATTCATACATAAATCGTACAATTTTAATCATGGACTTTGCCATCCTAGGGTCTTATAATGATTAATTATTATTTTCTTCCTCAAGATTTTTTTTTTTTTACTTTCAGCAACTAACATACTTTGACCTCTACAAAAATAAACTGTTTTAGCGAAGAAATTATCCGTCGCTAAAATGCATATTTCGGTCGCTATTTGCATTTAACGACTGATTAGCAACGAAAATGTTCCGTCAAAAAAATTAATGTCGCAACGAAAATTATATCGCTAATCCGTCGATAAAGCGACAGATTAGCGACGAATTGAGCGACATAAATCCAGCGATAAATCAGTGACGTATAATTTTTGTCGCTAAACATTCTGACTACTTACCGACAAAATAGCGACGGATTATGTGTCCAAAGTTACCAAATTTTTCAGAAAATTTTGCACATTCAGGGCTCACAGAGTTCGTTGCTAATCCGTCGCTAAGTCGTCACTCACAGTGACAGCTTAGCGACGGATGTTAGCGACGGACTCTGACACATGTTTGATACATTTGTGTGTATCAGACGTTTTAGCGACTGATAGTCCATCGCTAGGTAATCGCTGGCCTGAGATTTTTTGTCGATAATCCGTCGCTGACATGAGATTTTCCAGATTTTTCGTCGCTATTACGTCGCCAGTCCGTCGCTGACCTGAGATTTTCCAGATTTTTCGTCGTTATTACGTCGTTAGTCCGTCGCTAAAGGTATTATTTTTCCAAGAAATTAATTTTTGCTGAGCATATACCTGTTATACATTCACCAATTTTCACACAAATAAATTTTACACAAATAAATTCCACACAAACTAATAAAACCTACACAAACATGTACAAATGTTATATATACAATAAAATAATAAAGTAGAGTAATCCAAACATGTACAAATAACTGTTATACAATCCCACAAGGTCAAATAAATACAATCAAGTAAAAAAAATCCCACAAACTCAAAAAATCTACCAAGTCGACGATGGAGGCGGAGGCGGCGGCAGTTGTCGACTAGCCATGTACTACACCACAACCATAGCGATGATATTTGGTAGATCATCAGGAGCAATGACAGACGGAGCAGTGGCAGGAGCCGTCGACGGAGCTGGATGACCCATTGATGCCGTAGGAAGAGCTGGAGCAGTCGGAGTAGCTAGAGGACCCAACGTAGTAGCCGTCGGAGGAGCCGTCTTAGTAGCCGTTGGAGGAGCAGGTATTGCAGCATCACGAGTGTCTATTAACTGTCAGACCAGCCCATGTAGCTCATGCACAATCATCGTGAGCTGTTCCAGAGATATCGTACCAGAAGGAACGCCGGAGCCGGGCACTGATGGAGCTGGAGTAGCCGTCAGAGGAGCTCTGGAAATAACTGGCGGATGGGATACCAACGATCCGGTACCATTCATGCTGCCGACTTTTCCTCTCCCGACAGCTTGTACCCACCGATCATTTCTCTTAGTCGGCGTACTGCTCTCAGCGCCCCCCTTTAATGTCTCATATGTCTTCTATTTCTATTTATATAAATATGTTTAAAGTTAAGGATTTTAGAGTTATATGTTCTATATTTGATTTTGGTTAGAGTATCATATTAGATACTAGATATCATAGTATATGTATATAATTTGAGTTATATTTGCTATATTTGATTTCCATGATAACTTAAAATTGGATATTAACCAAGGTTTAAAGTATCGGAATGGAAATCGGTATCGGTATCGGACCATTCCTATGAGGTTTAAAGTAAATTGAATAAAATTGTAATTTTAAGTATTTACAGTGTTGTTTCTTAGTATTTTTGAAATTGGATGAAATAGAAATCACCCTTGTCGATTTATTTACATGCGATAGATAAGTTTTCCTCTTTTATATGCTTTTGTAATCTTAATATAACCTAATATAACTTCATAAACCATTAGAATGGATAAAAAATCAACCTAGAAACTAGAAAATATCATACTTTGACTCTGTTTGACCTAGAGTTGACATAGTTTGACTGTTTTGAACTAGAAACCTAGAATCTAATTAAATTGTAAAAATAATCTAATTAAATTGATAAAATTTTATAAAGACAACTTACATATGCTTTGGCGGCCCGCTCATCTACGAGCTTCCTATCCTTCTTTCTTTTATGGGACCGCTGAAAGATTGCTGGAAAGTCGACGGTCTTGGGGTCTTCCCCGGCTTTGGCGGCCTCGTCGTACTGTAAAAATTAAGGAATTAATAAATAAATAAAAAATTAGAATTACAAAAAAATTGATCTAGCAAATTTTTTTAATAGTAACCATCCTTCGAAAATGCTCGACGGTCGGAATGGATCCACCAGTATGGAGACCACCCTTAGCACAGGCAGCCTTCGCCTTCTTGCACTTGGCCTTGTAGTACGGGGTATCCATCTTCTTCATGATCTCCTCCTAGTACTCCGCCTTCAGCCATTGCGGTGATCCGGTCCAAGTAACGCCAGCGTCTTTTGGTCATTGATCATATCTCTCAACCTCTTGTTGGTGACGGTCTTGTACCACTTTTGGATATCAATATCTCTATGATCGGGCACCAGTACAACTTCTGCAAATTAGAAAAATATTTTTTGTCATTGTAATCAAAAAAATTATATATTATTATAAATAAAATTCATATACATACCCCGATCTTCTTCAGCCAAGCGAATCATCGATCCAGCGGGATGTCACTGAAGTTGATATAAGGGCCATCAAAGTAGCTCCGCATGAGCTCCCCCATATCATTCCCAGCCTTGATCGAAAAAATCTAAAATAAGTAGACAATATACAATTAGATTTAAAAATGTGAATTGACAAACAAATGCTTACGTTGCTCCATCGATCCATAGCTCAGGACGACAGATATTGGCTGACCTCTTTGGTAGAGTAGGGGGGTCTGCAAATCCTGGACGGAGGACATATACTCCGTTGTCCACAAGAAGGCCTGAAAATGGATTTGCTCCTATAGGATTAACTGGTGGAGTAGTCGGTGTAGTAGTGCCGATAGTTGCTGAAGTAGAAGAAGGGGTAGCAGCTGATGGCAATCTGGGAGATGGAGTAGCTCCTCCTACTGAAGAACGAGTATATAGCGGGGATAAACCATCTGTCGTATCTACGAACTCGTCCTCAGGTCGTGTGCGAGAATCTGGGATAGCAGGCGTAGTGGACGAAGGATGCTGAGAAGATGAACCTCTCTGAACTTGTCGTCATCATCGTCCTCGTCCCGCCATACTAGAGGCAAATCTGTAGCAAACAAACAAATGGTGTCATCAAACAAATAATCATAAAGTAATGGGGTAATAAAATAAGTAAATACTAGTGTGATGATGAAATAAATAATAATCGTGTCATAAAATAATTAAATAAATATCTAAGCTAATGCATATGTATATACGTACTAATCTTCTTCATATTTTGAATCGTCATCATCTTCCGAATCATTTTTTGCAAAATCTTCATCTTCTACTTCTTCATTTTCATTTTTACTTCCACTATCACTATCACCTTCATCTTTCAATTCTTGTTTCTCAGTCGATACCTCCATATCAGAGTTCTTCTCTATATAAGGTAAATCTTTTATCTCAATCTCTTCTCAACTCTATCATCCTCTAGGTAACGTCAATCTCCATACAATCAACACTGGCCAAACTCATCTATGCAAGTTGAGGCATGATCACCTCATTCTCTAGGTATGCTAGATCCCCAACATTATATGCGTTTTTTGCTTTAGTTTTGTATACAGCCTACCAATCTTTATCATTGCATTATCGACTAGGATATCTCGTATAATACACTAGAATCGTTTGACTAGCCAACATAAATGGTTCAAAACCTATATATCTTTTTTCATATTTTATATCAACAAACCCAAACTGTTTGTCAATTTTCCATCCTTGTTTGGGTGTTGTGTCGAACCAATCATATTTAAACAACATAATTTTTGTCTCATAAGAGTAATCCAGCTCCACGATATGTCTTAGTAAACCGTAATAGTCAAATTCTGGATCTGCATCGTAGACTGAACTGTAACACCCCATTCCGCTCAAGCGAATTGCCGTTTCAAACGGCAATAGTGCAGCTGTCTCGACCCGCTTTGCCTCAAAGGAGAAGCAAAGGATATCCAGACTTGCCCTACAGGAATCCGGCTTGGACTTTTAGAGGCTCGCTCAAACGTATCGCTCTACCGAGGCGAATCATCGCTAAGGTGGGTGGCTACGATAAACTTGTCTTTGCTTAGCCAGCACACATAAAATCTGGAATATACATGCTAGTCGCTAGGTGATTTACCCCCTGCATGCTAATAAATCCAACGCACCTAGCTAAGAGAATAATCCCAACTCATATTGCCTGCTAGAACATGGAAAATGAAATACTGCTTATATATGTTCAGACCCTCGCATGCTAAGTCCCTTAACGGTTTCAACTCTCGGCTTACGTTCGGGTCCGAGCAACGTGCCTGCTTATGTTCCTTAGAAACGCATGCTTGTCTGCTTGAATGTTGCCTTGTTTTCATCCAACTCCGGAAGACTACTCAGTAGTCGTTCCGTGCATGTTTGACCCTGCAAGTATCCGGGACCGTTAGGTCACCAGGCAGCCCCGAACCAGGGGACTGCATCATGTCAAAGACTCATTCAGGTATTTGGATCTCCCTGCAAGTCTCCCTCATGTGCGGGCTTACATCAGCCCAGGAGACTGTGCATATCCAATAGCTAAATGAATCATGATTCAAGTATCCCGTGTACTCGTGTACTCGTGTTCCCGTGCACTCGTGTTCTCGTGTTCTCTTGTTCTAGTGCACGCGTGTTCTCGTGTTCCCGTGTATCTCGTGATAATTGGAAAGACCCAATGACTTGTATGTCGCGAACAACTCGGACCCGAGGTATTGTTCCACGGACGATCACCGGGGCACCGGGGCCGATCCGATCCGGATGGAACTCGTGTGTAGTCGTCGTGTTTGGGACTGGGTAGCTTGCAGCGCATCGTGTACTCTTGTAGCAAGCTATCCTTGTCCTCGGCTACGTCCATAATGGCTTTGCCAGCGACCGTGTTCATATAGATAAGTCATCCTCGCTTAGCGGCTATCCGCGTGCGAGTCACTGCATCGCATAAATGAATAACTGAACACCTGAACGATCTTGAAATAACAGTACTCGTGTTTCATATGCTATGCCTCCTGAATGTTATACTTGCCTCTGCTCGTATTAACAATGTTGCCTAAATATTTGCCTTGGACAGGGAAGGAGATGGTAAGTTGGTAAGTCTCGCCGTGTTTCCTCTAACATCGCACGGCGCACTGCCCGACACGTTAGGCTATTCAACGTTTGCATAAAACTGATCCTAAGGCAACTAGAAAGACAACTCAATAGTTGTGCACGAAACCTGTATTACGTGTTTGGATTTGTCGAGTGGGCGAGTAGCTTCCCCACCAGTGCATTCAATGTACTGATAATCCACCAGTTTGTATGCAGGGTGCGGGAGAACCTCGTTCGGTGCGGATGCCTCCAACATGCGTGCTAAGGCATGGACAACACTCCGAAGCAACGGTGCGTCCGGAACAGAAGCACATATAGAAGACATAATGTTGTGAACATAGCCCGAACTCGCCTGTACAATCATTCCATAGTTGTAGCCACTTGGCACGCTTTTACTGATTCAGAGAGAGAGGCTTGAGCGACTTGTAATCTCGGCTATACGCCGCCTGTAACACAAGTTTATATCAATAAAAGAGCTTGATTTACTTTAACTTGTGTTTCAATGCTTCCGCTATATTGTCGACTTAGTGAACCTGTTACCGAATTGTTATGCGTTCATGACTCCGCTGTACTCGGATAATCTGTGCGACTCTGTGGCTTAGAACTCTTGCCGCCAGCCAATGAACCATGGCCTTGCACGGGCGTGGATCACGCTCGTGCGGCATCACGCCCGGATGGGTCAAGCGATCGTTCCGCGGGAGCGCTGGCGAGGGTGATTTCCGCCTAGCGGGAACGGCCGATTTGCCTGCGGGAGATCGGGGCGTGACAGAATGGTATCAGAGCCTGGCTTCTATGCCTTTGGATTTTGATTCGATATCGCTGTTTTGAAAGCTCGTTCGTGGGTTATGTGCACGCTCTCTCTCAATGCCTCGATGGGATATTCCAACAATAAGTCTAAATACTTTCAAAATACGTTTTGAATGATATGATTGCTTGTCTGGTTGTATGCTACGAGTGGCCTTTGTGCCAACCTGTGCGAACCCTTGAGAGTATCGCTAGTAGCTTGTCCGATTTTCACTAACTCTAAGTTTGGTTGAATGCATCTATTTGAGGGACGCCTTGAACTAGTGCACCATCCAAGACTTAAGAAAAGGTGAAACTAGAGTGCTAAGACTTCGATATCACTAAGCTGGTTGACGTGTTCACGCTAGAAATGCATTTCAAAAGTGCGTACGATCCAGTCTAAGCGATATGCTAATTTCGAAGCTTGTGCAAGTAAAGATCCAAATAAACAAGTGCAACAACTTGTCTAGGTTTGCCTCAACCCTAGATCACTGCTTGTCCTTAGTAAGTCTCGAGGACGAGACTTTTTCTAAGTTGGGTAGGATGTAACACCCCGTTCCGCTCAAGCGGACTGCCGTTTCAAACGGCAATAGTGCAGTTGTCCCGACCCGCTTTGCCTCAAAGGAGAAGCAAAGGATATCTAGACTTGCCCCTACAGGAATCCGGCTTGGACTTTCAGAGGCTCGCTCAGACGTATCGCTCTACCGAGGCGAATCATCGCTAAGGTGGGTGGCTACGATGAACTTGTCTTTGCTTAGCCAGCACACATAAAATCTGGAATATACATGCTAGTCGCTAGGTGATTTACCCCCTGCATGCTAATAAATCCAATGCACCTAGCTAAGGGAATAATCCCAACTCATATTGCCTGCTAGAACATGGAAAATAAAATACTGCTTATATATGTTCAGACCCTCGCATGCTAAGTCCCTTAACGGTTTCAACTCTCGGCTTACCTTCGGGTCCGAGCAACGTGCCTGCTTATGTTCCTTAGAAACGCATGCTTGTCTGCTTGAATGTTGCCTTGTTTTCATCCAACTCCGGGAGACTACTCAGTAGTCGTTCCGTGCATGTTTGACCCTGCAAGTATCCGGGACCGTTAGGTCACCAGGCAGTCCCGAACCAGGGGACTGCATCATGTCAAAGACTCATTCAGGTATTTGGATCTCCCTGCAAGTCTCCCTCGTGTGCGGGCTTACATCAGCCCAGGAGACTGTGCATATCCAATAGCTAAATGAATCATGATTCAAGTATCCAGTGTACTCGTGTACTCGTGTTCCCGTGCACTCGTGTTCTCGTGTTCTCTTGTTCTAGTGCACGCGTGTTCTCGTGTTCCCGTGTATCTCGTGATAATTGGAAAGACCCAATGACTTGTATGTCGCGGACAACTCGGACCCGAGGTATTGTTCCACGGACGGTCCCCGGGGCACCGGGGCCGATCCGATCCGGATGGAACTCGTGTGTAGTCATCGTGTTCGGGACTGGGTAGCTTGTAGCGCATCGTGTACTCTTGTAGCAAGCTATCCTTGTCCTCGGCTACGTCCATAATGGCTTTGCCAGCGACCGTGTTCATATAGATAAGTCATCCTCGCTTAGCGGCTATCCGCGTGCGAGTCACTGCATCGCATAAATGAACAACTGAACACCTGAACGATCTTGAAATAACAGTACTCGTGTTGCATATGCTATGCCTCCTGAATGTTATACTTGCCTCTGCTTGTATTAACAATGTTGCCTAAATGTTTGCCTTGGACAGGGAAGGAGATGGTAAGTTGGTAAGTCTCGCCGTGTTTCCTCTAACATCGCACGGCGCACTGCCCGACACGTTAGGCTATTCAACGTTTGCATGAAACTGATCCTAAGGCAACTAGAAAGACAACTCAATAGTTGTGCACGAAACCTGTATTACGTGTTTGGATTTGTCGAGCGGGCGAGTAGCTTCCCCACCAGTGCATTCAATATACTGATAATCCACCAGTTTGTATGCAGGGTGCGGGAGAACCTCGTTCGGTGCGAATGCCTCCAACGTGCGTGCTAAGGCGTGGACAACACTCCGAAGCAACGGTGCGTCCGGAACAGAAGCACATATAGAAGATATAATGTTGTGAACATAGCCCGAACTCGCCTGTACAATCATTCCATAGTTGTAGCCACTTGGCACGCTTTTACTGATTCAGAGAGAGAGGCTTGAGCGACTTATAATCTCTGCTATACGCCGCCTGTAACACAAGTTTATATCAATAAAAGAGCTTGCTTTACTTCAACTTGTGTTTCAATGCTTCCGCTATATTGTCGACTCAGTGAACCTGTTACCGAATCGCTATGCGTTCATGACTCCGCTGCACTCGGACAATCTGTGCGACTCTGTGGCTTAGAACTCTTGCCGCCAGCCAATGAACCATGGCCTTGCACGGGCGTGGATCACGCTCGTACGGCATCACGCCCGGATGGGTCAAGCGATCGTTCCGCGGGAGCGCTGGCGAGGGTGATTCCCGCCTAGCGGGAACGGCCGATTTGCCTGCGGGAGATCGGGGCGTGACATGAACCACTCACACATACTCCATAATTCTTTGTGTAATTAGTCTTCTCATCGACAAATGATTGATTAAAAGACTTATCAGTGGTTCTAAATTTGAAGCCATTGATGGTGTATCCATCCCAACACTTTGCCCTCTTGCTTGGTCCGATAGCTAATGCTCGAAGTCGTTCATTCTGTAAGTCTGTACCAGGTCAAAAAACCTGAAACATCACATATCATATAGACATTAGACAAACATTGGTCTGAATGCTAAATTTAGAATGCTTAATATTTAGAATCCGTACATAATTATGGAACCATGATGGAAATTTTCTATCAACCTCTCTATCAAGATCATCTTCATTAATATTAGGTCTCTCCATTTTTACCGAGGCTCTAAAAGTATTATGATAATAAGGAGAACAGTTAGAGAAATTCTTTTTCAAGTATATACAAAATTAAAATATCTAGGAAAGATATGTCTCTTACTTCTTAATACCTTGTATTTCTTTTATACCACTATAAGCGGCTTCAAACTCATCGTCTTCCAACCAACGTACTTTAGTAGCACTTATAGGATTCCCTCCCATATTGAAGATAATATGGATTACACTATTCGGGGTATTAACCCCACCGTCATCATTCCTTGGGGTTCTATTACGATTTATTCTGACATGGGTATCAAAGTAGATGGAGCAAAAGTTTGAAACCTCCTCAATGATATATGCTTCACATATCGAAGCTTCTACATAAGCCTTATTGCCAACCTTCTTCTTCAGGAGATGTAGATACCTATAGATAATATATTGAATCTTTGAATTATTTGAATAAAGAAATTATTAGTATAAAGAATTTATACCTCTCAAATGGATACATCCATCGATAATGGACGGGAGCACCGACGCGAGCTTCGTATGTAAGATGAATTGCCAAATGCTCCTTACTATCAAAAAACTTGGAAGGAAGTACCCTTTCTAACTTACACAATGTCAACACAATATTCTCCTCAACTTGCTTGAACACAAATCTCTAAAGAATATAGATAATTCGGCTAACAGAGTCCATACTTGATGAGGCAACATCTCTCTCAGAGCAATAGGTAGTAACCTCTCCATAAACACACGTCAATCATGACTCTTTATTCCTGTCAGCTTGAGTTCGTTGAGATCAACACATCTTGCCAGATTTGACACATAGCCGTCAGAAAATCTTAACTTTGAAATCTAGTTGCATATTATTAATTTATCATCCCTACGAAATCCTTCTTGATGAGATGCTCCATCACGACATCCACATCTTTGAATGGTATATTATGACATTTGACATAGGGACACTTGATGAGCCTCCCATCTATGAAATAAGGTTGACTAGTGGCCTATTTAAGAAATTTCTCAACGCCCGCCAAGAAATAATCTGTCAAACCAATCATACTCTCTTGCCTCCGATTGTACATCCACTATCGGTCAACTAAGTAACGACTCATTGATTCTGCATGTACCAAATATTCAAATAATTTGGATTAGATACAAGATGAGTTAGAATATTTGCTAAATGATTAGTTAGATAGGATACTTGATGAAGAAGTCTCATAAAGAACTAAATGAGCTATTGGAAAGATTATATTTGAGCATTTTTTCGTGTTTTATACGTATCCAAAACCATAATTCCTCGACACTCATCCAAATATGGCCGATACATGCCATTACATATTAAGGTTAGAACTACTAATTACTATTCATATTAGTACCCTAAAGTATAACTATAAACGACTATAATACTAAAAAATAACTCTAAAAATACTTAAAATTATGCCTAAAGTATAAAATATATTTTCTAAAATGTTAATAATTAGTGATAACTGTATTGGTTAAATTAGTGATAATCGATACTCATAGTAATGGTCCGATACCGATTCCGATATCAATACCAATACTCTAAAATATTAATAATTTATTATAGGTTAAATTAGTTATAACCGTATTAATTTTTAGGACCGATGAATAAATAGATACCGATACGGATTTTTGAATGTCACATATTCTATTTTCGATATATTAGGATACGCTTAAGCCTACGTATTAAGAATTATGTATGTCTAAGGATACACATATAAATCAAAATAATTATATATGTAATATTCAATTTGTCAATCTTCTTCTAAGTTAATTATAGACACATACGTGTCCTAATACTCGTGTCAATTTATCTATATTTTTTCGATACGTGTATTCGTGCTATATATATATATATATATATATATATATATATATATATATATATATATATATATATATATATATATTCAACCTAATTTCTGACCTAATACAAAATATACCTAATTGATCATAATAAATTGATAAACATGAACAAAATTGAAGTAGGGGAGAGGAAGAGGACTTGCCTGGGGATCCTCGACTTACAATTTTAGAAGGAGGAGAGGTAATGGAGATGGGACTGCTTCGTCTAGGGCTCCTCGACTTGCCTAGGGCTTCTCAGGTTGGGGCTGTCAGAGGAGAAGTAGGAGGGGTCCGTCGAAGACGAAGGAGAAGAGGGGGTCGGGGTCTTCGGAGACACCGAAGGAGGAGGAGAGGGGTCGGGGGTTCACCGGAGCAAGGGGAGAGTTGGTCGGGGGTCACCAAAGCAAGGGGAGAGGGGGTCGAGGGTCGCTGGAGACGTCGGAGGAGGAGGACAGGTGGTCGAGGGTCACCGGAGCAATGTGAGAGGGGGTTGGGGAACGTCGGAGGAGGAGGAGGAGGAGGAGGAGGAGAGGGGGTCGGGGGTCGTGGGGGACAGAGAGAGAGAGAGAGTTTGGGGAAAAATAAAAATGAACGTGGGATATTGAATTTTATCGTTTGGCAGTGACAGAAGCTGTTCGTCGCTAGTTCGTCGTTGAGAAAAAATCGACACCACAGCGACGGACTAGCGACAAAAATTAATATATGTTTCTTATATAAATATATTAGTCGCTATTCGGTCGCTACACCAGCGAAGGATAATATTCCGTCGCTGATATCCGTCGCTAAATTTTTGTATTTTTGTAGTGGACTTCATATTTTTCTAATAAAATAATATTATAGTAGCAAACAATTGTATTCCAGCTAAGAGCTAATTAAATATTGTCATCCAAGAGCAAATAAGGAAAAAATCAATTAGGACATGAATCAATTAGGGGATAAATCATTTATGAATCATTTAAAAAAGTATCCAGAAAATAAATATAATATATGTCACGACCCGCACCTGGGGTAAGGGTACTAGTCGGAAATAACGCCCAGCCTACGCCGCAGAATCGGCGGTAGAACGCTGTCTAGAAAGTCTATCTAATATAATGAACCACCAAAAGATAGTGTACTCAATCACAGAACTAAGATAGAATGAACACGAATCAGATAAGAATAGAATAGTCACAATACAACTCATGAGTCTAAAATAATACATCAATGAGTCTGAAGAAAATACAGAAATATGCTGGAGACAAATCCAGTACAAAAGAATACTACAAAACTATAAAGCTACAACTCCAGGGTCAACTGTCTCAGTTGGGATAAGTCCCTCTTGAGCCAGGGTCTCAGAATCTAAACCCACAACATCCTGGGGTCCATAATAGGTAGGGTACTCCTCAGTGTCATCTGGAAAAATATATCCAGTCAGGAAAGGAGCAGAGTACAACCCTAACAGCAGTTCTCAAACAATAATAAAAACTATGTAACAGTAAATAGCTGTGGATAAACAAGATGCATAAATAGAGACAAGAATGTAGAGACAATAAGGAAATACTGGAAAGAAATACAATAATGAATAATATGCTGATGGAACAAGAATACTAATGACTAAGTGTGTGAGTACTAGCTTTAACATATGATCGGCTTGGGAACTTGCACAAGAGTATAATGGCCTGGTTAATCATACGTGCGGTGTATGATCAACACTCATAAGAAACAAGACATGCACAAGGAGGGTATGATCACATATCTACACTAAAATACTCCCCACCCCCGACTGGTATAATAGATCCAACCACGGTACGTTATGGCACTAGATTCCCCAAGAAGATAGCTAGTCTCCCCGAGAATCGGTGTCTGTACATGTACAAGATAACCAATGAAACAATACTTGCACCATATACACCATATACCAAGGAATAATATCTCATGACGAGATCCGGATATACCAATCCGTGTAACCATAGTGTCGAGAGAAACATGTATATCTACACTAGATACAATGAACATAGAGGATATCATAAATGAGAAACTATCAGAGAATGTACTCGCCTGAAGTCCAATGAACAGTCTCACAAATGTCTGACTCGGTGCCTGAAAGACCTAGATATGGAATACCACATTAATACAAGGTCCCGGAAAGAGAACAAGTCAAACTAGTCAACTCCTAGGTCAATAAATAAATTCTAAGTCAAAAGTCAACTATGGTCAACTCTAAAGTCCACTAAAGTCAAACATGGTCAAACCCAAAGTCAACCTCACAAGACATCTATAAAATAATATAGATATAAACTACAATAATTTAGGAATCAAATTAGATTCAAAAAGAACTCACACAAAGTATACTAATAATACAATTAATATATACCCTAAAATAATATATATAAAACCCAACATTTATATAAATAACATAATATATTATTACAATTATTATTCCTCACAAAACACATATATATATACATATATATATACAATTATAATATATAATATATATATTAAATCTGTCAAAGCGTCATTGAAAAACAGTGAATAAAATAGGATTAAATCAAAACAGTTTAAATAGTGACAGTCGGGACTGTCACCGAAGGACTGTCACCGAAACCCAAATAATAAACTGCCACTGCTTTGGTTTTCGCTGACAGTTAAACTGTCGCGGAAAAGCGTCGCAGAAAAGCTGCTGTTTCCCGCTGCTGCAATTAATGACAGGTTTGTTATTAATTGCCCGAAGGCTACAGCGGCTGTTATTAGTCGGCTAATTAATGATAGTTTTTACTGTCATTAATTCACTGTCACTAAAACAAGTTATATATATATAATTATATATATAAAAACAAAATATATAAAACAATATATATATATATATATATATATATAAACAGAATATATAAAACAGTATATATATATATATATATATATATATATATATATATATAAACCATTAATACAAAAAATTTACATATATATATTAATATACACATAAACTTATACCTTCAAATATTTAACAAAGAACATATAATTTACATGGCTAGAAGCACACCTAAAATATTTACATTAATATCCAAATAATTACCTAATAATTATAAATAATATAATTACACAATTAAACATACAAATATATTTTATAAAATATTTTATGTACAAAATATATTATTAACAAGTAGTACATATATATTTCATGCAAGAAAGCTACATATTATATTGTACACTATTTGCACACACAAAATATAGATCCATGCTACAATAATTACCATAATAAATACACAAAATAAATATATAATATCTATATATATTTACTAATTTTAAATGAAGAATTTAAACCATACATAATTAGATCTTTACATAAACACATTAAATTGGAGAGTATCTCACCGTATCCCACTAGATCTAGGATACGCATGCGACACGAGTCCAACACACAACCAAATGTACCCCGAAGGACACAAACAAATCACAAATAATATTTATGAATAATTCAAAGTGTCAAAAGTAGATCTATGTGTCCGTGTCAAAATACGACATGTTCAAAGCCCCGTGTCGGAGGAAAACTCCCAAATGATACGTATCACCAAATAGTTGGGATACGAACCACAAGTATCCCAATATGGACACGACACTAGCCTCAAACATAAATCTCATGTCCAATTGATCTATAGGATCAATTGAAACACACAAAAAAATGTAATTTCGGAATTCCAACAAAATTGACACAAAAAGCACCATAACTTTCTCCATGGGTCTCCTATGAACACAAAACAAAGTCCTATGGGTAGTACATACATATAGGTTGATTTTACATGATTAAATCTCAGATTTAGAAGCTATTTAAATGGGAAAATCTGAATTATACCTATTGGGAGATGGATTCCCAATGAAACCTCCAATTGAGATGAACTTGCTTCCAAATTGTAGATCCTTGCTCCTCTTTGTAGATCCTTGCTTCCTTCTTCTAGATCCTTGCTTCCTCCTTCTCTAATGGTGAATTGGAAAGAATTTGGAATGAATTTGGTAGAGAATTGGATTGGGAATGGAGGGAATTTGGTAGTGGGAGAATTCTAGATCTAGATTTGGAATGAGATGAGAGGAGAGAGAAATTTCCCCCCTCTTATATAGGCCGGCCATAGCCCCTCCCCCAAGCAATTGTAAAATGTCCAATGTACCCCCTTGGGGCCTCTCATGAAGAAATAATTAAGGAAGGAAGCTTCTAGTCTAATCATTTAATTAATTTAATCCATCTTCTTAACCATGGGCTTTCTAAATGGGCCAAGTCTAACTAATTAATTCATGTTGGTCCATGGGTCCAAACTAAACTAGTTGGGTCCACTAAAATAAGTCCAAAATAATTAAATAACATCCAACAATAATTAAATAATACAACAAAATTTATTTACCATGCACAATATTTATTTAAATAGGAAATTACTAAAATACCCTTTTTTCTAAAATGTGGTAGTGACAAGTCTACCCTCCTTAAAATAATTTTGTCCTCAAAATTCAAAGACGAAAACTACCCCCAGAAAATCACAGAACGGAACTAAAGAATCACAACTAACTAATGAACAGAACATAACAATGAACAGAACATAACTAAAAATAACATATCTCAAGGTACAAACAAATATGGATAACGCTCTCGCATTTCATCCTCTCTCTCTCAGGTAGACTCCCCCGGAGAGTGATACCTCCATGCGACGCGCATCAAAGGAATAGTCTGGTTCCTCAGCACCTTCTCTCTCCGATCCAGAATCCCAACTGGCTGCTCCGGATAGCTAAGAGTAGGGCCCACCTCTATCTCTGAGTGATCCAATACATGACTAGGATCTGCCACGTATCGTCTCAACTGTGACATATGAAACACGTTGTGCACTCCCTCCAATGCAGGTGGCAAGTCTAGTCTATAAGCAACTGCACCGACCCTCTCTAGAATAGTGAAAGGTCCAATGAATCGCGGACTAAGCTTTCCGCCTCCACCGAAGCGAATCGTG
This sequence comes from Iris macrosiphon, assembly GCA_036927795.1. Classification (NCBI taxonomy): domain Eukaryota; kingdom Viridiplantae; phylum Streptophyta; class Magnoliopsida; order Asparagales; family Iridaceae; genus Iris; species Iris macrosiphon. The sequence continues at coordinate 44,678,870 of JAYESA010000020.1, forward strand.
TCTCGTGTCGGAGAAATCCTCAGAAACACCAAACCACCCACCTAGAACAAAACATCACCTTAAGAACTTATCTATAACAAACAACCAAGAACAAGCACACAAAATAAAATCTAAACTATACCTCAAACTCCAAGGGTCTCCGATGGCTATCGGCCCAATGCCGTTGTCTGTCCTGCGCCACTCGAAGTCTGTCTCTGATCAACTGAACCTTCTCTGCTGCATCCACAACCATCTCTGGCCCAAGCAAAACTCTCTCTCCAACATCGTCCCAAGACAAAGGAGTACGACACCTCCGACCATATAGAGCTTCAAAAGGTGACATCTCTATACTGGCCTGGTAACTGTTGTTGTAAGCAAACTCTACCAAATGGAGATGGTCCTCCCAAGAACCCCCGAAATCTAGTACACAAGTGCGCAACATATCCTCGAGAGTCTGAATAGTCCTCTCTGACTGCCCATCTGTCTGGGGATGATATGCAGTACTGAATTTGAGCTGAGTGCCCAAACTCTCCTGCAAACTCCTCCAGAAATGAGAAGTGAAACGACTATCCCGATCCGAGACTATGCTGACGGGAACTCCATGTATCCTAACGATCTGCCTCACATACATCTCTGCCAGCTTCTCCGTAGACAAACCCACCTTGAAAGGCAAAAAGTGGGCCGACTTGGTCAATCTATCAACAATGACCCAAATCGTGTCTTTCCCTCCTGGAGATCGTGGTAGTCCGGACACAAAATCCATAGTAATATGTTCCCACTTCCACTCTGGAATGGGTAATGGCTGAAGTAAACCTCCTGGCCTCTGCCTCTCGGCTTTCACCTGCTGGCACACTAAGCATCTGGATACAAACTGTGCCACTTCCCTCTTCATGCCATACCACCACACACTCTCTCGCATATTCTGATACATCTTGTTAGCACCTGGATGTATGGAATACTGAGAGCGATGCGCTTCCTGCAATACCTCCTCACGCAACTCCCCACTAGGCACACACAATCTAACTCCATGCCTCAAAGATCCATCCTCTGCAATAGTGAAATCATCCTCCAATCCTGCTCTCACCTGAGCTCTGATACTCCTCAAAGATACATCATCATACTGTGCTGCCTTGATCCTATCCATCAAATCTGAATGTATCTGCAATCCCCACATCTGCATAGCACCACCCGAAATAATCACCTCAATGCCCAAGCTCTCCAAGTCCTCCAACAAATATCGATCCTGCGTCAAGAACATAGCTACCGGATACCTGCTCAAAGCATCGGCAACTACATTGGCCTTCCCAGGATGATATTGCAAAGAGATATCAAAATCCTTCATCAGTTCCAACCACCGACGCTGCCTCATGTTCAACTCCCTCTGCGTAAAAACGTACTTCAAGCTTTTGTGGTCTGTGAAGATCTCCACATGCTCTCCGTACAAATAATGTTTCCACAACTTCAGGGCGAATATGACAGCTGCCAACTCCAAATCATGGGTAGGATAGTTCTTTTCATGAGGACGCAATTGCCTGGATGCATAGGCAATCACTTTCCTATGCTGCTGAAGAACACAACCTAAACCCTTTCCCGATGCATCACTATAAATAGTGAAACCTCCGGACCCTGATGGCAACGTTAAAATAGGAGCAGACGTCAACCTCTTCTTCAACTCATCAAAAGCAGCCTGGCAATCTTCCGTCCAAACAAACTCCACATCCTTCCTTATGAGTCTGGTCATCGGCTCGGCAATCCTCGAAAAATCTTGCACAAACTTCCTGTAGTAGCCTGCCAATCCCAAGAAACTCCTGATCTCTGCTACCGAACTCGGAGTCTTCCAAGATTCCACTGCTGAAATCTTCTTTGGATCCACTGAAATACCATCACCAGTCACAACATGCCCCAAGAATTCTACCTTGTCCAAGAAAAACTCACATTTGGACAACTTCCCATACAACTTCTCCTTCCTCAGCACATCCAACACAATCCTCAAATGCTCCTCATGCTCCTCCGGTGTCCTCGAGTATATGAGTATGTCGTCGATGAACACCACCACGAACTTGTCAAGGTACTGGTGGAACACCTTGTTCATCAAGTTCATAAATACCGCCGGTGCATTAGTCAAACCAAACGGCATCACCATAAACTCGTACTGACCATACCGAGTTCTAAAAGCAGTCTTCGGTATGTCCCCCGGCTTCACCTTCACCTGATGGTAGCCTGATCTCAAATCTATCTTAGAAAATACCTTGGCACCACTCAACTGATCAAACAGATCATCAATTCGTGGCAAAGGATACTTATTCTTGATAGTGAGATTATTCAAAGCCCTGTAATCAATGCACATGTGCACCGATCCATCCTTCTTCGGTACAAACAATACCGGGGCTCCCCATGGTGAAGAACTCGATCTGATAAACCCCTTATCCTGCAATTCGTTCACCTGCTTCTTCAACTCGACCAGCTCGCTGTTGTTTACTCTATAGATATGCTGCGAAATCGGTTCTGCACCTGGCACCAAGTCTATAGAAAATTCAACATCTCGATCTGGCGGCAATCCTGGCAATTCTTCAGGAAACACATCCAAAAATTCTGCTATCAACGGATGTGGCAACTCCTTGTCTTCCACCATAGCTCCACAAATAATGTCTTCTTCCTGCTCCGCAGTTCCTCTAGCAAACTCTAACTCTGGCTCTCCTGGCGGACCAAACAAAACTCTACCTCCTCTACAATCTATGCTAGCACGGTGCCTACTCAACCAATCCATCCCGAGTACAATGTCGTAGCTCGGAAGTGGCATTACAAGTAGACACGCACTCAACTCCCGGCCTCCCAGAGTAACTCTCCGATCCTTGCAAATATCATTAACCAGGATAATGCCTCCCCCGGTCATGATCTTGCAATTCCTAAGCAAAGACTCAGCTACCAAACCATGCTTTAGAGCAAAAGAAACAGATACAAAACTATGGGAAGCACCACTATCAAACAAAGCTAAAGCTGGAATGGAATCAAGAAGAATAGAACTTGCGATGACATCTCCTGTGGGTTCCTCCTCTTCGACTGTCATAGCAAACGCTCGTCCCTGCCGAGCACCTCCCTGCTGCTGATGCTGGACAAAACGCTGCTGCTGTGTCGGAAATGGTCCCCTCGATTGTGCTGCAGGTGGTCTTATCTGTGCCCTCGGAGCTGGAGCTGCTCCCTGAACTGCACGACGAGGACACTCCCTCAATTGATGCCCTTCAGTACCACAATACAAACAAACTCCTAGCCTCTTTCTGCAAACTTCCCAGATGTGGCCGGGCTTCTTGCAGAAGTTGCATAGAGCTTGCTGTAACTGCCTCTGCTGCTGAGGTGCCTGGTGAAAAGGCGCTCTAGCTGGAGTCTGGTTCTGCTGTGGCTGCTGGAAAGGTCTGGACTGGAAATGAGGACGTTTGGCAGATACTGCACTGCCGTTGGCCCCCAGAAAAGAATCACGGTCTCTCTTGGTCTTCAAACCCAGATCCCGCTCAACCTTGCGTGCCTCCGCAAGTATCTCCGAGTATGTCTCATAAAAAGACGGAATGAGAATCTTTACCTCCCAGTTTAGACCCTCTCGGAAACGAATAGCTCGAACCTCCGGCTCCCTCACCAGATACTCTGCAAATCGGCTCAGCCTACCGAACTCTGCAGCGTATTCCTCCACAGACATGCTTCCCTGAATGAGACTCTCAAATTGTCTCTCCAAGTCAAGCCTGTCTATCCGAGCGAAAAACTTCTTCTTGAAAAGGTCCCTGAATACCTCCCAAGATTGTCCTGCGTCAACTAGAACCGGCTCATTCCTGAACCAGGTACGAGCGACGTCGAACAGTTGAAGTCCTACCGCCTCAACCTTCAGATCTTCAGAAAGACGGGACACCCTCATAAGATGCTCAATGTCCTCGAGCCAATCATCAGCATAGACGATGCCCTCCGTCCCTTTGAAAACCCTAGGCTCCAGTTTCTTGAAGTCCTGAATATTGCCTGGCCGAAGCTGAGCAACTTGAGGAACAACCTGTTGCTGGATCGGAACTCCTCTCTCAACTACAGCACGAGCAAGCTGATGAGCACTCTCGATGCCCTGCCGTAGAATGTCGGTCTGCCTCTGATGTGCCTCCGACTGAGCCCTCTGTGCCTCGAGCATCTCACAAAATAGAGTAAACATCTGTGACGCCTCTGCTGGCACATGAGGTGGAGGTGGAAGCCTCTCAGATACAGCTGGCACAGTCCTCTGAGTGGGTGGTGGACCTCCGAAAGCAGCTGACACTCCAATCACCTGAGAAGTGACTGGTGCAGGCCCTCGGGATGTCGCAGACCTCTCAGAAGCTGCTCTCCCCTGCTGTGATCTAGTTTTAGGCGGCATCCTGAGACAAAGCGAAAGAAAGAATCAATATGGCACAAGATGTAAGATATTCAAGGAAAGGACAAGTTTAAGGGATCAAGTATCAATATCAAAGGAGAATAGTTGAATCAAAAGAATTTTCCTAGATGTGATTGAGTATCTCAGCCTATATCCTATATCCTATCGCAGGCTCGCAGTAGTACAACTAAGTTGTTGCACTACCACGACATCACATACTTGTGAAGCTAGACCTGCATGGGCCACCACCAAAAATGTGTCACGACCCGCACCCGGGATAAGGGTACTAGTCGGAAACAACGCCCAGCCTACGCCGCAGAATCGGCGGTAGAACGCTGTCTAAAAAGTCTATCTAATATAATGAACCACCAAAAGATAGTGTACTCAATCACAGAACTAAGATAGAATGAACACGAATCAGATAAGAATAGAATAGTCACAATACAACTCATGAGTCTAAAATAATACATCAATGAGTCTGAAGAAAATACAGAAATATGCTGGAGACAAATCCAGTACAAAAGAATACTACAAAACTATAAAGCTACAACTCCAGGGTCAACTGTCTCAGTTGGGATAAGTCCCTCTTGAGCCAGGGTCTCAGAATCTAAACCCACAACATCCTGGGGTCCATAATAGGTAGGGTACTCCTCAGTGTCATCTGGAAAAATATATCCAGTCAGGAAAGGAGCAGAGTACAACCCTAACAGCAGTTCTCAAACAATGATAAAAACTATGTAACAGTAAATAGCTGTGGATAAACAAGATGCATAAATAGAGACAAGAATGTAGAGACAATAAGAAAATACTGGAAAGAAATACAATAATGAACAATATGCTGATGGAACAAGAATACTAATGACTAAGTGTGTGAGTACTAGCTTTAACATGTGATCGGCTTGGGAACTTGCACAAGAGTATAATGGCCTGGTTAATCATACGTGCGGTGTATGATCAACACTCACAAGAAACAAGACATGCACAAGGAGGGTATGATCACATATCTACACTAAAATACTCCCCACCCCCGACTGGTATAATAGATCCAACCACGGTACTTTATGGCACTAGATTCCCCAAGAAGATAGCTAGTCTCCCCGAGAATCGGTGTCTGTACATGTACAAGATAACCAATGAAACAATACTTGCACCATATACACCATATACCAAGGAATAATATCTCATGACGAGATCCGGATATACCAATCCGTGTAACCATAGTGTCGAGAGAAACATGTATATCTACACTAGATACAATGAACATAGAGGATATCATAAATGAGAAACTATCAGAGAATGTACTCGCCTGAAGTCCAATGAACAGTCTCACAAATGTCTGACTCGGTGCCTGGAAGACCTAGATATGGAATACCACATTAATACAAGGTCCCGGAAAGAGAACAAGTCAAACTAGTCAACTCCTAGGTCAATAAATAAATTCTAAGTCAAAAGTCAACTATGGTCAACTCTAAAGTCCACTAAAGTCAAACATGGTCAAACCCAAAGTCAACCTCACAAGACATCTATAAAATAATATAGAGATAAACTACAATAATTTAGGAATCAAATTAGATTCAAAAAGAACTCACACAAAGTATACTAATAATACAATTAATATATACCCTAAAATAATATATATACAACCCAACATTTATATAAATAACATAATATATTATTACAATTATTATTCCTCACAAAACACATATATATATACATATATATATATACAATTATAATATATAATATATACATTAAATCTGTCAAAGCGTCATTGAAAAACAGTGAATAAAATAGGATTAAATCAAAACAGTTTAAATAGTGACAGTCGGGACTGTCACCGAAGGACTGTCACCGAAATCCAAATAATAAACTGCCACTGCTTTGGTTTTCGCTGACAGTTAAACTGTCGCGGAAAAGCGTCGCAGAAAAGCTGCTGTTTCCCGCTGCTGCAATTAATGACAGGTTTGTCATTAATTGCCCGAAGGCTACAGCGGCTGCTATTAGTCGGCTAATTAATGACAGTTTTTACTGTCATTAATTCACTGTCACTAAAACAAGTTATATATATATAATTATATATATAAAAACAAAATATATAAAACAATATATATATATATATATATATATAAACAGAATATATAAAACAGTATATATATATATATATATATATAAACCATTAATACAAAAAATGTACATATATATATTAATATACACATAAACTTATACCTTCAAATATTTAACAAAGAACATATAATTTACATGGCTAGAAGCACACCTAAAATATTTACATTAATATCCAAATAATTACCTAATAATTATAAATAATATAATTACACAATTAAACATACAAATATATTTTATAAAATATTTTATGTACAAAATATATTATTAACAAGTAGTACATATATATTTCATGCAAGAAAGCTACATATTATATTGTATACTATTTGCACACACAAAATATAGATCCATGCTACAATAATTACCATAATAAATACACAAAATAAATATATAATATCTATATATATTTACTAATTTTAAATGAAGAATTTAAACCATACATAATTAGATCTTTACATAAACACATTAAATTGGAGAGTATCTCACCGTATCCCACTAGATCTAGGATACGCATGCGACACGAGTCCAACACACAACCAAATGCACCCCGAAGGACACAAACAAATCACAAATAATATTTATGAATAATTTAAAGTGTCAAAAGTAGATCTATGTGTCCGTGTCAAAATACGACATGTTCAAAGCCCCGTGTCGGAGAAAACCCCCCAAATGACACGTATCACCAAATAGTTGGGATACGAACCACAAGTATCCCAATATGGACACGACACTAGCCTCAAACACAAATCTCATGTCCAATTGATCTATAGGATCAATTGACACACACAAAAAAATATAAATTCGGAATTCCAACAAAATTGACACAAAAAGTACCATAACTTTCTCCATGGGTCTCCTATGAACACAAAACAAAGTCCTATGGGTAGTACATACATATAGGTTGATTTTACATGATTAAATCTCAAATTTAGAAGCTATTTAAATGGGAAAATCTGAATATACCTATTGGGAGATGGATTCCCAATGAAACCTCCAATTGAGATGAACTTGCTTCCAAATTGTAGATCCTTGCTCCTCTTTGTAGATCCTTGCTTCCTTCTTCTAGATCCTTGCTTCCTCCTTCTCTAATGGTGAATTGGAAAGAATTTGGTAGAGAATTGGATTGGGAATGGAGGGAATTTGGTAGTGGGAGAATTCTAGATCTAGATTTGGAATGAGATGAGAGGAGAGAGAAATTTCCCCCCCTCTTATATAGGCCGGCCATAGCCCCTCCCCCAAGCAATTGTAAAATGTCCAATGTACCCCCTTGGGGCCTCTCATGAAGAAATAATTAAGGAAGGAAGCTTCTAGTCTAATCATTTAATTAATTTAATCCATCTTCTTAACCATGGGCTTTCTAAATGGGCCAAGTCTAACTAATTAATTCATGTTGGTCCATGGGTCCAAACTAAACTAGTTGGGTCCACTAAAATAAGTCCAAAATAATTAAATAACATCCAACAACAATTAAATAATACAACAAAATTTATTTACCATGCACAATATTTATTTAAATAGGAAATTACTAAAATACCCTTTTTTCTAAAATGTGGTAGTGACAATATATTTACTTGTGAATGAGGGTGAGAGGTGCAGCGCGATGGAAGAAGGAGGTGCAGGGCGACGTAATATATATATATATATATATATATATATATATATATATATATATATATATATATATATATATATATATATATTGTAGAGGCATAAAAATGTGCCTCCTGAAGATGGCACAATTATCTACAAATAAACTTAATAGAGGAAGAATGATGCACTTTCTCTCTGTTCTAAAGGATGGAGCACTTTCTACTCATTTCTGAGGATGTCGCACTCTTTCAAAGAACAGAAAAGGGGCGTACTTTCAAGTAACTTTCTTCTATGAAGACAGGCGCACAATTTTTATGTCCGTTTTCCCAAACATTTAATGCGATGAATCTGACAGGCTGGAACAATAGTCGAGGAAGTCAGAAGTCATCATTTTAGCTGAGCTGCGGCACGCAGCCCCAGGTTGTCGTTTAGAGGTCAATATGAATCAATCACTTTCAAAGTGCGCCAAGAGTAATTAACTTCCCTAGAGTGCGCCAAATGTGGTCAACTCCATCAAAAGTGCGCCATCAATGACAACTTCATCAAAAGTGTGCCATCAAGGCCGACTACACCAAAAGTGAGCCAGTTTCAAAACTATTTCTATAGTACGCCTATAATTCTAACTGACAGAGAGAAGTTATGATTACATGTCTTACATTCTAAATTTCTTATTAAACGTGCACAGATAACTGTCCCATGACCCACGCTTTCCTCGTATGGGAAGCCACGTGTCAAGAAGGTATTAAGTTGTGCATCCACACACCAGGTCGTAGGATATCACCCTATTAAAAGTGTACAAACAATAGGAATATAGTACAGACTGTCCAAAGTGCGCGTACACTATCGTAACCGCTCTCAAATCCTATAAATATATGATCATTATGTCCCTTACAGGGGGGTTGGATTTTCATGTCTTTGATATTCAAGAACAGAAGGAGAGAAACAGAAGCTTGTTGTGTCGTTGTTGCCAAGGATTTCTCGTTGCCCAACTCTTCAAATTGTTCGTAGCACTCTTGCATTTCTTCTTCACCGTCGTATAGTCCAAGGAGTAAAGTGATCACCCATAGATCAGATCTCCACTGCTATAATTCTCCAAAATTAATTGTACTTAGATTCTTGTCTAGTTGTACATTTTTTTCTTTTTAACCGTTTGTAATACAAAGTTTGTATAACTTTTGTTTATCTCAAACATATATATATATATATATATATATATATATATATATATATATATATATATATATATATATATATATATATATATATATAGTGGGGATCTGGTGACAACATATAATTTGATATCTAAAAAATACACAATCTCAACGGGACATTATTTGAAATGAATGGTTCAGATTTAAATGTATACCAAAATTACATGCATGGATATCAAATTTAACATGTATGCTAATCAATAGTACATTTGTATTAATTAGTGGGATATTCAATTTGACATAAGATACTAATTAATACAAATTATTTTATAACGTGCGGTTGAGATTGCGTATTTTTTTAGATGTCAAATTGTATGTGTCATCTTATATATATATATATATATATATATATATATATATATATATATATATATATATATAACCGGATCAGGATACCCGCCCGCAGAGCCCCGCCAAAGCCTCGTCCCCCCTGCACCATTGGATCAGGGGGGCAGCGTGGGTCCCCAGCCGATCCAACGACTAAGGGGAGTGCGGGGCTCCCGATCTGGACCATATATATATATATATATATATAAGATCTAATTTTGTTACAACTTCTGGCCCGAAGGCCTACAAACTCGGCCCGAAGTCCACCACATCCCGGCCCGAAGGCCCCACATGTAAACTCTTCGTGAGAAAAATGGAATGTTAGTCTAATAAATAACTTATTTAGCCTTATATACAAAATTATATTATTAAGTGAGACAAAAGTCAAAAATGTCCATTTTAGAAATATATAATCCGACCAGCTTATGGATAAACTTGACAATACTTTAGACTTGGACAATCTTGATCTTTATAAGATTATTCCACAGACCATTAGTTATTCTTAGGACCTATACAATCAAAACTTAACTTAAACTATATTTACATAAATAAGATTTAAAGGACAACCAAAATTAACTCTGAATAGGATAACCCAACCCTTGGGCCCGGCCCAGATATAATCTCCCTTTTTTTGCTTAGAAAAAGGGATACAAGGCCTATATTCATCAAATTCATATATATAAATGGCTAGCTAGTTTGTTCAAATGTTCATCATTTATTTAGGTTTTTTATTGGGGCACAACACTTTCTACTATGGGCTAGCCAGGATTGGGGCTAAGCCCAGTATAGAGAAACGTTTACTCGGGGCAGCCATTTTACTACTTGGGGAGCTGTCCATGCTCATCTCACAAACCCTCCCAAACCATTTTATTCTAACTTTTACACACTTTCTCTTCAAAATCCTAAACCTCTTCCTTCTCCATCTCCTCTAAAACCATAATCTTCTTCCCAATCTTCCATAAATCATCTTCCCAATCTTGTTCCTCCATATTATCCATCTATAATTTTAGGGTTTGTAATTTTGATTTTATTTTGATAAATCTGCTTTCCAATCCTTCTAAATGTCCATATGATCATTGTATAGTAACATAAAATAGATTTTAGATTAACTTTGGACGATTTTTGGAACTTTCAAAACCATTAAAATAGATCACTGTATGTCTAAAGATTATTCAAAGTTGGCACAGTCGCTGGTTGCCCATATAGAAATTTAGGACTGTAGAAATTTTTATAGACCTTCATACTTCAAGGACTGTCAAATTTTTAACAGTCCTAATGAAAATATACTAGATTGGTGTTGAATAACAATAATGTGGGCTGTCAATGTTTTGACAATACTGACTGATGCCAGGACTGTCAAAATTAGCATTAGCCTAAGATTGTGAATTCATTTATTTTTCCACTTATATCATGCCTCATATGGTCAATTTGAATTTCAAGAACGTCTTATCATCCTAGGTCTATGTACAAACTCTTGCCTGGTCTTGGAAGTTGCAAGCTTGCTGCTTGATATAAAATTCTTAGATTTAAATTAAAAATATATACTGGTTTGGATTCTAAGTTGAATTAGAACTATGAGGTTGCATGCTGTATATGATATAAAATTCTTAGAATGAAAATTTCCAACAAAAAATGTGTAGTGTCCCGCTTCCAGCGGTTCACTAACGTAATACCTACGACTTTGACTCGGTTGAAAATGGTGTATCAGGGAAATCTTACGACCCAATCGATCACGGACGAAGTTCAATGAACCTTTCGAACTCATGAACTAGCTTCTATTGAAATGAGTCTAAGAGTTTTCGTTGGATGTTTTGCTGCTTGGTATTGTATTAATTTATATTTTTTGTGTAGCTTTCGATGATTTGGTTTTCAAAGTTTGCTTTCCTCGTTTGCGCATTTATTTCGAACCGTAAGAGAAAGAGATCGAATGATGCTAACCAAGTGTCGTTGGAATTTGAGGACACATAACCAAAGAGTGATCGTTGAGTGAGGCTTCTTCATTCTCTCGTGTTGATTCTAATTGGTTGTAGGGGAGGTTGAATAGTAGAAGAATAAGACAATGATCTGCCATTTGGATCGGAGAATTAATGGAGGAAATCGAGTTTTAAACTTTCAAAAAAATTAATTCTACCAACTGGCTTCTTGGGAAGAGAACCAAAGGCATCGCTTTAAGGAAAGAAGCAAGATTCACCAGTGGATTCGGTCCTTCGATGAATTATTTTGTCTGCACGCCCTAATAAAAGATTCTATAGTCCACTATGATGCATGTCCCTAAGTTCAAAGATATCTTATTAACAAGATAAGCTAAAAAGAGAGATAAAAATCATATGCTAGAATATAGAACTGTTGCTTTACTTGTTGCATATTAAAAGAACTGTACTACTCGAATTTTGAATTGTCATTGAACTCGTTCAGAGAATTGATGCATGACCCTTATCGATTGCTGTGAACAGAGAACTTATAGAAAACCTCTTATGGTTTGATATTGATCGTTATTGAGAGATTGAAGAGATAAGGCTCTATCGAAAAAGAGATAGTCCTGAATAGATGCATATTGTTCAACTGATGCAATCGAATTGTTTTATCTAATAGAATGCATTCATTGCATCGGTCTTTGGATAATTTGTGCACAAAAGCAGTCTCTCGAGCGGTTCCTGGGGTACTAAAAATTGTTCGGCTTGGAAGAGATAATCAAAACACCCTAAGGCTTGTATTCCTCGTGATTAGGGGGTGTGCTGTCTAATTGTCAGACTGGGCTCATAGTTCTAGCTGCTATTCACGTGTTACCCGTGAACCATCATGTACTTAGGTCACATGCTAGGTTTACCTTCTTGCATACCTAATACTTTATGCTAATACAGATACATGAGTTCATGATATATGCAAATTATGGCTAACTCGTGTGTCTGCTGCATGGATAACGACCGACCGTGGGTTAGAATTATCATATTTTGGTTCACTCTATTGTTTATGTTTCTTTGCATAAATTATTAAAAAGAACCTAGACAACTAGAAAGATCACATAATAAATATGCTAGCCTCACATATTTACTTAGTGTGGATTATTATGTGAGTTTAGCTACGGTCGCTCACCAGTACATGTGGGGTATTAACCCACGTTTGTGGGCAACTTCAGGTTCTGGGAGCGAGAGTGTGGCAAGCCTCTTGAATCTGTAGTGGCGCGTCCAATCCAGTGAAACCGTGCTCGTTGCAGCCAAGCTTTTTTCTTTCCAGTCTGCTAGTTTCCTTTCAAGTTGCAAGTTTTCTTTCAAGGTGTTTCTGATTACTGCCCTAGTACAAGGATATGATGTATGGGCATTGCAGCTAGTTTTGGGTTTGAAAGATATGTAAGACAACTATGACATATTTTGTAATCAACCAACCAAGTACATTATAATCCATTTCAAGCATTCAATAAAGAAAGTATTTTGTGTTCCTATCAAATATGTTCAAACTTTGGTTCTCTATATTTTAATATTATGTGCCTCTATATATAAATATATTGTCTATTTTGTGTTTTGTACGAGTACTATGTCTTGTGCAAGCACAACTTAGGCTTGCACGACATCACACCAAAGCGAGGACGACCTGTTCCCCAAGGCCCATAGCAAGGACGATCGGCCCTTGCGGGATCTGGGCGTGACAAAGTAGTATTAGAACACGACTTTACGTCCTTGGCCTCTTCAAATATCATTTTCAAAATGATATAATTTTACAAGTGATTTTAAAAGTCCCGATTTTTAAAAATGTTTGCAAAACAATATAAGTAAATTGCTGGTTTTAAAAGGCTCGAGTTTGAAAAGAGTATGAAAACCCATTGTCCCATACAATAAGTCCATAATATATTATGAGACTAATAAAAGCTACTCTCTTTTGTAGCAAGATTCCTAAAGCGAGTAATCTAAGGACATCGCACGCAGCGGACGTGAGCGATGACCAAATTGATAGGCTGATTAAAATGCTTAAAAATCAACAAGAACGATTCGATGCTCAACAAGAACAATTTGAGGCTCAGCAGTAAATGGCTGATGCTCGAGCCATGGCACAACAAAAAATGTTAGACTCTTTGACCAAGATAGTGACAACATTGGCAGCCAATAACAGCAATTCTGGGACAACTACAACACATGTGCAACAGCCACAACAGTGCCTCGAGGACTAGGTTTAGTAGAAGCTAATAAGCCTTAGCAAGCTGCCAGGAAGTATACCTTTAAAGGTGCTGAGTTTCTGAAGTTGAACCCTCTAGAATTTGAGGGCAGAATTGTACCGAATAAGGTGATGGACAGGGTCACAAAGTTGGAATGCTTGTTTGAATTTGTTGGGGTACCAGTGAACAAGAGGGGGCATGTGTCATCATGCAGTTGCAGTTATGCACACAGGATTGGTGGCAGGTCAAGAAGCAGGATCTCACCACAAGACATCAGGACAGAAGAATCACCTGGGAAATATTTAAGGATGCATTTTTGGAACAGTATCTCCCACCAGTCATCAGACAGAGAAAGAAGATGAGTTTACTGAACTTAAGCAAGGGAGCATGTACATCGAAGACTATGAGTCAGAATTCTCCAAGCTTGCTAAATTTGCTAGCTCGATGATTCCTAATGAGGGGCCCGTACACATCGATTCATTAAAGGCTTGAACAGTTCAAGCCTCGGAATATTCCAAAAAAGGTGAACAGCGCCCTAGACTTAAGTGCAACAATTGTGGCAAACAAAGACATGCAGTGGAGACCTGTCGTGTTGCTAATGGTGAGTATTTCAACTGCGGCCAGAAGGGCCATCTCCTGAGAAATTGTCCGACTAAGAGACCAGCTCCATATAACCGCAACGAGAATGTTGGTCGTGGTCAGAACCAGAACACAACGCAAGCTCCAATTAATAGACATACAGAATAAATGGGAAGGGCTAGAGTTTATAATCTAAATATTGAGCGAGACGAGGCGGGTCACTCTATTAGTGAGTCAGATTCCCTTGACTACTTGATGCTTTTGATTATCAACTCATTGATTCCTTAAGTTTCGAGACGAATTTTTTTCTCAGTAGGGTATTTTATAGTGTCCCGCTTTCAGCGGTTCACTAACGTAATCCCTACGTATTTGACTCGATTGAAAATTGAGTTTTGGGAAAACCTTACGACGCAATCGATCACGAATGATGTACAATGAACATGTTCAACTCATGGATCGACTTCTATTAAAATAAGTCCAAGAGTTTTCATTGTATGTTTTGCTGCTTGATTTTGTGTTTATTTTTATTTTTGTATTGATTTTGATGATTTGGTTTTTATAGTTTACTTTTCTTGCTAGCGCATTCATTTCGAATCATAAGAGAAAAAGATCGAATGATGCTAACCAAGAGTTATTACAATTTCAGGACACATAACCAAGGAGTAATCGTTGCGCGAGGCTTTTCTATTCTCTCGCGTTGATTGAATCGGTGAGTGACTTCGGCCCTTTGATGAATCCTTTTGTATGTACGCCCTAATAAAAGAATATCTAGTCCACTCCGATGCATGTCCCTAAGTTCAATGATACCTCATTTCCAAAATAAGCTAAAAAGAGAGATGAAAATCATATGCTAGAATGTATAACTGTTGTTTTACTTGTTGCATGATAAAATAACTGTATTACTCGAATATTGAATTATCATTGGACTCGTTCAGAGAATTGATACTTGACCCTTATCGAATGTTGCGAACAGAGAACTTATTATAGAAAACCTATCATGGTTTGAGATTGATCGATATTGACAGATTGAAGTGCTAAGGCTCTATCAAAAAATAGATAGTCCATAATAGATGCATATTGTTCAACTGTTGCAATAAAATTATTTTATCTGATAGAATGTATTCATCGCATGGTCTTTGGACAATTTTTGCACAAGAGTAGTCTCTCGAGCGGTTACTGAGGCACTGGGAATCGTTCGTCCTGAGAGATAATTGTAATGCCTTGAGGCATGTAGTCCTCGCGATTGGGGGGTGTCCTGTCTAATATTCAGACTGGGCTCATAGTTCCAGCTGCTATTCACGGGTTACCGGTGGACCATCATGTAGTTAGGTCGCATGCTAGATTTACCTTTTTGCATACCTAATACTTGATGCCAATACAGATACATGAGTTTATAATATATGCAAATTGTGGCTAACTCGTGTATCTGCTGTAGGAATAACGACCGACCGTGGGTAAGAATTATCATATTGTTGTTCACTCTATTGTTTATATTTCTTTGCATTAATTGTTAAAAAGAACCTAGATAACTAAAAAGATCACATAATAATTATGCTAGTCTCACATATTTACTTAGTGTGGATTATTAGGTGAGTTTGGCTACGGTCCCTCACCAGTACATGTGGGGTACTGACCCACGTTTGTGGGCATCTTTATGTTCTGTGAGCGAGAGTGTAGCAAGCCTCTTGAATCTGTAGCAACGTGTCCAATCCAGTGGAACCGTGCTCGTTGTAGCCAAGCTTTTTTTATTCCAGTCTGCTAGTTTTTTTTTCAGTTGCAAGTTTTCTTTCAAGATGTTTTTAATTACTGTCGTAGTACAAAGATATGATGTATGGGCATTGTGGCTAGTTTTGCTTTTCAAAGAGATGTAAGCCTACTATGACATATTTTGTAATCATCCAAAAAAGTATATTGTAATCCATTTCAAGTATTCAATAGAGAAAGTATTTTGTGTTCCTATTAAATGTGTTCAAACTTTTGTTCTCTGTATTTTTATATTCTGTGTCTCTATACATATTGTCTATTTTGTGTTTTGTGCAGGTACTATGTCTTGTGCAAGCGCAATTTAGGCTTGCATGACATCATGCTAAAGCGATGACGGTCGGTTCTGCAAAGCCTAAAATAAGAACGATCGGTCCTTACGGAATCGAGACGTGATAAATGGTAGGGTCTGATTAGATTGCTTGGATATTCATGAGCAACATTAGCTTCCTTAATCCGAGTCCAAGTAGAAAGATAGAATTATATGCCATGTACTATTGGTTTTTCCACTACTTCATACGTATCGTGGAAATTTACTTTGTCTACAGATTAAGCCATACGACTTCACCTGTCTCTAATATGTTTAGGAACTGTGCTTATTACTGGACTTTTAGGGGCTATCATTTCTTACTTTGTTAAACATCCACTGTATAGTCCTGTCAATCACATGCAAATGAAGATCGGCTTTGGTTTTGGGCTGATCTGTCAAGTTTAAGGACCGTCAAAATTTTGATAATTCTAACTGAAGTCAAAATTGTCAAAATTTTGACAGTTCTATATTTCCAACAGGTTATTAAATTTTGATAGTTCTGACTGAAGTCAGGACTATCTAAATTTTGACAGTCATATGTTTCCATTAGGGCTCGATTATCTGTGTATGACTATCCTCATTTTGGGAACCGATGGTCTATCCATTATCCTCTCTGAGGAAGCCCTGACATGATCATGACCATGGTGATTGTATCCTCTTGAATATGTCATATTCATCCTTTCTATTGAATTAGACTCTCTCTAAACCAGTAACATGCTCGTAATTGAGTTGATTGTAGTCAAAATCATTTAGAGAATAGCTAAGGTTCCTTCCACTACGAATAGATGCTATTTTTCAATCATCGTCATTGTAATGGTTAGAATATCCAATATCATCATAAACAAGAACATCAAAACCAAGAGAATATAAAAGTTGTCTTGTTTTTCTAGAATTTTGGATTTTAGAGTTGGACAGAACAAAGGAGGAAGAAGATGACAAAGAAAAAATACATAGCAAAAAAAACATAAAAGTTATCTTTTATACTCTCTAGTGACTAGTCCCAAGTAATTTTTTTGTGTGGTAAAATTGTAATTAAAGCAAAAAAAAAATTGGTTAGTCCCTAGTAAAAAGTGTTGTGTCCCGATAATTTTTTTAATTTAATATGCATCCAATGTCAATGGTTACAAAACTTGCGGACCCAAATGGAAGTTATGAGAGCAATTCTTATTTTATTTTAGAACGTTCAATTGCTAAAAGATATATATTGCAAGTTAATCACCGCGATAAAAAAAACTATAATACCAAATGTAAGACAAATGAAAAAGAACTTTCTTGAGGTTAACTTTCATGAGGTTTTCTATAACTCCATATATAAATGATAGACCAGAAATATCTTCACGGTAATCATGTATCGACACCATAAATAACTTCGCAAATAGCACATGGTTAGAGCATCCACATTGGAAGTAGTTTTAAGTGCTATAGTTTTGTTTTAGTCAAACTTTATAGCACTTGAGAGCTGTAGTGGACACTTGCTTACACTTGAAAAATACAAGCAAACCAAGAAATATTTCAAATTTTAATCGTGCCATAGTAAGTGAATAGTAACCAACTAGCTACGCCAGTATTCAAGATTATCAACGGTACAAAATTGTCGTATATTGTGATTTCCAACGGATTCCGACTGTTGGATAGTCCATTGCAAATTTTACCGCGATTGATTTGGACTGTTACTATACACAAAATTAAACGACAAATATAGTCTACCACATATTAATCGACAGACTATATTCGTCAAATAACCTATGAATGTTTTTTATTCTTTAGGACTGATATGATCAGTCATTTTTCTGTAAATGTGATTCAAAAAACTATACACAAAGCATATAAACACTACCAAAATATGATGAAATAGCGACGTTTTTAACGACGTCGTCTGTTAACGTCGCTAATTTTAAAGAATTTAGCGATGCAATAAATAAATGTCGATGTACGTCACTATTTGCAATGAATAGCGACTATACTTTATTTTTTGAAAGAATAGTCGCTATATTTTTTTTAACGTTGCTAAAAGTCGATAAAGTTTTTGATTTAGTGACATTTGGCGACGTCTTTACCGACGCTGTTATTTTTTAGTTAGCGACATTTATAAATATAGCATTGTCGCAAAAAAAATTCAACTGCGACGTTTAGCGACGTCTGGATCCGACCGCTAATTTCTTTTCAATATAGCGGTCGGACTTTCCTTTCCCCCATCTCACTCAAAATTTTCTCAAAGTTTTTTCTTCCCCCCCTAATCCGTCGACGACCCCCTCCGACCGTGCTCCATCGAACTCCTCCTCCTCTCCGGGCTCCACTACCGACGATCACCCCTCCTCCTCCTCCATCGAGCTCCTCCTCTCCGGGCTCCACGGCCGACGATCCCCCCTCCTCCTCTCCGGGCCCTTACTCTCCGGTCTCCTCCTCCTCTTGGCCATTCCCATCCAAAGTCAACCCCCAAGATCAGGTAAACCCTAAATCTAGCTATTTGATATGGACACGACACAGACATAGACACGAAACTGGATACGACACATATACTGACACGACAAGTCACTGACACGACACGAGATATGACACAGATCCTAACCCTATCCTCTTCAAAGCCGAGATACGACACAGACCCTAACCCTACCTGAGTTAATTAGACACAGCCTTGGGTATCGACATTGTGTACAATACGATGCAGATCTTGACTCAAGGAGAGTCGTATACACGGACACGAGAATGACTCTTCAAAGCCAAGACACGACACAATATTGGCTTCTTCTAGAACTCATATCCAACTTGGGTTAGAGCACTGTCAAACCTATCCTTGACACAAGAGTTCGTGTTCGGGTGGTTGTGGTACGGCATTGGTTTATGTATCGCGTAACCAAGGGCACAGCGTCCCCCTTGGCCCAGACGACCCCCCTCGGCTCCCCTCAACCCCGACGACCCCCTCTTCGATCAGAGGGTCATCACTACCAAAATGATTCAAATCAGCGACGAATTTAGCGACTTTGGACAACGATGTCACTAATATTAGTGAAATTAGCGACATGTTTTAAAAATGTCGCTATCAGCGACTTTCTGCGACGTTTAGCATCTTTATATGTTTGAGTGAGGGATGAGTGAGCTAGTGAGGATTAATAATCTATATAGATAGATACATATATAAGGGTATAGAAATATAAAGTTATAGAAGTAGGTATAAATATGTGTTGAGTGTCAAGAGTGAGTGGCCTATAATGTATGTTGGTACCAAGATACAAGTGTCAAGTATAGTTAGTGTCATGGGTATTTGAAAATGTATCATAGTGTCAAGATATAAGAGAGTATCAATATGAGATTGTGTACCTTGGTATGTGATATCCACATGATACACAAATACCTAGAGTGTTATCAAGTGTGAGACTGTGTACTATGTGTATATTCGACACTTCGAAGTCAAGTGTCCACATGTCTACTAGTTTTCGGATAGTCACTAATTATAAAACGGATACTCATGAACAACGATATGGATACTCACGCATCACAACTCGAATACTCAAGTATCAATAGGAGTTGTTACTTTGATGAACATGTGTTTCCATCTTTGCATCCATTTGGATAATATACTTGAATGATGTCTATTCATCTTTTCAGAAGTATCTAAAAATGATCTGAATTACTACCTGGATTATCATTCGTGGATGTACAACCGTCATCCTGATGACATATGGGATGTGTGGGATAAATTCATACTGGGGGTGGAACAGTTTCTGCAGTTCGCTAAGGTGTACCCTCAGTACATAGAAGGTACCAAAATTAAGTGTCCGTGTGTGATATATCGTAACTTAAAAAATTACTCCAAAGTGGATGTGACATATCATTTACACTCGAGGGTTTCATGACGAATTACTTTCAGTGGACCTCACACAGAGAACTTGTGTCTTTAGCATCGGAGCCGGAGCCTTATATAGAGACGTATATGGATGTGCGTGCACACCGGACGTGTGAAATTTCATAGAAGTTGATTTGGATGTACGTGCACACCGGAATTAACGCATATCCGTCGAAAAGCTCTGTATCGACCTGTTCTGACATTCATCATAATTTTGTGTATGTCTGTCATTTTGCAATAAAAATTACGCTATCGGATTCGTAGCATTACGCTAGACCTGTGACCCAAGTTTGGTTCAATTCTGAGAATATTGACAAAATATCGTTTCGTGGGCCCCACGGTTCCACTTGATGGGCGATTTCATGACTAGCTCATCGGAATCCAGTTTTGGACATTCTGTTGGTTTTATGCTATCGTTCTGGACTCATAGACACTAAAGTTGGCAAGTTTGGAGAACTTTGTCTCTAACACATTTTTTGGTGCGACGTGGGCCACATGTGGACCTCGCTTTGACCACAAAATGTCAATTCTACCTGTGTATTCAAATTGGACTTATGGATAGTCAATCCTAGCTATTTCAAGTATTCTGAGAGCAATTATGATATTTTTTTCAGCATCCGAAGGTGTACCTGGAGATTTTACTCTTACAGGAGTAATTGACGGGGCTAAAAATCCAAGCAAGTGTACCTTGCCAACTTGTAGTAGTTTCTATGATATTAATTGCTTGTATTCTTTTTATATATATACTTTTGTGATATACCTATTCAACCTAGGACCGTGAGACATTGCTTAACGTTCGAACAAGATTCAGATGTCGACGCCGTACGCGGAGTCGTGTAACATCACTTAGAGATTTGATACCACGATCCTATATATATTCTTATGTGCTTGCTTTACAAAGTACGTCATACCATAGGATACTTGACACTATTCATATAACAGAATCTTTTCTGAGTTATTCATTGCGATTCTTTATAGGCTTACAGGATTCGTGACATGAGACTTGCATATACATAGATACCATTATGACTTGATGTACTAGATAGAGGTCATGATCTTGCGTGTTATGGACATGAGATATTATGGATATGAGATATGAGGTTACATTGGATGGGGAGAGATATACAGGCTACAGGCTGATTATATATATATATATATATATATATATATATATATATATATATATATATATATATATATATATATATATATATATATATATATACTTTGTAACACCCTGTTCCGCTCAGGCGGACTACCGATTCAAACGGCGAAAGTGCAATGTCCCGACCCGCTTTGCTCAGGCGAGAATACTCGTTTGAGGCAAAGAATATCCAGACTTGTCCCTACAGGATTTCGGCTTAGGCTTTCAGAGGCTCGCTTGACGTATCGCTCAACCGAGGCAAATTATCACTAAGGTGGGTGGCTATGGTGAACTTGTCTTTGCTTAACCAGCACACATAAAATATGGAATGATACATGCTAGTCGCTAGGTGAATCACCCCCTGCATGCTAATAAGAATCTAACGCACCTAGCTAAGGGAATAATCCCAACTTGTATTGCTTGTGATTGAACATGGAAATAAAATATTGCTTATATTCAGACCCTCGCATGCTAAGTTCCCTTACGGTTTTACCTCTCGGCTTACCTTCGGGTCCGAGCCAACGTGTTTGCTTAAGTCCCTTAGAAACGCATGCTTTCCTGCTTATAAATGTCTAATGTTATTCGTATTGTTCATGCATTGAGTCAGCCAGGAGACTATCAAATAGCTCTTCTGTGCAATTGAACCTGTAAGTATCCGGGACAGTTAGGTCACCAAGGCAAATCCTCGCACCAGGGGCATGCATCAAGGCAAGTGAATACTGAACGAGAATCTTGTCAAATTACAACTGAATGATAATCACATCCAAGCTACATCTGAACGAGAATCACGTCAATCATGAATCCCAGCTCGTGGAGCAAACACTCGGTTTAGATCATGAATAATGGATTATCATATCAAGTTGTGAATTTGGAAAGACCCTGACCTGCATGTCGCAGACAACTTGGAAACAAGGTCATTGGGTTCCACGGACGGTTTCTGGGGCACCGGGGCCGATCCGATCCGGATGGACTTCATGATAGTCTCACGCATATGGACATGATGGACTGTAGCACTCACGAATCTTGGCTATATGCCATCCTTGTTTAAGACTATAACTCGTCATTTATGGCTATGCCAGCGGCTCATGTTCATATAGATAAGTCATCCTCGTTTAGCGGCTACCCGCGTGTGAGTCATTGCATCGCATCAAAGAACAACTGAACACCTGAACGATATAACAACACTCGTGTTTGTATATGTTGCTGCCTTGATATTCATTATGAATGCTCATGCTTGAATTAACAATGTTTGCCTTGGACAAAGACGGTAAAATGGTAAGTTGGTAAGTCTCGCCATGTTTTCTCTCATGTCGCATGGTGCACTGGCACACGAGTTAGGCTATTCAAATCTTGCATGAAATTGATCCTAAGGCAACTAGAAAGACAACATAATAGTTGGTGCACGGAACCTATATTACGTGTTTGGATTTGTCGAGAGGGCGAGTAGCCTCCCCATCAGTGCATTCAATGTACTGATTACCCACCAGATCGTTTGCAGGGTGCAGAAGAACCTCGTTCGGTGCAGATGCCTCCTTCGTGAGTGCTAAGGCATGGAGTTTACTCTGGAGCCTTGGGGTACTGCGTCTGGAACTGAAGCACATATACAAGACATAATATTGGAACATAGCCCAAACTTTGTCGGAACATCGTCTGTACAATCATTCCACAATTATAGCCACTTGGCACGCTTTTACTGTTTCAGAGAGAGAGAGGCTTGAGCGAATTATAATCTCGGCCAACCGTTGCCTGTAATACTTTTTTATATCAATAAAGAGTTTTACTTCAAATTATGTTATTCAAAGCTTTTGTCGACTCAGTGAACTTGTTACCGATCGCCTATGCGTTCATGACTCCGGTGGACTCGGACAATCTATGCGACTATGTGGCTTAGAACTCTTATCGCCAGCCAATAAACTATGGCCTTGCACGGGCGTAGCTCACGCTCGTGCGGCATCACGCCCAGATAGGTCAAACAATCGTTCCGCGGGAGCGCTGGCGCGGTGATTCTCGCCTAGCAGGAACGACCGATTTGCCTGCGGGAGATCGGGGCGTGACAGAATGGTATCAGAGCTTGGCTTATACGCCGTTGAACTTTATTTCGATTATCTCAATTTTGAATGCTCATTCGTGGGTTATGGGCGCGCTCTCTCTCAAATATCCCAAACAAAATGTTCCAATAATAAGTCTAAATACTTTTAAAATGCATTTTGAATGATATGATTGCTTGTATGAAATTGTGATATGAGTGGCCTTTGTGCCAACATATGCGAGACCCTTGAGATTATCGCTAGTAGCTTATCCGATTTTACTATCTCTAAGTTTGGTTGAATGCATCTGTTTGAGGGGCGTCTTGAACTTGTGCACGATCCAAGACTCAAGAAAATGTGAAACTTGAGTGCTAAGACTTCGCTAACGCCGAGCTAGTAAAATGCATGTGCTTGAGGGGCACTTCGAGTATATGTACGATCCAGACTAGCGATATACCGATCTCGATGCTAGTGCAAGTGAATATCCATCTGAACAAGTAGAACGACTTGTATAGGTTTTCCTCAGCCTTATATCGTTAAATCAAAATTGATTGAAACGTACTGCTTGCCCTCAGTAAGTCTCGAGGACGAGACTTTTTTTGAGCAGGGTATGATGTAACATCCTGTTCCGCTCAGGTGGACTGTCGATTCAAACGACGAAAGTGCAATATCCTGACCCACTTTGCTCAGGCAAGAATACTCGTTTGAGGCAAAGGATGTCCAGATTTGTCACTACAGGATTTCGGCTTAGGCTTTCAGAGGCTCACTTGACGTATCGCTCAACCGAGGCGAATCATCGCTAAGGTGGGTGGCTACGGTAAACTTGTCTTTGCTTAGCCAGTACACATAAAATATGGAATGATACATGCTCGTCGCTAAGTGAATCACCCCTGCATGCTAATAAGAATCCAGCGCACCTAGCTAAGGGAATAATCCCAACTTGTATTGCTTGTGATAGAATATGGAAATGAAATATTGCTTATATTCAGACCCTCACATGCTAAGTTTCCTTACGGTTTTACCTCTCCGCTTACCCTTAGAAACACATGCTTGCCTGCTTACAAATGTCTAACGTTATTCATATTGTTCATGCATTGAGTCAGCCAGGAGACTATCAAATAGCTCTTCTGTGCAATTGAACCTGCAAGTATTCGGGACCATTAGGTCACCAAGGCAAATCTTCGAACCAGGGGCATGCATCAAGGCAAGTGAATACTAAATGAGAATCCTGTCACGTTACAACTGAATGCTAATCACATCCAAGCTATATCTGAACGATAATCACGTCAATCATGAATCCCAGCTCATGGAGCAAATGCTCGGTTCAGATCACGAATCATGGATTATCATATCAAGTTATGGATTTGGAAAGACCCTGACCTGCATATCGCGGACAACTTGAAAACAAGGTCATTGGGTTCCACGGACGGGTTTCGGGGCACCGGGGCCAATCCGATCTGGATGGAACTTCACTATAGTCTCACGCATCTGGACATGATGGACTGTAGAACTCACGAATCTTGGCTACATGCCATCCTTGTTCAAGACTATAACTCGTCCTTTATGGCTATGCCAGCGACTCATGTTCATATAGATAAGTCATCATCGCTTAGCGTCTACCCGCGTGCGAGTCATTGTATTACATCAAAGAACAACTGAACACCTGAACGATATAACAACACTCGTGTTTGCATATGCTGCTGCCTTGATATTCATTATGAATGCTCGTACTTGAATTAACAATGCTTGCCTTGGACAGGGAAGGTAAAATGGTAAGTTGGTAAGTCTCGCCGTGTTTTCTCTCATATCGCATGGCGCACTGCCACACGAGTTAGGCTATTAAAATTTTGCATAAAACTGATCCTAAGGCAACTAGAAAGAAAATATAATAGTTGGTGCATGGAACCTATATTACGTGTTTGGATTTGTCGAGTGGGCGAGTAGCCTCCCCACCAGTGTATTCAATGTACTGATAACCTACCAGATCGTTTGCAGGGTACGGGAGAACCTCGTTCGGTGCGAATGCCTCATTCATGCATGCTAAGGCATGGAGTTCAGTCTGGAGCCTTGGGGTGCTGCGTCCGGAACTGAAGAACATATACAAGACATAATATTGAAACATAGTCCGAACTTTGCCTGAACATCGCCTGTACAATCATTCCACAATTGTAGCCACTTGGCACGCTATTACTGTTTCAGAGAGAGAGGCTTGAGCGAATTATAATCTCGGCCAAGCGCTGCCTGTAACACTTGTTTATATCAATAAAATTTTTTACTTCAACTTGTGTTATTCAAAGCTTTTGTCGACTCAGTGAACTTATTATCGATCGCCTATGCGTTCATGACTCCGCTGCACTCGGACAATCTGTACGAATATGTGGCTTAGAACTCTTACCGCCTGCCAATGAACCATGACCTTGCACGGGCGTGGCTCACGCTCATGCGGTACCACGCCTAGATGGGTCAAGTGATCATTCCGCGGGAGCACTGGAGCGGTGATTCTCGCCTAGCGGGAACGACCGATTTGCCTACGAAAGATCGGGGCATGACATACTTTACTACTTGATGTGCTTTAGTCTCTGTACCAGAGCTTGGCCCATTACATGATATTCTTGCTACTACAGGCTTCCCGATACAGAGCTTGTAATGGTCTCAGCCTGAGTACCAGTGATGCTCTCATTTGTATTTTACATAGCTGGTTACATAGCTTGTCCTGGGGATCTATTTTTATATTTACTGTATTTTTTTTTGGCTTGAGCATTTCTTGTACCTTGCTATCTCCCCTGAGGACCTAGATCCGGATTATCTTCCCAGGTACAGCAAAGGAGGATTACCCCTAGGTTTACGGGACAGGAGTTGACGCTGGAGCAGTACTAGCACCAGAGGACGAGGTTGTGCCGGAGGATTTCTCCTGAGTATTTCAGTTTCATACTCAGTTATTTATGCTCATTGTCATTTCATATATTGACTCATAGACATATGTATTATTCTTTTTCCTTTATTGTGTCGGGTTGTTCCCTGAGACACTATTTACTTTGACTTATTGATGGAGTATTTTCTTTATCTATTATCTTGGCTGATTTATCATATTGACTTGTGTTTACTTTCTGTGGATGAGATTAGAATTATACTGTGATAGATATTATAGATTGCATTTATATTTATTACAGCTTAAGTGCACTCTAACGGGTCCATTAAATTGGGTTTGTCCATTGGAGTTGTGCGTCTGGCCATTGCCACATGGCTAGTTCCTCGATATTTTGGGACTGGGGACGTGACATAGTTTTTGTAGTGGCCCATACAGGTCTACGACTATATTGCTTCAATTTTAACTAAGGAACCGAGCAAGCCTGCAATTAGGATAGGATAAATTATAGGATCTCATCCACTTGTTGATCTGTTCTTGACCTCTATATCGACTTCAAAATAATTTCTTGACTTGCATCCTGTCTTGATTCCTCTGTGCGATTCTCATAGTTTACTTTAAATATAACATAATGGATCCATGAACCAGCAACGAGACTCCCGTGGGTATACCACAAGGTACTGTGGTCACCTATGACGATAGGATAACACCATTGGATGAAGATCCATCCACTCAACAAAGCAATCAAGCAGATCAGCACGCCTCTAGGTTTCGGCGAGACGATATTCCACCACCACTGTAGTTTACTCAACTGATGCCCATTTTTCCACTAGGACAGCCTATGGACGGACAACAGATGTTCCAAATACTCTATGCAATAATAAAAGAACAATAACAGGTTCATCAAGAGGCCCAGCAACGCCAGGCGGAGAACTTGAGGAACAGCTTAGTGACAACACTGGAGCAAGCGAACCCACCAGCTAGACGGCCATCGACGGGATCTATCACTGATTTTCGATAGCTGAAGCCCCGTACCTTTTTAGGCAAGGAGGAGCCCACTGAAGTTCATGAGTGGCTCACAAACACTCTACACCAATTAGAAGCAGTTGAGCTTCCGAGGGAGCGTTGGATGACTGCCATCAGTATGCAGTTGACGGGCAATGCATATCACTGGTGGCTATCTGAGGAGAGACGGCTCGGACTGGACCGAGTCACTTGGGAGGAGTTCTCTAGACTTTTTCAGGAGATGCACATTCCAGCCATTGCCAGAGCGAAACTTAGGGATATGTTTAATCGCCTCATTCAAGGCAACATGACGATAAAAGAGTATAATGTAGAATTCATCTACTGAGTCGCTTTGCCCCTACTCTGATTCTGACGAAAAAGGAGAAGGCGAAGAAGTTCTTTGACGGATTTAGTTTTGAGCTACAGAGATTGATCGGCTCCGTTGCACCTACTTTATACATGGACGTTCTTGCTGCAGCACGACGCATGAAGCACGTCACCAGGAGAGAGTCCAGCCTAAAATGATCGTTCACATCAGCACCAGCCAGAGCACCACACGGGGAGCCTGCAAAGCGACCCCATAGGAACCTACCACCGAGAGCAGCATCAAGAGCCCCATCCCTTCCTAATTGTCACTACTGTGACAAGGTAGGCCATATTGAGAGAGAGTGCATGATGTATTCCATCTCTCATAGCTGAGGAGGTACGTGACTGACCTAAGTCATATAGTCGATCATTCTGATATTTTCAGTGGGACCGAGCT
Source organism: Iris macrosiphon (assembly GCA_036927795.1). NCBI lineage: Eukaryota > Viridiplantae > Streptophyta > Magnoliopsida > Asparagales > Iridaceae > Iris > Iris macrosiphon. The sequence continues at coordinate 44,706,919 of JAYESA010000020.1, forward strand.
TGAGGTATGAGGAACATCCAGTTGGGATACTTGACATAAGTAAGAAGATATTAAGGGGTCACATAATCAGATTGGATCGGGTAGCTTGGAAACATCATTCCTCAGACGAATTCACTTGGGAGCGAGAGGATATCATACGCCAGCGTTATCCTCACTTATTCGAAGATGCAAGTATGACCTAAGAACTACCTATAGGTTACCATGTCTTTTTAAATTCCTTAGTTGTTTAATTCTTAATTGCGATGACGTAATTCTTTTAAGTTGGATAGATTGTAAACACCCTAATTTTTTAGAAATTAAATTTTAATTTTAAAATTTATAATTACTGAGTTTAAGAGAGAATTTTTTGTAATATTTTATCCATTTATAATATAGAATATTCATCGATTTATAATTATGTATATTTAATTAATTAATAATATAGTGTAGAAAATATATTTTTTGGTGTAAAACTATTAATAGAGTATTGTATAATTTTATGAAATTTATTAAGGTTAAAAACTATTTTTAGATGGCCATAAACATATATATATATATATATATATATATATATATATATATATATATATATATATATATATATATATATATATATATTGATTTATTTTAAACCAACCCAAACCAACATAAACCAAACCAAACCAACCCCAACCGGATCTGACCCGTACTCGCAGACTCGTAGACACGATAACTCATAGACCCGCTGCTACAGTACCCCCAAACCCCCCCAGCCCGCGAACCCCCCTTCCCCTCCCGTCAACGGCCACGACCCCTCCATTCCCCTTCTGTAACTTCCTTCCCGTCACCCTATATATAACACCACCACCCTCAGAGCAACCACCATCATCTCCTTTATCACTCCGACCATCCCTGACTGCCGATGACCACTGGACCGTCTCTACCGCATGCCGCAAGCCGCCGCCGAGCAACCGCCCAAATCCTGAGCAGTAGCAGAGCAGTGAGGTACACTACTTCTCGCCCCAATATCTTCCTTCACTGTAAACCAATTAACAACCTGTCGAATCCTATGCGAAGATCACATGACCCCCTTGATCCCTGTGTAATTAGTTTAACCTATCGTGTCCTGTGTCGGTCGTAATTTGTGACGCAAAACAGAAAACATGACCCAGTTTGTAGATCAGAAACTGTTCCAAGTACGCGTGTTTGAGTCCCGTTAACTTCATAACGGCATGCGATACTAAAATTCTATTTGAACAGTAATTTAGACTGCATAAACAAGTTTTAAACTCTTTAATTAGTTTATTTTAATTCGATGTATGCTGTGTTTTATTTGTTGTTGAAATTGACGGCAAACTTGGTTTTTTTAATCCGAATTTTCCTGAAACGGGGTACGTTCCACTAAATGAGGTGACTTCGTCGTGTGTGAATTACACAGAAAGGTGTATATCGTTAACATGAACGTGTAGGATTTTGCGAAAGTTGATTTGGATGTGCGTGCACACCGAAATTAACGTGTATCCGTCGAAAAGCCCCGTATCGACTTGTTCTAACACTCGTCATAATTTTGTGTGTGCCTGTTATTTCACAACAAAACTTGCGCCATCGGATTCGCAGCAGCGTTACGCTGGACCTGTGACCCAAGTTTGGTTCGATTCTGAGAACGTTGACGAAATACCGTTTCGTGGGCCCCACGGTTCTACTTGACGGGCGATTTTGTGACCGGCTCATCGAAATCCAGTTATGGATGTTTTATTGGGCTTATGCTATCGTTCTGGACTCGTATACACTAAGTTTGATGAATTTGGAGAACTTTGTCTATAGAATATTTTTCAGTGTGAAGTGGGCCACATGTGGACCCCGTTTTGACCAGAAACTGTCAATTCTGCCCCTGTGTCCAAATTGGACTTATGGGTAGTCAATCCAAGTTATTTCAAGTATTCTGAGAGCAATGGTGATGTTTGCTTCAACATCCGGAGGCTTACGTGGAGATTTTACTATTACAAGAGCAATTGACGGGGCTCAGAACCCAGGCAAGTGTACCTTACCAACTTGTAGTAGTTTCTGTGATATTAATTGCTTGTGTTCTTTCTATATATATACTTCTATGATGTACCTGTTTAACCTAGGACCGTGAGACATTGCTTAACGTCCGAACTAGATTCGGGTGTCGACGCCGTACGCGAATTCAGACTAACATCACTTAGAGAGTTGATACCACGATACTATATATTTTTATGTGCTTGCTTTACCAAGTATGTCATACCATAGGACACTTGATATAATTCATGTGACATAATCTTTTCTGAGTTATTCATGGTAATTATGTATAGGATTACAGGATTCGTGACATGAGACTTGCATATACATAGATATCATTATGACTCGTTGTACTAGCTAGAGATCATGATCTTGCATGTTATGGACATGAGACATTGTGAACATGAGACGTGAAGTTACATTGGGTGGGGAGACACACACAGGCTATAGGCTGATTATATATATATATTTTACTACTGGAGGTGCTTTAGTCTCTGTTCCAGAGCTTGGCCCATTACGTGATATTCTTGCTATTATGGGCTCCCCGACACAGAGCTTGTAGTGGTCTCAGCCTGAGTACCAGTAATGCTCTCATTTGCATTTCACATAGCTGGTTACATTGCTTGCCCTGAGGATCTATTTTTATATTTACTGTATTTTATTTGGCTTGATTATTTTTTGTACCTTGCTATGTCCCCTGAGGACCTGGATCCGGATTATGTCCCCAGGTACAACAGAGGAGGATTACCCTGAGGTTTATGGGACAGTAGCTGACACTGGAGCAGTACAAGCACCAGAGGACGAGGTTGTGCCAGAGGATTTCTCATGAGTATTTCAGTTTCATACTCAGTTATTTATGCTCATTGTTATTTCATATCTGGATTCATGAACATATGTATTATTCTCTTTTCTTTATTGTGTCGGGTTATCCCCGAGACACTATTTACTTCGACTTGTTGATGGACTATTTTCTTTATCCATTATCTTGACTGATTTATCATATTGACTTGTGTTTACTTTCTGTGGATGAGATTAGTGTAGTGTCCCACTCCGCGTAGGCACTATGTACAAGAGATATCGCTTTGCTTGCTCGAGCGAAAGCCTTCTCGAAGTATTCATCGATCGAAACACAAGACGATTGATCTAAGTGAGTGGGCATAACTGCATTCTCTGATTCTTGTACGCCTTAATAATGAATCTGAGTTTTCTACTGCTTGTTCTAAGAAGATAGTTTTATAATAAGAATGATAGAATCCGACTCTGCATACGTAATAAGAGAACTCATATTGCTTGTTATTGAAACGAAACTGCTTGCCTGACTAGAGAACATGAATGCTTGTCTAAAAGAAATAAAACCATTTTTATGCTAAGAAAAGATAGAAATATTACATGCTTAGTTACACGTAGACCGCTATCGAACGAACCACTGACATGCTAATAAACAAGAGTAAAAGAAGTTCATATGTTTTCATCGAATGCTAAACAAGAATAGAACTACATGCTTGTCTAGAGAGATAGTGGAATGACTACTATGCTTGCTTTAATAATAGATTGCTTGCATGTTCGCTATAGCACTAAAGAGATACAATTGCATCCTAGATTTATGAATTGTTCTTGCTTGTTACTTGTTAAAAGAGCTAGATTACTTGAACATATTTCATTGATCGCTTGTAATAAGATAGAACTGCATGAATAGCTTGAACTTGTGGATATAAACTAATAGTCCGTCCTGAGGCTTGAAGTCCTTACTTACGGGAGGATGTGGCTATTAAGCAAGAGTATTGAGAGCTCCAGCTCTATAGCTTGATAGATATGCTTGCTTGCTTTGCTTGCTTGCTTGTTCTAGATTATGTGCATCATATGGTATTTATCTGATAGAAGTGCATTCATGTATCGGTCTGACAACTTGTGCACAAGGTTTATCTCTCGAGCGGTTCTTGGGCACTGGGGATCGTTCGGTCTGGGAGAGATCTGAAACACCATGAGGCTAGAAATCCTTATTTACGGGTGGATGTGAATTTTAGTGTAGTACTGAACCATGAGTCTTGGCTGCTATTTTGAGCGTATTTTAGTGTATAGCAACCATATGTTTCAGCAGCTATTAGCCGATCTGTCATTAGTGAGATAGGCTTGTACGTCCCACTTTCTAATCCCGTAGAGGGGACCATCATGTATTTAGGGCTCATGCTAGGCTAGCCTTCTTGCATACCTAACTGTTTGATATAGAGACGGACAGAAAAGATAACCTTGTTTATATATATATATATATGCATATGTTACTAACTTGTATGTCTGCTGCAGGGATAACCGTTCAGCTATGGGTAAAGATCACTGAATAAGTGATCACTTGTATTTCCTTATGTCCCTTATCATTTATGATAAATGTGATACATCTATTTTACATTGAATATGTTGCTGCCCCTTTTGCATTAAATTGTATAGTCCACTTGTTGCACTTATCTTGATTCGAGATGAACAGTCCACTTGAGATAATTTTTGTTCCTAAGAGATCGAATATGGCTCACAATACATGTTGCACACTACACGATAGAACATTGTCTCTATAGCCTGCTTGTATGTATTGAATATGTAAACTGCTTCCAAAGCTATATTTTCGAAAAGTAAACTGACTCAAATCCTGTGCTGCATAAAATAAACATAGGTAAAAGTAGCAAGTCACTAGTAATGTAATATTTTGCCATATGCTTAATCAGTGTGGATTTCAGGGGGTGTTGCTTCTGTTCGTTGATTTTATACTCACCAGTACTTTCTCCAAAGTGCTAACCCACCAACAGTTTGCTTGTTCTCAGGTGCTGGATCGTCCGAGGAAGCGATAGCCGTGCCTTATTCCCAGGACCCAAAAATCTGGAGTCGATGCCTTGAGCCGTATCGAGATTGCTTTGAGCTGCTTTTGTATAGAGGGACATAATGTATGGAATTGTGTCATTGTAATCGATAGAAAGAGATTGCTTGAGCGATCTGTAACCACGGCCAAGCGCCACTTGTAACACTTTTGAATATCAATAAAGATTCTTGTTTCTTTATGCCATTATGTTTTTTACTTTTCTGTAATATATTTCGTTGCTTCCGTTTTGAATAGCTTACTTGTCCTTGTTCAATCTTTGGCCTTGTGCAAGAGCAAATTAGGCTTGCACGGCATCACGCCCAAGAGAGGACGATCGGTTCCATAGGGACCAAGTGAGGACGATCGGCCCCTGCGGGACCGGGACATGACATAATGGCATCAGAGCTACTCGATTCTTTGCCCATTCTATTGCCTTCGACTCATAGATGTGCCTGATATTGTGATGCAATGAGTATTCCATACAATAAGTCCATAGATATTCTCAAAGTTGTCGACAAAAGTTTTTTTGGATTTGTTTTATTGCTTGAGATGTGATTTATGATTTCTGATGGCTAGAGTTTTATTGAGTTCTGGATTGCTAGAGTTTTCGATTGAGGATGGTAAGGGATGAGGACTATCGCTGTTCGGGATACCAAAAGTTTGTCCTTGAAGTTTCAAGGATGAAACTATTTATTGGTGGGTAAGTATGTAGTACCCCGCTCCGCGTAGGCACTATGTACAAGAGATATCACTTTGCTTGCTCGAACGAAAGCCTTCACGAAGTGTTCGCCGATCAAAAAATAAGACAATTGATCTAAGTGAGTGGGAAGAACTACATTCTCTGATTCTTGCATGCCTTAATAATGAATCTGAGTTTTTTACTGCTTGTTCTAAGAAGATAGTTTTATAAGAATAATGATAGAACCTGACTCTGCATGCTTAATAAGAGAACTCGTATTGCTTGTCATTGAAACAAATCTGCTTGCCTGACTAGAGAACTTGAATACTTGTCTAAAAGAGATAGAACCATTACCATGCTAAGAAAAGATAGAAATATTGCATGCTTAGTTACACGGACACCGCTATCGAACGAACCGCTGCCATGCTAATAAACAAGAGTAAAAGAAGTTCATATGTTTCTATCGAATGCTAAACAAGAATAGAACTACATGCTTGTCTAGAGAGATAGTGGAATGACTACTATGCTTGCTTTAATAATAGATTGCTTGCCTGTTCACTATCATACTAAAGAGATAGAATTACATGCTAAATTTATAGAATTATTCTTGCTTGTTACTTTTTAAAAGAGCTAGATTGCTTGAACATGTTTCATTGATCGCTTGCAATGAGATAGAATTGCATTAATAGCTTGAACTTGTGCATCTAGACTAATAGTCTGCCCTGAGGCTTGAAATCCTTACTTACGGGAGGGTATGGCTATTAGGCAAGAGTATTGAGAGCTCCGGCTCTATAGCTTGATAGATATGCTTGCTTGATTGTTCTAGATCATATGCACCATATAGTATTTATCTGATAGAAGTACATTCATGCATCGGTCTGACAACTTGTGCACAAGGTTTATCTCTCGAGTGGTTCCTGGGGCACTGGGGATCGTTCGTCCTGGAAGAGATCTGGAACACCCTGAGGCTAGAAGTCTTTATTTACGAGAGAGTATGACTTTTAGTGTAGTGCTGAACCATAAGTTCCGGCTGCTATTTTGAGCGTATTTTAGTGTATAGCAACCATGCGTTTCAGCCGCTATTAGCCGATCTGTCATTAGTGAGATGGGCTTGTACGTCCCACTTGCTAATCCCGTGGAGGGGACCATCATGTAGTTAGGGCACATGCTAGGCTAGTCTTCTTGCATACCTAACTGTTTGATGCAGAGTTGGGCAGGGAAAGAGAACCTCGCTTATAAATATGCATATATTGCTAACTTGTATGTCTGCTATAGGGATAACCGTTCGGCCATGGGTAAGGATCACTGAATAAGTGATCACTTATATTTTCTTGTCCCTTATCATTTATGCTAAATATGATACATCTGTTTTACATTGAATATGTTGCTGCTGTCCCTATTGTATCAAATTGTATAGTCCACTTATTGCACTTGTCTTGATTCGAGATAAACAGTCCACTAGAGATAACTTTTATTCCTAAGAGATCGAATATGGCTCACAATACATGCTACGTACTGCACGATAGAACATTGTCTCTATAGCTTGCTTGTATGTATTGAATATGTAAACTGTTTCCAAAGCTATATTTTCGAAAAGTAAACTGACTCAAATCCTGTGCTGCATGAAATAAACATAGGTAAAAGTAGTAAGATCACTAGTAATATAATATTTTTCCACCTGCTTACTTAGTGTGGGTTTCAGGGGGTGTTTCTTCTGTTCGTTGATTTTATACTCACCAGTAATTTCTCCAAAGTGCTGACCCACCAACAGTTTGCTTGTTCTCAGGTGCTGGATCGTCCGAGGAAGCGATAGCCGTGCCTCATCTCCAGGACCCGAAAATCTGGAGTCGATGCCTTGAGCCGTGTCGAAATTGATTTGAGCTGCTTTTGTATAGAGGAACATAATGTATGGAACGGTGTCGTTGTAATCAAGAGAAAGAGAGTGCTTTAGCGATCTGTAACCTCGGCCAAGCGCCACTTGTAACACTTTTGAATATCAATAAAGATGCTTGTTTCTTTATGTCATTGTGTTCTTTACTTTTCTGCAATATATGTCGTTGCTTCCATTTTGAATAGCTTACTTGTCCTTGTTCAAGCTTTGGCCTTGTGCAAGCGTAAATTAGGCTTGTACGACATCATGCCCAAGCGAGGACGATCGGTTCCGTAGGGACCAAGCGAGGACGATCGGCCCCTGCAGGACCGGGGCGTGACAATTATAATTATACTGTGATAGATATTGTAGACTATATTTATATTTATTACAGGTTAAGTGCACTCTAACGAGTCCATTAAATTGAGTTTTCCTATTAGAGTTGTGCTGCTGGCCATTGCCACGTGGCTAGTCCCTCGGTATTTTGGGATTGGGGCATGACAGCCGGGCCTAGTTTCGATCCGGATAATCATGATGTAGCTGAGGAGGTACCAAATACTGATAATACAAAGTTCATGGAGTAACTGGAGAATGCATGTCACGACCCGATCCCAATAAACTGGGTCCAGTCGGATCATGCCCAGCCTGCACCGTTGTGAGACGGCGGCAGTAAGCTGTATCAATCCGTAGTAACACACAGACATCCAGAACACATGAAGGAAATTCAATTTTTATTGCTAAGTCTGAAAGGAAATTCTCATACAAGCAAAGATCAAACAAAACATGGTCCTGGGTTATTACTTCAACCCTGCTTATTACAATTTGGAAAATCAAAGGGAAGCAACTAAACATCGGCCTCCTGGCTAGGTTCCGCTAGGGCATCAGTACTCTGGTCCGGACCATAAAAGGTATCATACTCATCATCGTCACCGCAATCACCTAAAATTGTTAATCTCCAGTCAGGAGGGAGCAAGAACATATATCCAATTCCAGCATCTTAATAATAATTAAAATGATGCAATGAAATAGTTTTGAACAATATTTATATTTTTGTATGCAACAAATATGAGACAAGAACAGTAAATGTCGATGAAGCAATGATGACAAACTACGATCACTAAAGTGTTTTGAGAAAGGTAGCATCCCGTGGCCGGCTGGGGTTGGAGGCAATCTGTGTTCGCGTGAACACGGTGCGGCGTCAGTCCAGTGAGGTTGGACTTCAGCTATCCACAATGAGGCAATAAGGGGCTTTGACCACGGGTGCTAACCTTTCTCCCCAGTTCCCAAGGCAATAGTCAATGAGTCAATGAGTCAATGAGTCAATCAATCAGTCAATCAGTCGGTTCCGTGAAATCAAGTGTCGTCCCAATATATCTATATGACATGCAACATATTTAATTACAACTAAAATACCGGTTTTGAATTATATGAAACTTGCCTGGAGTTGGTTGGTGACGCGAGTGAGATGTCGCGACGGTCTCAACCTTAGTTACAGGGACCTACAATTATTAATAATCTGATTTTAGAATTAAACAAAGGGTTTTAATTTGTCTTGATTAGTTAACTAAGTTAATGATTTAAATCCAACGATCGATTAAAATAATAATAATAATTTGTATTAGTGATTTAGTAAAACAAAACCCTTTTTAATAATAATGAAACTTTATTTATTTTATCGTATAAAAATATTTTATGGTAAAATGTCGTTTTGTTTCTGATAGGATAATAGGAAAGAACGATTTTAATAAAAATAATATCGTTTGTTTTTAGCAATTAATTTATAAGAGAAACAATATTTTGGAAAACCTAACATATTATATTTTGAATACTGAAAATCATTTCAGAATTATATATTAAATAATTACTAATTAGTATTTAAATACTAAAAATCATTACGAAAATTATCTATTAAGTAATTACTAATTAGTATTTAAATACTAAAATCATTTCAGAAATTATCTATTAAGTAATTACTAATTAGTATTTAAATACTAAAATTATTTCAGAAATTATCTATTAAGTAATTACTAATTTAGGTAATATTTAATAAGGTTTTTATTTTATAATATATATATAATTAGTATACGTATTTGCAGATCGTTGTATCGAATCACTAATTAATTAACAACCAATGTAGGGCTGGGATCCGGTCAGGCCGACCCGCCCGACCCGCTAAGCGTAGGGCTGGGCCGGTTGAGCCAATGGGCTCGGCCCACTGGGCCGGGCCGGGCCCTAAACGAAAAAAATAAAAATAAAAATAAATAAATAATAATAATAATAATTAACAGAATTAATTAATTAATTATAAAAATAGTTTTTAGGCTTTTAAAAATAGGTCTGAGGCCCAATAAAATCCCAGAAAATTATCCCAAGTCCGGTTTTCTATTTTACACCCAAAAATGTTATTTTCTTGATATTTTAATATTATTTATTGCCAACTAAAAATCATTTATTAATTAAAAGCCTTGATTTTAATTTCAGAAAATTCCCGAAAAATTCCAGAAAAGTAGGAAAAATCCAAGATTTAATAATTAAGAAAAATCAGGGGTTTACAACCTACCCAACTTATAGAAATTTCGTCCTCGAAATTAACTACAATTGAAGGGAGAAACAAGGGTAAACATGCCTTAAAACAGATGAGGGTACTTCTGCCTCATCTCAGCCTCTCGTTCCCAAGTGGATTCGCCTGGGGAGTGGTGGAGCCACTGAACCTTGACCAGTGGAATCACGGTGTTCCGCAACTGCTTTTCCATACGGTCTATGATCCTCACTGGCTGCTCCGGTACCGTAAGACTTGGCCCAATCTCCAACTCCGAATGATCCAGGATGTGGCTCGGGTCCGGAATGTAACGCCTCAGCTGCGATACATGGAAGACGTTGTGTACGCCTTCAAGATTAGGTGGTAACGCCACTCTGTATGCCACCTCTCCCACTCTGCTCAATATCTCGAATGGGCCGATATACCTGGGACTCAGTTTTCCAGCTCTGCCAAAACGGATAGTTCCTCTGGTGGGGGAGATCTTGACGAAGACACTATCACCTGCTTCGAACTCCACAAGTCGGCGACGGCTGTCCGCCCAATGTTTCTGACGATCTTGAGCCACCCGAAGTCTGTCTCTGATCACCTTGACTTTTTCAGCCGCATCTGTAATCATCTCAGGTCCCAGCATGACTCGTTCTCCTACGTCGTCCCAAGCCAAGGGAGTGCGGCAACGACGTCCATACAGAGCCTCAAAAGGAGTCATGCCGATGCTGGCCTGGTAGCTGTTGTTGTAAGCAAACTCTACCAAGTGTAGATGGTCCTCCCATGATCCTCCAAAGTCCAGGACGCAAGATCTTAGCATATCCTCTAACGTCTGGATGGTTCTCTCTGACTGTCCGTCGGTCTGTGGGTGATAGGCAGTGCTGAACTTCAGTTGGGTCCCCAGACTCTCTTGCAAGCTCTTCCAGAAGTGAGAAGTAAAGCGGCTGTCTCGGTCTGATACAATGCTCACAGGAACTCCATGTATCCGGACGATTTGCCTCATGTATAGGGCAGCTAGCTTCTCGGTGGATAAACCAACTTTGAAGGGAATGAAGTGGGCAGACTTAGTCAATCTGTCTACGATCACCCAAATAGCGTCCTTCCCTCCTTGGGATCGAGGCAATCCTGACACAAAATCCATAGTGATATGCTCCCATTTCCATTCTGGAATGGGCAGCGGCTGAAGAAGTCCTGCTGGTCTCTGTCTATCTGCTTTCACCTGCTGGCAGATCAAGCATCTGCCAACGAATTTTGAGACATCCTTCTTCATTCCATACCACCATACGTGCTCCCGTATATCTCGGTACATCTTATTTGCTCCAGGGTGGATGGAATACTGTGAGCGATGCGCTTCCTGCATCAGCTGTTCCCTCAATTCACCAGCAGGTACACAAAGTCTGGTGCCATTCCTCAGTGTTCCCCCGTCTGAAATAGAAAATCCCTCCAGTGTGCCAGCTAACACCTGGTCTCTGAGCTTGCACAATGCTCCGTCCTCGAATTGAGTTTCTTTGATTTTGTCCATCAAGCTAGATTGCACTTGCAAATGCATCATGGGGAAGTCAACGCCGGGTACTATTGCTTCCCGTCCAAGCTTCTTCATTTCCTCTGCAGGCAATACGAGTTCTAGTCCCAGCTTCTCCATGTCCTCCAGTAGGTACCGATCTGTCGTCAAGAACATAGCCATCGGATATCGACTAAGTGCGTCGGCGACCACATTAGCCTTTCCGGGATGGTACTGTAGGCTGATATCAAAGTCCTTCATGAGCTCCAACCATCGTCTCTGACGCATGTTGAGCTCCTTCTGTGTAAAGACATACTTGAGACTTTTGTGGTCCGTGTATATCTCTACTCTTTCGCCGTACAGGTAGTGCTTCCACAGCTTCAAGGCGAAGATGACTGCTGCTAGCTCCAGGTCATGCGTCGGGTAGTTCTTCTCATGAGTCCGTAATTGCCGGGAAGCATAAGCAATTACCTTTCCATGTTGCTGGAGCACACATCCTAATCCTTTGCCGGACGCGTCGCTATAAATTGAGAATCCTCCTGATCCTGAGGGTAGCGACAAAATCGGTGCTGTTGTTAGCCTTCTCTTCAGCTCTTCAAATGACGCCTGGCACGCTTCGGTCCAGACGAACTCTTCATTCTTCCTGGTTAGCTTGGTCATGGGCTCAGCAATCTTTGCAAAGTCCTTCACGAATTTTCTGTAATATCCAGCTAAGCCCAAGAAGCTTCTGATCTCTGCAACTGACCTGGGAGTATTCCATGTTTCCACGGCAGCTATCTTCTTGGGGTCCACTGATATGCCTTCTCCTGTGACAACGTGGCCGAGAAAGTCCACCTTGTCTAAGAAGAATTCACACTTGGACAATTTTCCATATAGTTTCTCCTTTCTGAGGGTTTCCAAAACTATCCTCAAATGCTGCTCGTGTTCTTCCTTGGTCTTCGAATAGATCAGAATGTCGTCAATGAAGACAACGACAAACTGGTCCAGGTATTTGTGGAAGACCTTGTTCATGAGATTCATGAACACTGCTGGGGCATTGGTAAGACCAAAGGGCATGACCAAGAATTCAAATTGTCCATACTTGGTGTTGAATGCCGTCTTTGGAATATCTTCCTTCCTCACCTTGATTTGATGGTAACCCGATCTGAGGTCTATCTTCGAGAAAACCTTAGCTCCACTCAGCTGGTCGAAGAGATCGTCGATCCGGGGCAGCGGGTACTTGTTCTTGATAGTGATGTTGTTCAATGCCCGGTAGTCTATGCACATTCTAACTGTCCCATCCTTCTTGGGTACAAACAAGACTGGTGCACCCCAGGGTGAGGCACCGGTCCTGATGAATCCTTGCGCCTGAAGCTCGTCAATTTGGTCTTTCATCTCCTTGGACTCCTTGGGATTCACTCGGTAGCAGCGTTGGGAGATTGGTGCTGCGCCGGGTACAAGATCGATCGAGAATTCCACATCTCGATCAGGGGGTAGCCCTGGAAGATTGTCTGGGAAGACGTCTATAAACTCCGCTATGAGAGGATGAGGGGGTCCGGTTTCTTCAGTGATGGATGTGTAAGACACACACTCCACTCCTTCAGGTGCTCGAATCACTTTGAGTTTAGGTCCTCCAGGTGGATCTAGAGTTACGCAGCCTTCTCGACAGTCTATCAGAGCATGATGTTGACTAAGCCAATCCATGCCCAAGACTACGTCATAGTTTAGCAGAGGCATTATTAGGAACTGAGTCTGAAACTCATGTCCTGAGATAGTGACTGGGCAGCTACAAGTCTCACTAATGGGTATTGGTCCTCCACCAGTCATAACCCTACAGATTATCTTACTTATGCCAGTAACTAGATGGTGTGCAGAAATGAAGTTTGCAGATATAAAACTGTGTGATGCTCCAGAATCAAATAATGCTAAGGCAGGGTGCGAATGAAGTAGAATGGAACCTGCGATGACATCTCCTTCCGTCTCGGGTTCAGCTTCTGGCTCTTCCACAGTCAAGGCAAAAGCTTGCCCGGCTCTGTGCTGGTTGTAGCGTTGCTGCTGGGTAGGCAGTGGACCTCTCTGCGGTCCAGCTCCAGTTTTGTTGTATGCCGTGGGGCAGTCCTTCACTTGATGGGTGGCAGATCCACAAGCAAGGCAGTATCCCAATTTCTTCCTGCAGATCTCTGCGGTATGACCTGGCCTTTTGCAGTAGACGCAGTTGACCGCCTTTGGTTGATTGTACTGATGCGCTTTGTTGGCCGCTGCTGGCTGTTGTTGCTGGGACTGCTGGGGATAGGAGGGCCTATTGTTGTTGTTGCTGTGCCTCTTGTTGTTGCCCTGATGGTTGTTGCTTGACCCTGGATGCTCCCTCTTGGGTCGAGCAGGTGCACTGGCCTCTACATCTTGGGCCACCTTCAACATCTTGTCATAAGTCTTCGCACCGTTAGCAGCTACTAAGGTGCGGATCTCTTCACGTAGTCCGTGCCGGAATTTCTTAGCACGTTCTACAGGGTTGTCCACCAGGTGGCTTGCAAACCTGCCAAGCCGGTTGAACTCAGCCGCATATTCTTCAATTGTGCGGTCTCCTTGCTTCAGGTCTTGAAACTGCCTTCCCATAGCTTCGAGGGCAGCCTCTGGAAAGAACTTTCGCTTGAACTGCTTCTTGAATAGCCGCCAGGAAATCCCTCCAGCTCGAAATCTTGGCTCGTTGCGGTACCAAATGTTGGCCAAGTCTCTCAGCTGGAGTGCTACGGCCTCAACCATGAGGTCGTCTGGGAGTCGAGCGACGCTGAGGAGTCGCTCCATATCATCTAGCCACTCGTCTGCGTAGATGATGCCTTCGGTCCCCTTGAAGGGACGCGGGTCCAACTTCTTAAAGTTTTCTACAGTTCCAACTTTTACCTGGATAACAGGTTTGTGGTTAGACTAGAAATTCATTAGTGGAATCCAAGCTTTTAAATCCTTAATTACCTTGGCAGGCCCCTGTTCTGTCTGGGATGTTCCTAGCGCTGCCATGGCTACATTATGGGCGTTCTCCATGCCCTCTCTCATAATCGCGGTCTGCTCGCGATTTGCTTCAGCCTGGGCCCTCTGGGCTTCAAGAACTCCTCGTAGCAGGCCTACGAGTTCAGCGGGGTCCACTGGCACAGGTGGTGCAACAGGAGGAGTCACATCGGCTGGAATCGATGTGGTCCTGGGAGGAATGGGTGGAGCTGCATGCACTACTGAAGTGTAGGCAGCTCGGGGAGCTCTTGCAGCATGGGGGCGATCTGTGAGCTGCAACGGAGAGGGGTCTGACTGAGCTTGATTCGGGGTGTGCTCAGAAGACGAAGCCTCTTCTTCGGCTGGGCCGGAACGGGTTGTCTTTCCTCGTGCCATCTTCTGGAAGGTTTAGGAAGCAAACATAAGCAAGGTAACCTATGTTCTATAAGCAAGCAAAAATAATTGTACATATGTATAGATAGAAGAATTTGGTCCTATGATGTGACAGTTTGAAATTTTTTTCAAGAATTCTAAGTGTTCTAATTGTTTCTAGAGTCTGTTTTCCTAAAGTCATACTAAACCTAAAGTCAAAGGCAAGTTGGTTTGTTTGGCTAGCCTAAGTTGACTAGACCAAAGATTGTAACCCTGACCTGCATGGGCCACCACTGAAAACATGTCACGACCCGATCCCAATAAACTGGGTCCAGTCGGATCATGCCCAGCCTGCACCGTTGTGAGACGGCGGCAGTAAGCTGTATCAATCCGTAGTAACACACAGACATCCAGAACACATGAAGGAAATTCAATTTTTATTGCTAAGTCTGAAAGGAAATTCTCATACAAGCAAAGATCAAACAAAACATGGTCCTGGGTTATTACTTCAACCCTGCTTATTACAATTTGGAAAATCAAAGGGAAGCAACTAAACATCGGCCTCCTGGCTAGGTTCCGCTAGGGCATCAGTACTCTGGTCCGGACCATAAAAGGTATCATACTCATCATCGTCACCGCAATCACCTAAAATTGTTAATCTCCAGTCAGGAGGGAGCAAGAACATATATCCAATTCCAGCATCTTAATAATAATTAAAATGATGCAATGAAATAGTTTTGAACAATATTTATATTTTTGTATGCAACAAATATGAGACAAGAACAGTAAATGTCGATGAAGCAATGATGACAAACTACGATCACTAAAGTGTTTTGAGAAAGGTAGCATCCCGTGGCCGGCTGGGGTTGGAGGCAATCTGTGTTCGCGTGAACACGGTGCGGCGTCAGTCCAGTGAGGTTGGACTTCAGCTATCCACAATGAGGCAATAAGGGGCTTTGACCACGGGTGCTAACCTTTCTCCCCAGTTCCCAAGGCAATAGTCAATGAGTCAATGAGTCAATGAGTCAATCAATCAGTCAATCAGTCGGTTCCGTGAAATCAAGTGTCGTCCCAATATATCTATATGACATGCAACATATTTAATTACAACTAAAATACCGGTTTTGAATTATATGAAACTTGCCTGGAGTTGGTTGGTGACGCGAGTGAGATGTCGCGACGGTCTCAACCTTAGTTACAGGGACCTACAATTATTAATAATCTGATTTTAGAATTAAACAAAGGGTTTTAATTTGTCTTGATTAGTTAACTAAGTTAATGATTTAAATCCAACGATCGATTAAAATAATAATAATAATTTGTATTAGTGATTTAGTAAAACAAAACCCTTTTTAATAATAATGAAACTTTATTTATTTTATCGTATAAAAATATTTTATGGTAAAATGTCGTTTTGTTTCTGATAGGATAATAGGAAAGAACGATTTTAATAAAAATAATATCGTTTGTTTTTAGCAATTAATTTATAAGAGAAACAATATTTTGGAAAACCTAACATATTATATTTTGAATACTGAAAATCATTTCAGAATTATATATTAAATAATTACTAATTAGTATTTAAATACTAAAAATCATTACGAAAATTATCTATTAAGTAATTACTAATTAGTATTTAAATACTAAAATCATTTCAGAAATTATCTATTAAGTAATTACTAATTAGTATTTAAATACTAAAATCATTTCAGAAATTATCTATTAAGTAATTACTAATTTAGGTAATATTTAATAAGGTTTTTATTTTATAATATATATATAATTAGTATACGTATTTGCAGATCGTTGTATCGAATCACTAATTAATTAACAACCAAACTAACAAATCATTAACCTACTAATAACTATAACCTAAGCTATCCCGGGATTGACAGAGCTTCATTCTGTCAGTCCCGGTCGGACAGGGGAGTGGTTTTGGAAAGGACAGTGCATTCTGAAAGGGGCACCTACCGGGGAGCGGATGGAGGAGCACCGAGGGGAGGCCTCGGACTCGGGATCGGGGTATTTCGAGTCCGACGCGCGATTCTGTGTCCTGGACGTGTCAGCGGCGTGTCCGGGCTCGAATCCGCGTCTAGGTCGTGTCCGCGGCGTGTCCGGGCTCGCTGGAGGGTACGCCGGGGCTGGTCGACCGTCGGCGAGGTCACGGCGGGCTGCGGCGGCTCCGGCGAGGCCTGGGCAGTGGCTGTGGCTCCGGCGGAGTCGTCGACAGCGGCTAGGGCGGCTCTCGAACGGCGGGGAGTGGATTCGAGGGCGGCCGGAGAGGTTAGCTGTGAGGAGGCGAGAGGAGGAGGTTCGTCGGCGCCGGGGAAGTCGTCGTAGGTGACTGAGGGAGGCGGAGGTCGCCGGACGGCTGCCGGAGGGTAGATCTAGGGTTAGGGTTTTTGGAAAGGGCGGAGGTGAACGAGAGAGGGGGTTTATATAGGGCTTCGGTGGGGCTCGGCCGGGCGGTCGTGGCGGCGAGAAAATCGGAGGGGAGGCGCTGCTGGCGGGGGCGTGGCCACGTCGCCGGAGAACGCGACGGCGGCCGGGATTCGTGGGAGACTGGGAGTCGTGGGAGAGGGTGGAGGTGAAACGGGTCCGGGTCGGGCGCGGATCCGGTCAGGCCGACCCGCCCGACCCGCTAAGCGTAGGGCTGGGCCGGTTGAGCCAATGGGCTCGGCCCACTGGGCCGGGCCGGGCCCTAAACGAGAAAAATAAAAATAAAAATAAATAAATAATAATAATAATAATTAACAGAATTAATTAATTAATTATAAAAATAGTTTTTAGGCTTTTAAAAATAGGTCTGAGGCCCAATAAAATCCCAGAAAATTACCCCAAGTCCGGTTTTCTATTTTACACCCAAAAATATTATTTTCTTGATATTTTAATATTATTTATTGCCAACTAAAAATCATTTATTAATTAAAAGCCTTGATTTTAATTTCAGAAAATTCCCGAAAAATTCCAGAAAAGTAGGAAAAATCCAAGATTTAATAATTAAGAAAAATCAGGGGTTTACAATGCAAGAACTCCATTATATCCTGGTTGTGAGAATCATTCACCGTTGGAGGTGGTTACAATATTGTTGAGCATCAAGTCCAATTTTAACATGTCGTAAGAATGCTATAACCGACTGATGGAGTTGATTATAGAGATCTTGTCGGCGGGTGCTAAGAGTTACCTAAAAACTTCTATCGGTCTAATAGGATGGTGAGATCGCTCTGGATGAGATACGAGAAAATTGAGGCATGTCGCAACGGGTGCATGCTGTACTACAAAGACGACAAGGATGAAGATATGTGCTGATTTTATGGTGTTGATCGATAAAAGGCAACTGGTACAGGAAGGTATGTCGGTGCAAGAAAGCTGGCCGATTCGATGCACTAATTATCTTTAACGTCGCAGTTACAGAGGTTGTTTATGGTGAAGGAGACTACCGAAAACATGAGTTGGCACATGCAAGAACAAATTGAAGGAGTGTTGGATCACCCATCTGTCACGCCCCAGTCCCAAAATACATAGGACTAGGACACGTAAGCATGCCAGCCGCATGGATATGGCAACTCCAATATATGGAAACCAAACCCATACGTACGCTGTAATATGAATATCAATTCCACAAGTAGTATAAATATATCACAAGTCACATGGTATAATCTAAATCTCATCCACGAAAATCAAATATAAATAAATAACCAATGTCTATAAAGCTAGATCTCAATAAGAAGTATCTAAAGATACTAGTTGGATGGAAACAAATCCACTACCAACTCGAATATAAGAGTAATTACAATATAAGTACACCTCAATAAACACAATATAAGAATACCAGCTATCAATCACGGCTCGAAGAGAAGACCTCCTCGAAACATAGGTAACCATCTGAATCTGCGCTCCTGCGAACACTCAAGAACAGATACACCTGGAAGGGACCAGGTCCTCAGAGGGACGTAACAAGATACATAAAACACATGCCAATAAAGTACTAAAACAAATATCCAATGGGTCGTCTAACCGTCTAAGTGAATGCAGTTAAGAACAACTTTCTAACAAGTGGGCTATCTGGCCATAAATGGGATTGGCATGACTCTCTCGGAGAATCAGGGGCCTCAAAGCATATCGTTTTTTGAACGGCAGAGGCCGCCAAGTAGTATAGGGGTCATCACCGCCCGTATCTCCAGCGGAGCTTCCGGATTACAAAAGAAAAGTACAAAGGAGCCCAAATGCGGTACTTGTTCTTCTCCCCACCCCATGCTCTAAGCATGTCACATCCATGACACAATCTGGTTCATAGCCTATTCTTAGTACCCTAGCCCAACCCTGAAACCAAACAAGGACAAGGATTGGACCACCGTACTACAATAGGCTATGTCCATGGACCTCTAATAACTGCTAAGTCTTATAGCATAAAAAGTTTCTATCAGCAGTTATCCCTAATGCACGGCCCACACGTATCGATGATCAGTCAATACGTAAGTCCATGGTCTATATGACACTCACAACTCGTGTAAAAATGTGTCACAGTCAAATGAAACCTAATGATGCTACATGATAATGTGGTAGTCTCATAAACAAGGTCAATGCAAATACATAAATAAAAATATATCGCGACGACACTGTCGCATGCATTTTATATAACAGTTAAAATATATGAACTAAAGACAAAAAATAAAAATGCATGCAACATATGGAATATAAATAATAGTACAATGGCACGGTATACTTGCCTGCTCTGAAAAAGGATGAAGTCACAACTCAAGACGTCGTCCGATCTACCCGTCACATAAATTAAACAAGTTAGGTTACAAAAGTGGGTGAATAGGTTCCTCCATTTTAATTAATTTATAATTCTAAATAAATAACCTAAAATAGTATTTTAATCTTATTATAATCTAATTTTATTGTTAAACCCTAATTTTGGTCCAAAGAAAGTCAACTTTACGGATTTGTGATCCATGGTACGCAAATCGAGGCAATCCGTTGACAAAAAAAGTCAACCAACTCAAATCCTGGATTTGTGTGTGGAATCCTATAGATTTCAATGCTACATGAATGCTGGAATTGACAGTTTCATAAAATCATAAGTTGGTAAAGAATTATGGCTACAAGGGCGCACAAATGACAGTTTTCGGTGGTTTCCTATTTACGTCTACGTTGCACAAATTTTACAGTAGAATAAAATTATATTTTAAATTCGAAAAAAATAATTTTCTGGAAGTTCCTTATGTCAGCTTTTCGAAACTTCAAACGGTTCATAATTCCCAGTTTGGGATCTCCCAAAATCTCGTCAATACGAAAATGCGTCTGATTTCGGACAACTAGCACTTTTGAAATATTTTGGAAAAATAGGTTCTGAAATTACTGAAATAATTTATATATTCAGAAAAATAACCTTGATATGATTCTAACAAAAAATAACTGGAGCGCGTTTGGAGTCCGTAGCTAGGAGATATCGTCTTTTTAAGTCGTCATAACTACTAGAAAATGAGGCTGAATTTATGACGAATTTTGACTATTTTTGGACGAAAAAGAGAGGAGTTTGGGGATTAAAAATATGAAATATGAGTTTATTCCATAAGTCTAATAGGTATTTATAATGGTGAAGATTGTTTAATTGAATAAGACTAGGATTGGCTAATTTGGATATGATTAGGATCAGTTTAAATAAGGATATGATATGCATGAAGTTGTTTTCCTAGTAGGCTTAGTATTTGAATTAATTTAAAATAGAGTTTGAGTTCATCTCAATAATTTATAATCTTATATAGAATTAAATATAATACAAATAATTTATATATATTCTTATTAATATCTATTAACACTAAATTAGCATCTATCTAATATTAAGACTTTATATATCCAAATAAATCCTCAATAATTTCAAAAATCCAATAATTACTTAAAATTCTAAATAAATTACAGAAAATATATTTAAATATTTTAACTCTAAAATAAATGTTTGGTAGTAACAACATTCAAGTATAGTCTCATAGTAAATCATGGAAATCCTAAAAATTTATGGTTCCTAAGTTTTAATTACCAAAAATTCTAGAAAATCTCCAAAATCTAAAATAACCTAAAATAATTCTAAATAAATATTTATATAAGTAAATATATCAATAAATTTATTTTCTAATTAACTAAGAGAATACTCTAAAAAAATTCATCATCTATAATAAATATAATAATATAAAATACACACAAAATACCTATTTTGGGTGAGGGGGTTTACAATCTACCCCACTTAAAAGAATTTTGTCATCGAAATTAAAAATAAGGCATGATTTGATAAATCATTCACATTCGTACATAAGCCAAGTCAATCGCAATTTCTTCCAAAAATTTAAAATCTATTCAAATCCATCGCAATCACTTTCAAAATTAAATTAACCATTATTTAAATCAAAATTCAACCAATCGTAATCTATTCTCGATTTTTAAATCATCAACATCCAAATTTAAATTAAATCCATATAACATCTTCAAGATTTAAATACGCATATAAATTTTACCTCACAATCTCCAACTATCATAATCTCCTCTAGAAAATAATTCTAGTCCAATATTATTCCTATTTTCACTTATAATTTTTAAATTCAATTCACATCCTCAATATTTCAAATACGTAATCTAGCATCAAATTTTAACTCTTAATTCAAATCATCAAATTGTAAAAAAATTTAATTTCAATCCACCAATGTTCAAGTATGAAATTCTATATTTATCCTCAAAATTCAAATTGATGATTTACCTTCAATATTCAAAATTTAAATTATGTACTTAAAGTATAAATATTTGGTCCAACGCATCAAGGTTTCAAAATTCATTAAGTACTCATCATCTAACTCCTTCTTCTAAAATTCTCTATATTTAAAAAAAATGACTTAATCTCTCCATTTAATCCTACTTGATCACAATATGAAAGAATTTAACCTCAAATTAACAATACGACTTCTATCTAACTTAGAATTTACCCATCTATCATATAAGGCTATACACTTTAAGAAAATATTCCTTAATTTATTTACTCATGTCATTCAATCCACAAAACTTTAACATCGATTATATCCTATATGATAGGCCCTTAATCAATTATAAAAGACAGTAACCAAATAATGCGATTGGCCTATGGGTACCTCTAGTACTATCTGTATATCAAACTTATACCAAGCACGAGGTTTCGTCTTTCCGAAATAAGGGAAGACGGAAAACAATGATGAAGAGTTCAAGGGAAGGGTAATAGAAATAGAAGTATGGGGATCAAGGCGTTTAAAGAATTTAAATGAGAATTGTCAAGGCAGTTGTGGATTAAAATCCTATTTTGGTAATTCTTTGTTCGCATGCTCGTATTAGTACAGTTATATAATCGATACGATACACTCAGACATGTCTAGAGGGCAAGTACATTCGTCTACTAATCACTATATATCTCAATCCACGTAAAGTTGTTATGCGAAGGGCGAACTAAGCACACTAAGGTTAGCTAGACCCTATTATACTGATTCTAAAATATATTATTATGGGCCCCCAATAATACATATGTTATGAACAAGCTCGATAAAGAATAAGCTTGCAAAAACTAGGCTATAATAGCAGCATATGTCAAGGTAGTACAACAAATATAAATACGCTGGATTATAATGAAAGAAGGTACATAATAATTCAAGTTCACAAAAAGATAAGACTCTATAATCTCTACAGTTGTCATACTAATTCCTTGTCTAAGTCGATAGTCGACAGAGTAGGGGTATAGCCTCTAAGTTCTACAGTCTGAATAAATACTGTTCTCTTAAGCGAGCATATAGTTAATGTCGTTCAGTTATACTTCAATAATAGGTTAAAAGAACTATGTGATACTAGGTTGTGAGGTATACTACCCAACTTATAACAATTAACCTAATACTGGGACAGTCTTAAGGGGTTTCTACAAAATAACTTTGCACTTGTAATTAAAGCAGAAGCTCTTAATGGGGTTTACGAGAAAATATTTTGGTACTCATTAGGGTATCCTCTTACATTACATAGGTCATGGTCGTCTTAAGTCTTAGTCATAGCGCTTATAGAACAAGCGTCAATAGTAAATATGGAAGGTTACTGGCCTTCAAGGGAAAAGGGGATATAACTCGTATCAAGGTGAGGGTACATGTTATGCAATTTGAAAACTAAGGGATAATCTGTAAAACCCCCTTCCTAGAAATTCGTATATACCCCTTTATTTATTAATTATTAATTAAATTGTAGTAATTAGGTCTAAATAGGAGAATTAGATTTTTAATAATTTTTATGTTAGGTGTTCGGGCACGTAGATGACTTATGGGACCATCAGGAATTTTTCGGAATTTATTTCATGTAGGAGACCTCTTAAGCTGTTGCTAGACTAATGGTGTGCATTACCCTAATCTATAAATTTTCTTATGAGTATATATATATATATATATATATATATATATATATATATATATATATATATATATATATATATATATATATATATATATATATGTATATACAAATATATATATATATGTATATATATATTTTATAAAGGAAAAGAAAAAGAAAGCAAAAGAATCTAATAAGAATATAATAATAATAATAATAATAGTAATAATACTATTATTACTAATACTTATTCCCATCCAGCAACTTTAGTAACCTACTTGCGCCACAGACTTGCTTCAGCAACTTAGCATTACACTTTAGCCTTCTAAAACCTTGCTTGCAGCCACGTGAACCCGCCCATCTTCATTAGACTTTAGAATACTTCCCATACCCGACCCTGGCCGAAGCTTCAGCGGCTAGTCAAACCCGCTCCACCCTCTCTCTTCTTATATATATATATATATATATATATATATATATATATATATATATATATATATATATATATATTTCTCTCTAAAAAATTCTAACCTAAATTTCCAGACCTTCTCTTCCCATCTAGAGCCGTCACCGCAGCCAGAGAAGCCCCGCCAAGCCATCCAACTATCCCGACGACGCCGACCTCGCGCCCTGCAGAATCCCACTCGAAGCACCTTCGCTCCGGAGTGATTTTCCGTCGACTCGCTCAACCAAACGCTGTTCCGTCTTCATCGGTATGATCATCCCTTAACCCTCTTCCATAGTTGTATTATAGCCAACCTCGGAAAACGTGTGCCCCTAGGTGAAAAATAGCGTCCAAAGTCGGCGCGAGCAGACAGAATTCTGGAATCGCAGAATTCCAGAATGACCACCCATATTGCCGAGTTCGTATCTCCCACCACAGAGATCCGAATTCAGTGATTCTTTTTGATACCTGTAGAATGCCTGACCTAGTTTATTTTTTGTTAAATAATCCTATGCTATTAGTTGCTGTGGACATAATGATATTCGTCACAAAACTGCGCGCACCCACTTTTTCCAGATTTCCAAAAGTTGGAAAACGGAGCGCGCCCCGCCAAACGGGTCCACCCCGCCGTGTGCCAAGTGTACCGAATGGTGCATGCAGCATAACCAGACACGTGAAAATTTGTGAGGACTGATTCGGACGCGTGTGCGCGCCAGAATCAGACCGTATCCGCGGACACACATCGTGTCGCAACTTTTGTGGAACTCCGGCATATTTTGTGCACGCTTGTCAGATTGCGACGAAACTTGTGCCACTGGACTCGTGCTAATGCGCTGGTCCTGTGACCCAATTTTTACGCATTTCTGAGATGGTTGACCAGATCGCCAATTAGCGGGCCCCACAGTTGACTTTTTGGACAAAATTCTGTTCGGCCCATCGGAATCCACATTTGGACATACCGTTGGGTTCGTATTGACATTTAGAGTTGTTTGACCTATAGTTTGTCCCAATTAGAGACTGTTACCCTCGGCACGCTTTTCGGTGCAAAGTGGGCCACACGTGGACCCCACTTTTGCCCGAAATTACCGTTTTGCCCCTGTGTCCAAATTGGACGAAAGGGATGTGCTTTTTAGCTATCTTGCTCATTCCGGAAATGTTGGTGGTATTTATTTCAGCATCCGGAGACGTTTGTTCGGAGTCCTTAGTTCCAGGTTCAGTGTCCTTGACATTTGGGCGCGTACACTTTACAGATTTCTTGCCAGGGAAGTATACCTTGCCATTGTACTATTTTTACATTCCATATGAGGCATGCATGTTTAATTTCTGTTTATTTATTTTAACTGTTATATAAACTGCGCGTCCAAGGAAACTTGGGTGCAACGACGGTGTCGTCGTACTATATTTTTATTTATGTATATGCATTAGACCTACTTTATGAGACTACCCCATTTTCATGAGGCATTTATGTTTCATTGGCCATGATGCTATTCTTACACGAGTGTGAGTCACATGTAGGACACGGACTTGCGTACTCGGCTGGCCACCGGTACGTATAGGTCATACGACGGATAGGGATAACTGCCAATAGAAACTTTGTATGCTAGTAGATCTGGCAGTTATTAGAGGTATTATTGTGTCATGGACATGATATGATTAGAGCATTGTGTGGGGAGAATAATAAGTAAGGTATTTGGGCTCCTTTCCACTTTCCTTGTGTAACCCGTACGCTCCGCCGGAGATGCGCGGTCATGATGACACCTATACTACTTGGCGGGCCTTTGCCGTTCAAAAGACGACGTGCCTTTGTAGGCCCCTGGATCTCCAAGAGAACCATGCCAATCCTATTTATGGCCAGATATCCCACTTGTTAGAAAGTTGTTCTCAAACTGCATTCACATAGATGGTTAGGCGACCCCGATGGATGTTTATTTTCAGTACTTTATTGGCATGTGCTTTTTGTATCTTGTTACGTCCCTCTGAGGACCTGGTCCCTTCCAGATATAGGTGAGCAGGAGTACCCGCAGGAGTATGGACCTGGACCTGACGCTACCTATCAGTCTGAGGAGATCTTACCTTCTGATTATATGTGATTCATTGCAGCTGTTTAGAGATTTTAGTTGCTATTCTTTTCAAGACATTTATTCTTATATTAGAGTTTATTCTCTTCTCTCTTTAGTAGTTTATTATAGTCGATTTGCAGTGGATTTGTTTCCACCCGACTATCACACTTTGAGATTACTATTTGAGACTGCTTCTTTGATATTCATTCATTGATTTCCATTATTCTATTATTTGTGCTGTGGATGAGATATAGAACTGCGTGTGACTTGTTGTGACATATATTTACTACTGTGGATTGGATATTCATGTACAGCGTACGTGTGTATATGGTTTCCATATATTGGAGTTCGTATACATACGGCTGGCGTGTTACGTATTTCTAGTCCTACGTATTTTGGGACTGGGGCGTGACATAATTATCAGGTTGTAATCTACAAGAATAACTTAACTGTCAAGTTGTAATTACCAATCACATAATTCAAAATTCAAGAGTAATAACCAAAATTCTAGCAAGCTATATATATTCTAACGTAGAATAAAATCACTTGGTCTATAATCAGAGGTGTCAGGTGGCACGAGTTTAAAGATGAAGAAAAGAAGAAAATAATTTAGTCGTCGCGCAATTAACGAACGTTAAGGTCGCAGAGGAACAACATATGAAATTAAAATAGAGGGCTCTAGATAACATCATGGTTTTCTAAGGGGGAGTGATATGCTAGTTGCTATGTTCGAGGTATGATCAAGGAAAAGTGTTAATTACATTCCTCTAGGCTTCCTAAGGTACTGTTCTGGTAATATCAAGACAAGCATCTAAATGTATAGTTCTATAATACTATCTCACTATAAAAATTGGGGTTGGTCCTAATTTTTGACCTTGGATTTCTAGTGGTCCCTCAATACTAGGGTCAAACAATATGGTAAAACTTTTAGCTAACTCTAGTAGTGTCTATACTACTCTCAAGTCCTCATAATACATCAAGGGGTAATGGTAAACCAATATATAGATAAGGAATTCTAGAGTTCCCTAGATATTCTAAACTTAGTGGTGTGTCAACAGTCTAGTTGTACTCTTAATAGAAAGTTTACCCTACTTATCATCTAACAACAGGGACTTCTATATTCTAGGAGAGGCTATACTCAAGGAATTATCAGGGAAGTACAGGAATCAAGCAAGATACAATTGTTCGAATAGAATAGACTGGAAGAAGAGCGAATCATAGTCAATTGTGGATGAGATCCTATACTTTCTTCCTAGGTGCAGGCTTGCTCGATATAGTAATGTAACCGAGACAATATGCTCTTGACCTGCATGGACCACCACAAAAAATATGTCACGCCCCAGTCCCAAAATACGTAGGACTAGGACACGTAAGCATGCCAGCCGCATGGATATGGCAACTCCAATATATGGAAACCAAACCCCATACGTATGCTGTAATATGAATATCAAATCCACAAGTGGTATAAATATATCACAAGTTACATGGTGTAAGCCCCCTTATTTTCAGGAATTTTTAATTTGGATTTTTTACAATTTTCTGTAATTTTTTGGAATTTTTTGCAATTAAAAACCTATGTATTTGGTAATTAAATGATTTTTAATTGCTGTTAAATAACATTAAAATATTATGGAAATTATATTTTATGGTGTAAAATGGAAAACTGGATATAGGGTAATTTTTTGAGAATTTATTGGACCCCGGAAGAATTTTTAAAGTCCTAAAAACTAAGTTGAATTAAACCAAAATAAACCCTGAAATAAATCCGGTTCAATTGAACCAAACCAACCCAAACCAACCCAGACCCGGTTCAACTGAACCAAACCCAACCTTATCGGGTCGGGTCGGATCTAAACCCGACCCGAAACCTGCAGACCCAAACCCGCACTTAAACGCTAGCGGGTCGGGCCGGATTCACGTTGAACCCGACCCGCGGACCCGGACCCAAACTCGTTAACTACCGAAAAACTAATCCTAATTCTACCCGGAGTTACTGTTCCGACTAGGCGGCTGTCCTATATTAACCCTCGCTCCGCCGTCAGATCCCCCTCTCTTTCTCCTCTCTTCACCACCGCAGCGGCCGTTCCGACCATCGTCGGAACCCTAGCTCTGCATCTCCACCTTCCTCCGCCTATCTCCGCCGCTCGCTTCCCTCTTCCAGCCTTGCTCCGCCTTCCTTCCTCCTTTCTCCTCCCCGTAGCACCTCGACCTCGCCCGACTCCAAGTCGCCCACTCCTCCTCCCGCTCCACCATCGACACCCCGAGCCCCCATCTCCTCTCTCTCTCCTTCGCCCGCCTTCTCCGGCCGCTCCGCCCCCTAGCCACACACAGCAACCCTAGCCCGCTCGACGACCTCCACAGCCATCCTCGGCCATCCTTCCGCCACGACCAGACCCACAGCCCTCAACTTCCCCTGGCCCTGGCTCCTCCATCTCGACCCCGACTCGATCTCCCTCGTCGACCTCGCCGACCCGCTGCACCCGTCCAGAATACCTCCGCCCAGCCCCGCTCAACCCGTCCCCAGTCATCTCCTCGACCCATCTCCGATCATCTCCTCCGCCCGTCCCAACTCCCCTCGCCGGACCCTAACTTCCTCCGTCATCTTCTTCCTCCAGACTCCACAGCCCGACCACCTCCCTCCATCTCTCCCCGCGGCCAAGCCGACGACCCCGCTCACAGCCCGACCACCTCCCTCCATCTCTCCCCGCGGCCAGCCGACATCCTCCCCCGAGCACGACCCGGTCAGATCCCCTCCTCATCCCCCACGGAAGACCACCCAGCCTCGCCTGAACCCGCCGGCGAGTTTTCACGAGCAGCACCGCCCTCAGCGACACCCTAGGTCGGCCGCCCTCTCCCAGCTAGGCCATGACCCGCTGCCCTAGCCTCGGACACGACACAACAGTAACCTGGACACAGCCCGGACACGGCACAACCCCGTGTCGGTGTGTCAAGGCGACCCAGGACACGAAGAATCACCGCCCTACGGAGCCCTGTTCAGGTAGCGTTTCCTCTCTCTCCTCGTTGCCCTATTTTTTGTCCCGTCAGTTGTGACGCGTAGACTGTGTGACCCTCTTGATGCCCGTGTAACTCGCTCGGTGCGTCGCGTCTTGTGGTGATCGCGAACCGCGATCCAAAAATAGAAAAAACAATGCCCTGTTTCCCCCCAGAATTGAGTGCGCTCCGCCAAACAGGACGACTTGGTCGCACACGAACTTTACCGAAACGTGTGCGTCGTTGATACGGATGTGTGAGATTTCGCAGAAGTTGATTTGGATGTGCATGCACACCGAAATTAATACGTATCCGCCGACAACGCCCCGTATCTGCCCGTTATGGAACATGTTGTAACTTTGTGTACACACGTCGGATCGAGATTAACTTGCGCCATCGGACTCATAGCAATACGCTGGTCCTATGACCCAAGTTTGGTTCGATTCTGAGAACATTGACAAAATCGTGTATCGTGGACCCCATAGGCTCCACTTGACGGGCGATTTTGTGATCGGCTCATCGGAATCCAATTTTGGAAGTTCCTTTGGATTCGTATCATCGTTCCTGACTTGTTGACACTAAGTTTGACGAATTTGGAGACCTTTGACCCTGACACATTTTTCGGTGCAAAGCGGCCCACATGTGGACCCCGCTTTGACCAGAAACTGTCATTTTTGCCCCTGTATCCAAATTGGACTTAAGGACAGGCGTTTCTATCTATTTGATATTTTCTGAATCTAATGGTGATATTTATTTCAGCAACCGGAGGAGTACCTGCAGATCACACTGAGACCAGAGCTACAGTTGGAGCCAGAACCACAGACAAGTGTACCTTGCCAACATTGCAGTTCTTGTTATATATTTCCTTGCCTTATTTATATATTGTTGTACATGCTTGACCTAGGACCATGTGACTTACTTAGCGTTCGATTAATAGTCGGGTGCCGACACCATACGTGACGTTGTGTATTGTCATCTAGACATGGATACCGAGACCCTACATTCTCGTACTTGTCTTATCAAGTACATCATAACTCAGGACACTTGACACTATTTATGAGACAGAATCTTCCTGAGATATTCATGGTAATTCTGTGTAGAAAACAGGTTTTATGACATAGACATTATATTCATAGACATTAGATGACTTGCTGCATTAGATATGATCGGGCGTGACATGGGCATGAGGCATCGTGGACATGAGACGTGTGATTACATTGGGTGGGGAGAAACACACTGGCTACAGGCTGATCATATATATATATATATAAACCCCTATTATTGTGAGGCACAAGACTCTGAAACCATAGCTTGGCCCATTAGTCATTATTACTGCTACCGGCTCCCCGACACAGAGCTTGTAGTGGCTCAGCCTGAGTACTCGTGATGCTCTCATCTTGCATTTCACATAGATGGTTATATAGCTTCCCCTATTTATCTCATTTACTATTATACTGTATTTTGGCATGTTCATTTATGTACCTTGTTATGTCCCCTGATGACCTGGATACCGGATTATTTTCCCCAGGATTTGCAGATGAGATTTATCCCGAGGTATACGGGACAGCCGCAGTAGCAGGAGCAGGAGCAGGAGCAGATACAGGAGCTGTACCGATACCCGAGGACGAGGTGTTAGCTGAAGACTTTTCCTGAGCCTCAATGTTCCATGCTCAGTATTTACTTTATTCAGTCATTTATATTCTGGTCTGTTGAACCATTGTATCAGATTTTATCGGGTTGTTCCCCGAAGCACTTTGTTGAGACTGGTTGATGATTTACATTTCTTATATTCTGTGGATCATATTTTATTCTTGTATGGATGAGATTAGTTGTGCCATGTTGACGTAGACTTTATTTTACAGCTTAAGTATGCCCTGATGGATCCATTAAATTGGATTTGTCCATCGGTGCGTGCTGCTGGCCATTGCCACGTGTCTAGTCCCTCGGTATTTAGGACTGGGGGCGTGACATAATTTTTGTGGTGGCCCATGCAGGTCAACGACTAAATTGTTCGGTTTTAACTTAGGGACCGAGCAAGCCTTCAATAAGAATAGAATAAGTTTTTAGGATCTCATTTACTTTCTTGAAACGTTCTTGATATCTACATCGGATTCGAACTTATATCTTGACTCACATCCTGCTTTGATTCCTGTGCGCCTCTTATTGTTTATTTTGGTTGCAGAATCATGGATCCACAAGCCGGCGACGAGAATCATCCAGGAACACCACAAGGTGTTGTGGTTACCCACAAAGATGAAGTGACCCCAGTTGGTGCAGGTCAATCATCACAACAACGTAGTCCAGCAAGTCAGCATGCCACAAGAATCCAGCAAGATAACGTTCCACCATCAACGCAGTTTGCTCCCCCGACGCCTACCATTCCACAAGGGCAGGCTATAGATGAACAACAAATGTTTTGAATATTCTATGCGATGATACAAGCCCATCAGAAGGTTCATGAAGAAGCTCAGCATGACCAAGCAGATAAGTT
The DNA here is from genome assembly GCA_036927795.1 of Iris macrosiphon. Lineage (NCBI taxonomy): Eukaryota > Viridiplantae > Streptophyta > Magnoliopsida > Asparagales > Iridaceae > Iris > Iris macrosiphon. The sequence continues at coordinate 44,738,038 of JAYESA010000020.1, forward strand.
CATCGACAGATTTAGCTCTGAGCTACGGAAGTTAATCAGCTCCGTTGCAACTACCTTAGACCCGGACATTCTTACTACAGCACGACCCATGGAGTGCAACACAAGGATAGAGTCCAGCCAGAAGCGGCCGTATATATTAGCACTAGACCAAGCATAACAAGAAAGAGCTGCAAAGCGACCACAGATAAACCCACCACAGAGAGCATCTATACCACTTGCACTAGTCCTTCCTACTTGTCACTACTGTGGCAAGGTAGGCCATTTCGCTAAAGAATGCCGACGTAGATTGGGACGGTGTTTATCTTGCGGATCCAAAAAGTATTCGGTAAGGGATTGCCCTGAGCGTCGAGGGAAAGCAATGATGCTTCATCAACCAGCCACATCAGCACCTGCCGGAGCACCACAGGAAGAAATTATAAAGAGTTCTTTCATGCACCAGCCGCCAGAAGCATCTCCACAAGTACTGCCTACCTGTCAGTATTGTCGCAAGATAGGCCATATTAATAAGGAGTACAGACGCAAGTTAGGATTATGCTTGATTTGCGGAACCAATCAACACTTAGCCAAGGATTGTCCTCAGCATCGAGAGAAAGCATTGATGATTCATCAACTAGCCACATGAGCACCAGCCGGAGCACCACAGGAAGAAATTGCAAGGAAGTCCCACATGCACCAGCCACCAGAAGCACCTCCTTAAGTACTACCTATCTGTCAGCATTATCGTAAACGAGGCCATAATGAGAACGAGTGCAGACGCAAAAGGAAATTATGCTTAGCTTGCGGATCCAGTCAGCATTTAGAAAAGGAATGCCCCGAACGTCGAGAAATAGCGCTAATGTCACCAGCACCGAGGCCAGCTTATCCAGCATTGGAAGCACCGCAAACGGGAGTTCAAGGAGTCAGACCACCAGCCCCAGGAGGATATCCGTCGAGGCCACCCTTGGCACCACAAGCAACACTCTTCCAGCAGGCTCAACAGCAGCAGAGGAATCAACTGCAAGGACGTGAACAAGCTCCAGCGATGACTTTGGAAGACGCACAAACTCATGGAGTAGCTAATGCACGTAATTTTTCGTAATTTTCTGTTTCTAGTATTGCTTTAGTTCGTGCCTGTTGGTTCGTGACCTCAGCCTTAACCTAGTAATGTTGAACTTGCTAATAACCTAGAATATTTTTATAATTGATAACCTAGTGGTAACCTAGTTTTTCTAAAATGGTAGTTTTCTAGATCTCCTTCATACGGGAGATTGCATAACTTTTAATGCTTAGGAAAATAATTTTTCCTTTGTATTATTCTTACACCCTCAACCTTGATTTTTCTTAATCGTGATGTGCTTCGAATAATATTTACAACCGTGTCTTCTCTGTTGACCGGTTATTCTTTGATTGCGAGGACGCAATCCTCTTAGGGGGGTAGATTGTAAGCCCCCTGATTTTCAGGAATTTTTAATTTGGATTTTTCATAATTTTCTGTAATTTTCTGGGATTTTCTGCAATTAAAAACCTAGGTATTTGGTAATTAAATAATTTTTAATTGTTGTTAAATAATATTAAAATATTATGAAAATAATATTTTATGGTGTAAATTGGAAAACTGGACATAGGATAATTTTCCGGGAATTTATTGGACCCAGAAGCATTTTTTAAGCCCTAAAAACTAAGTTGAATTAAACCAAAATAAACCCTGAAATAAACCCGGTTCAATTGAACCAAACCAACTCAGACCCGGTTCAACTGAACCAAACCCAACCTTATCGGGTCGGGTCGGATCTAAACCCGACCCGAAACCCGCAGACCCAAACCCGCACTTAAACGCTAGCGGGTCGGGCCGGATTCACGTTGAACCCGACCCGCGGACCCGGACCCAAACCCGTTAACTACCAACGGAGTTACTGTTCCGACTAGGTGGCTGTCCTATATTAACCCTCGCTCCGCCGCCAGATCCCCCTCTCTTTCTCCTCTCTCCACCACCGCAGCGGCCGTTCCGACCACCGCTGGAACCCTAGCTCCGAATCTCCACCTTGCTCCGCCTATTTCGCCGCTCGCTTCCCTCTTCCAGCCTTGCTCCGCCTTCCCTCCTCCTTTCTCCTCCCCGCAGCACCTCGACCTCGCCCGACTCCCAGTCGCCCTCTCCTCCTCCCGCTCCACCATCGAACACCCCGAGCCCCCATCTCCTCTCTCCCTCTCCTCCGCTCGCCGTCTCCGGCCGCTCCGCCCCCTAGCCACACACAGCAGCCCTAGCCCGCTCGACGACCTCCACAGCCATCCTCGTCCATCCCTCCGCCACAACCAGACCCACAGCCCTCGACTTCCCCTGGCCTCGGCTCCTCCATCTCGACCCCGACTCGATCTCCCTCGTCGACCTCGTCGACCCGCTGCACCCGCCCAGAATACCTCCGCCCAGCCCCGCTCGACCTGTCCCCAGTCATCTCCTCGACCCGTCTCTGATCATCTCCTCCGCCTGTCCCAACTCCCCTCGCCGGAACCCTAACTTCCTCTGTCATCTTCTTCCTCCAGACTCCACAGCCCGACCACCTCCCTCCATCTCTCCCCGTGGCCAAGCCGACGACCCCGCTCACAGCCCGACCACCTTCCTCCATCTCTCCCCGCGGCTAGCCGACATCCTCCCCCGAGCACGACCCGGTCAGATCCCCTCCTCATCCCCCACGGAAGACCACCCAACCTCGCCTGAACCCGCCGACGAGTTTTCACGAGCAACACCGCCCTCAGCGACACCCTAGGTCGGTCGCCCTCTCCCAGCTCGGCCACGACCCACTGCCCTAGCCTCGAACACGACACAAAAGTAACCTGGACATAGCCCGGACACGGCACAGCCCCGTGTCGGTGTGTCAAGGCGACCCAGGACACGAAGAATCATCGCCCTACGGAGCCCTATTCAGGTAGCGTTTCCTCTCTCCTCGTTGCCCCGTTTTCTGTCCCGTCAGTTGTGACGTGTAGACTGTGTGACCCTCTCGATGCTCGTGCAACTCGCTCGGTGCATCGCGTCCTGTGGTGATCGCGAACCGCGATCCAAAAACAGGAAAAATAATGCCCTGTTTCACCCCGGAACTGAGTGCGCCCCGCCAAACGGGACGACTTGGTCGCATACGGACTTTACCGAAATATGCGCGTCGTTGATACGGATGTGTGGGATTTCGCAGAAGTTGATTTGGATGTGCGTGCACCCCGGAATCAACGCGTATCCGCCGACAACGTCCAGTATCTGCCCGTTCTAGAACACGTTGTAACTTTGTGTACACACGTCGGATCGAGACGAAACTTACGACATCGGACTCGTAGCAATACGCTGGTCCTATGACCCAAGTTTGGTTCGATTCAGGGAACATTGACAAAATCGCGTATCGTGGGCCCCAAAGGCTCCACTTGACGGGCGATTTTGTGATCGGCTTATCGGAATCCAATTCTGAAAGTTTTGTTGGGTTTGTATCATCGTTCCTGACTTGTTGATACTAAGTTTGACGAATTTAGAGACCTTTGACCCTGACACATTTTTCGGTGCAAAGCGGCCCACATGTGGACCCCGCTTTGACCAGAAACTGTCATTTTTGCCCCTGTGTTCAAATTGGACTTAAGGACAGGCGTTTCTATCTATTTGATATTTTCTGAATCTAATTTTGATATTTATTTCAGCAACCGGAGGAGTACCTGCAGATCACACTGAGACCAGAGCTACAGTTGGAGCCAGAACCACAGGCAAGTGTACCTTGCCAACATTGCAGTTCTTGTTAAATATTTTCTTGCCTTATTTATATATTGTTGTACATGCTTGACCTAGGACCGTGTGACTTACTTAGCGTCCGATTAATAGTCGAATGCCGACACCGTACGTGGCGTTGTGTATTGTCATCTTGACATGGATACCGAGACCTTACATTCTCCTACTTGTCTTATCAAGTATATCATAACCCAGGACACTTGACACTATTCATGAGACAGAATCTTCCTGAGATATTCATGGTGATTCTGTGTAGGATACAAATTTTATGGCATAGACATTATATTCATAGACATTAGATGACTTGCTGCATTAGATATGATTGTGCGTGACATGGACATGAGGCATCGTGGACATGAGATGTATGATTACATTGGGTGGGGAGAGACACACAGGCTACAGGCTGATCATATATATATAAACCCCTATTATTGTGAGGCACAAGACTCTGAAACCCGAGCTTGGCCCATTACTCATTATTACTGCTACCAGATCCCCGACACAGAGCTTGAAGTGGCTCAGCCTGAGTACTCGTCACGCTCTCATCTTGCATTTCACATAGATGGTTATATAGTTTCCCCTATTTATCTCATTTACTATTACACTGCATTTTGGCATGTTCATTTATGTACCTTGTTATGTCCCTTGAGGACCTGGATACTGGATTATTTTCCCTAGGATTTGCAGACGAGATTTATCCTGAGGTATACGGGACAGCCGCAGTAGCAGGAGAAGGAGCAGATACATGAGCTGTACCGACACCCGAGGACGCGGTGTTAGCTGAAGACTTTTCCTGAGCATCTATGTTCCATGCTCAGTATTTACTTTATTCAGTCATTTATATTCTGGTCTGTTGAACCATTGTAACAGATTTTATCGAGTTATTCCCCGAAGCACTTTATTGAGACTGGTTGATGATTTACATTTCTTATATTCTGTAGATCATATTTTATTCTTGTATGGATGAGATTAGTTGTGCCATGTTGACGTAGACTTTATTTTACAGCTTAAGTACGCCCTGATGGATCCATTAAATTGGGTTTGTCCATCGGTGCGTGCTACTGGTCATTGCCACGTGTCTAGTCCCTCGGTATTTGGGACTGGGGTGTGACACACGGTATAATCTAAATCTCATCCACGAAAATCAAATATAAATAAATAACCAATGTCTATAAAACTAGATCTCAATAAGAAGTATCTAAAGATACTAGTTGGATGAAAATAAATCCACTACCAACTCGAATATAAGAGTAATTACAATATAAGTACACCACAACAAACACAATATAAGAATACCAGCTATCAATCACGGCTCGAAGAGAAGACCTCCTTGAAACATAGGTAACCATCTGAATCTGCGCTCCTGCGAACACTCAAGAACAGATACACCTGAAAGGGACCAGGTCCTCAGAGAGACGTAACAAGATACATAACACACATGCCAATAAAGTACTAAAATAAATATCCAATGGGTCGCCTAACCGTCTAAGTGAATACAGTTAAGAACAACTTTCTAACAAGTGGGCTATCTTGCCATAAATGGGATTGGCATGACTCTCTCGGAGAATCAGGGGCCTCAAAGTATGTCGTCTTTTGAACGGCAGAGGCCGCCAAGTAGTATAAGGGTCATCACCGTCCGTATCTTCAGCGGAGCTTCCGGGTTACAAAAGAAAAGTGCAAAGGAGCCCAAATGCGGTACTTGTTGTTCTCCCCACCCCATGCTCTAAGCATGTCACATCCATAACACAATCTGGTTCATAGCCTATTCTTAGTACCCTAGCCCAACCCTGCAATCAAACAAGGACAAGGATTGGACCACCGTACTATAATAGGCTATGTCCATGGACCTCTAATAACTGCTAAGTTTTCTAGCATACAAAGTTTCTATCAGCAGTTATCCCTAATGCACGGCCCACACGTATCGATGATCAGTCAATACGTACGTCCATGATCTATATGAGACTCACAACTCGTGTAAAAATGTGTCACAGTCAAATGAAACCTAATGATGCTACATGATAATGGGGTAGTCTCATAAACAAGGTCAATGCAAATACATAAATAAAAACATATCGCGACGACACTGTCGTGCGCATTTTATATACAGTTAAAATATATGAACTAAAGACAGAAAATAAAGATGCATGCAACATATGGAATATAAATAAAAGTACAATGGTAAGGTATACTTGCCTGCTCTGAAAAAGGATGAAGTCATAACTCAAGGCGTCGTCCGATCTACCCGTCACATAAATTAAACAAGTTAGGTTACAAAAGTGGGTGAATAGGTTCCTCCATTTTAATTAATTTATAATTCTGAATAAATAACATAAAATAGTATTTTAATCTTATTATAATCTGATTTTATTGTTAAACCCTAATTTTGGTCCAAAGAAAGTCAACTTTACGGATTTGTGATCCATGGTACGCAAATCGAGGCAATCCGTTGACAAAAAAAGTCAACCAACTCAAATCCTAGATTTGTATGTGGAATCATATAGATTTCAACGCTACATGAACGCTGAAATCGACAGTTTCATAAAATCATAAGTCGGTAAAGAGTTATGGCCACAAGGGCGCACAGATGACAGTTTTCGGTGGTTTCCTATTTACGTCTACGTTGCACAAATTTTACAGTAGAATAAAATTATATTTTAAATTCTAGAAAAATACTTTTGTGGAATTTTATCATGTCACCTTTCTGAAACTTTAAACGGTTCATAATTCCGAGTTCGGGATCTCCCAAAATCTCGAAAATACGAAAATGCGTCTGATTTCGGACAGCTGACACTTTCGGAATATTCTGGAAAAATAGGTTCTGAAATTACTAAAATAATTTATATATTCATAAAACTAACCTTGATATGATTCTAACAAAAAAAACTGGAGCACGTTTGGAGTCCGTAGCTAGGAGATATCGTCTTTTTAAGTCGTCATAACTACTAGAAAATGAGGCTGAATTTATGACGAATTTTGACTATTTTTGGACGAAAAAGAGAGGAGTTTGGGGATAAAAAAAATGAAATATGAGTTTATTCCATAAGTCTAATAGGTATTTATAATGGTAAAGATTGTTTAATTGAATAAGACTAGGATTGGCTAATTTGGATATAATTAGGATCAGTTTAAATAAGGATAGGATATGCATGAAGTTGTTTTCCTAGTAGGCTCAGTATTTGAATTAATTTAAAATAGAGTTTGAGTTCATCTCAATAATTTATAATCTTAAATAGAATTAAAAATAATACAAATAATTTATATATATTCTTATTAATATCTATTAACACTAAATTAGCATCTATCTAATATTAAGACTTTATATATCCAAATAAATCCTCAATAATTTCAAAAATCCAATAATTACTTAAAATTCTAAATAAATTACAAAAAAATATATTTAAATATTTTAACTCTAAAATAAATGTTTGGTAGTAACAACATTCAAGTATGGTCTCATAGTAAATCATGGAAGTCCTAAAAATTTATGTTTCCTAAGTTTTAATTACCAAAATTTTTAGAAAATCTCCAAAATCTAAAATAACCTAAAATAATTCTAAATAAATATTTATATCAGTAAATATATCAAGAAATTTATTTTCTAATTAACTAAGAGAATACTCTAATAAAAATTTAACATCTATAATAAATATAATAATATAAAATACACACAAAATATCTATTTTGGGTGAGGGGTTTACACCATCCGATGGAGAAGCATGGAAGCCCTTCGATCGAGAGTATCCCGATTTTGCTTTGGATTCATGTAATATAATATTGGGGCTCTCCTCCGACGGTTTTATCCCATTCGGACTTTCGGGCTCTCAGTATTCGTGTTGGCCTGTGACCGCCACCCCGTATAACCTACCGCCTTGGATGTGCGTGAAGACTCCGGTTATGTTCTTAACCGTAATTATTCTGTGTCCGAATAATCCGAAGAGGAACATCGATGTGTACTTACAACCGTTGATAGATGAGTTGAATCAGTTGTGGAAAGTAGGAGTCAACACGTACGATGTTTCAAAAAAGCAAAATTTTCAGATGAGGACAGCACTTATGTGAACCATCAACGACTTTTTGGCTTATGGCATGTTATCAGGATGGAGCACTCATGGTCGTCTTTCATGTCCGTATTGTATGAACCGTACTAAGGCTTATCGTTTGAAACATGAAAAAAATTATTCTTCTTCAATTGTCATCGATAATTTCTTCCGTTAGATCATCCATTCCGGAGGAACATGAATGCATTTCGTGACGATGTTGTGGAGAAGGCAAATCCACCTCCAAGGTGGTCCGAAGACACAATATCAGAAGATGTTAAAGATTTAGCAAGTGCTTTCGAAGAGCCTACTAAGGGGTACAAGTGCGATGGATTTGGTCACACTCATAACTGGACAAAGAGGAGTATATTCTGGGATACGTCATATTGGAGCAGCAATCTGATCAGACATAACCTTGATGTCATGCATATCGAGAAGAATATATTTGACAACATAATTAATACTGTGATGGATGTAAAGGGAAAGACGAGAGACAATCCCAAGGCTAGGTTGGACTTGGAATATGCAGACGCCATGCGTTGCATTTGATATAGGAAGAAAATAGGAAGTATAAGCAGCCTAAGGCAATTTTTTCACTGGACAAGGAGGATAAAGGGAGACTTTGTAGGTGAATTCATGGGCTAAAATTTTTAGACGGGTACGTGTAGAATCTGGTGAGATGCGTTGACCTAAAGAAGAATAAACTAACGGGTATGAAGAGCCATGACTGTCATGTATTCATGGAGAGGTTAATTCCAATTGTATTTCGAAAATTCTTACCGCAGGTAGTTTGGGATCCATTGACAGAGCTTAGCATATTCTTCAGGGATCTTTGTTCTACAAAGTTGATCGCCGGTCGTCTAGAAAAGCAAGAGAATGACATTGCGGTAACACTGTGCAAGCTTGAAAGAGTGTTCCCTCCTGGATTCTTCGATTCCATGGAGCATTTGTCAATTCATCTTTATTACGAGGCACGTGTTGGTGGATCTGTCGGTTAACGGTGGATGTACCTGTTCGAGCGTCAATTAAACCACCTAAAAAGAAAGGTAAAAAATAAGACACGGGTCGAGGGTTCTATTTATGAAGCCTATGTCCTTGAGGAGATTACAAACTTTTGCTCGATGTATTTCAAGACGCATGTTGCTACTAATAGCACAAGAGTTCCCAGAAACGGCGACGGATATCAGGAATCTAATGATATAATACTGAAAGTATTCAATGCTTTTGGTAAGCCTTCGGGCAAAATAAATAAGAGATATCTGAATGACAATGAGCTAAGGGCTGCTCAGTTGTATATATTACTCAAATGCAATGAGGATGAAGTGGAGAAGCTAGAGGGGTAAGTAATTAATACATCAACATTTAAGTCCTCTTAATGTAATAGTATACGCTAATATTATTACACTAATCGAACGATATTTTATTGGTTTTTAGCATATTTAATGATGAGGTGAGGTCGATGAGACCATATATAACAGATGAAGAAGTAGAACAGGAAATGAGACTTCATTTTCCTTCTTGGTTGAGTGCATATGTAAGGATCTTTTTGTTTATGCACTATGCACAATAATTAACATAACGTTGAACTTAATATCGTTTTCTTGGTATTTAGGTCGATTGTCCCCACACAACACTAGAGAATGAGTCTATTAGAAATCTAGCCAAGGGACCATTTTTTGCCGTCAAAATCTGGCCAAGCTACTGTATGAATGGTTTTGTTTCAAGCCAACAAAAGCCCCGATAAGAGACAGCTTCTTGGATCTCGATTCTACGAAAAATAGTTATTTGTGTATCATATCTTCGAGATACAAAGATGTCGATCCAGGCAATAATTTCTATGGTGTCTTACGAAAGATTATGGATTTGACATATAATTATGGAATAGAACTGGCTAAGATCGTGTTATTCAGGTGTGATTGGTTCGATCCAATCCAAGATCAAGGTTGGAAAATAAACAAGCATGGTCTTGTGGATATAAACTACCGGCGTCGATATCAAGGTTATGAACTATTTGTCCTATCAAGTCAGGCTCAGCTCGTGTACTTCACAACTTATCCTAAACGGGGAACAATAAGGTCAGACTGGTGGACAGTATGTAAGACGAAAGATAAAAATACCTTTGACGTTAATGAAATAGCTTAACAAGAGGATGAGCTACCTATTGTAACAAATATTGTAGATGTGGACTCAACAGAAGTTCCTTATTACACGTCTAATCGTGTGGAAGAGGTCGAATTATCTAAAGAGGAAGACAAAGTAGATAAAAGTGAAGATGAGAAAGAAGATAAAGAGGAGGACGAGAAAAGCGAAGAAGATGATTTTTCAGAAGGAGATTGAAAATAAAATAAAATCCATTTAGAACTCTAGTCATTTACTGTATTTTTAATGTGGAATGTAACATCTATTTTAACTGTATGGATACTTTTATATTATGCGTATTGTGTGACTGTAATACTTTTATTTTGTGTTTATTGTGTGACTGTGATATTTTATATACTTTTGTGATATTTTGTACCCAGGATATTCAACGGAGGGTTATTTTGGGTCTGTCTATTTTTATGAACTTTTATAACTCTGTGTATTTATTTTATCATCATATGTTATTATCAGGTATAACAGGTCGACGATTATCATACGGAGGTAGATCCACTAGACGGAGTGCTCCTCCAGTACCGGCCACTGGTTTCGGTTCCTCGTCGCAGAGTACTCCAGTGTATCGACCAGTCACATCTTCGACTACGTCGACGGTACTTGGCAATACTCCTGGGACCAGTAGTTCTATGCCTGAGACTACTCTCCCGTCCAGCATTCCTCCTACTGACGACACCAAAGAGACAGAGTAGAAGATGGAGAAGGTCGAGCCGACTCCGTCTGCGCATGATTAGAGCGATCTGCCATGCGCGCCTTCGGGCAAGACGAGGATGGAGATTTGGTGGGACGGGTCTAGCAAGTAAGTTAAATAGTTAACATTTTCTAAATAATTATATCTATATATTCATGAATTTAATTATTTTTGTATATATATCGTTCCTCGATGGTACAAAGAGCACTGGGGGATTTTTTGAGGAAGAACTATGGTGGGCCTTGGATCAACTACTAAGATGCTCCTGAAGATAGGAAGGCATTTTGGTTTGCCCACTTCAAGGTAAAATTATATTTACTTTTAATATCAATAACCATTTATGCATATTATGTAATTTTATATCTTATAGAAGATCTATTTCTATCCACCACACCGGGCTGAGAAAATCGATGAGCAATTTTATGCCGTCGTCGCCAAGCTGAACCGTAATGCGATAAACAACCAAAAGGTCCGTGATCGTGATGGAGAACCGATCCACGGTCACGCCTGAGTAGTGGACTACGATGAAGACAAGATTCGACGAATCCAGGTACAACGAACGGTCGAAGAAGGCAAAAGCGGCTAGGTCGAAGGAAGAAAAGTGGTGTGGTGGCTCGATACCCATGACGGAACATTTTTGTCGTCTGGTATGTATTATATTGAATACATATTGTTTTAATGTAAGTAGGATAAGATGTTTAATTTTAATAACAAATAATATAATGTTTAACAGATACAGAGGGGTGAGAAAGCCAACATGGTGACAGTCTTCCTGACCACCTACCAGAAGGGCCAAAAGCTCATCGATGAGAAGGCCACGCAAACATATGTACGTTTTACTATCCTGTGCTAGTTTTAATGTAACTTATAAAATATGCAAATAGATATCTATATAGTTAGTAATAAGTAACTTAGACGTTAGTAACCACTTTTCTAGGACGAGTATCTTAAACTACGTGAACGGATGACTGCTAGTACAACTGCAGAGGGAGGGACTGGTACTTCCTCGCAGCCCTCTACAGCTTCATCGGTGGACGAGCTCTTGATGCCCGCCGTTGGTGGTCTTCAGAGGGGTACGTACTACTCTACGAGATCCTACGGCGCCTATGTTGCGACTCAGTCATCCAAGGCCCCCTTTGTCAGTGTGCATTCCTCGCAGCCTTCGCAGGCGTTGGGACGAGCCCAGGAGAGCATTGACCGTTAGATTGCTGACCCGCGTGACGAGTTGCTACAGAGGATTACGGAGCAGCCACAGTTTGTGCCGCAGACGGACGATGCGACGATCACTGCCTCCTCCATCGGCATCGATGACACTTTCACTGGAGCAGTATGAGTTCCTTCTATCCCAGATGCGCGACGGTGCTCCTCTTCATCATTAGTAGTCCTTGTTTGGACAGGTTTTAGTGTGTTTGTGTGTATTGGCCCATTCTAGGGCCTTTGATGTATTTATTTCATACTTTTCATTATATTCTGAGACGCATGTGACACTTATTTTAAATTTATTTATCTACTTCTTGGGACATATTTAATGTAACGTAACTTTGCCGATTTCTTTCTATGTGAGTTTAGTTTATTATTAGTATTAACTGTTCACCAAAATTTATCGGTGTTGAGTGTTCCATCGAAGGGGTCGACGAACCTAAAAAATTCAACGGATTGTAGCTCGGGTCTATTTATATAAACTGTAGTTTTATAACTGCAGGTAGAGTTTTGTTGAAAAATATTTTACAATCTGCATTCTGTTTTTTTAAATTCAATTTAGCGACGTATTGCGACGTTCTGTGACGTACATTTACGTCGCTAAAAAGTATCGGAATATCGCTACCTGATACCAAGGACGTCGCTTGTATGTCGCTAAACGTCGCTAACATGCTGACATGGCAAAATATCGCTCATAATGTCAGCATTGTTATAGCATTGTTATAGCAAAAAGTCGCTCATAATGTCGCTAATATAGCGCCGTATTGCGACCAAAACTTACGTCGTCAATTTAACGACGACACGTCGCTAACCGTCGTATATTCTGCGATAGTGTGTCGTCGCAAATATACGTCGCTACAGCGACGACTAACGACATTTTTGTTGTCAACGACCATGTAATACGCGACGACGTAAAAACGTCGCTAATTACGTCGCCAAATTATTTTAGCGACGTCAGTTTACATATAAGCGACGTTTTTGGACGTCGCTAATATGTGTTATTCTGGTAGTGAAAAATATATACACAACTCCTATCATTCAGCAACCTCCACTGATATTGCATATAGACAACTCCAATCATTCAGTAACTTGACCCCATATATATAAACAACTCCAATCATTCAGTATATAAACAAATGATATTGCATATAAGTAAATAATCAAAATTTGTAGTCATAAAGATTTAGTATTTTCTTGGACACATAACATTAAAAAGGAGAGAGTACTACTACTACTACATAGTTTTGTTTAGTACTAAAACTAGAAAAACAAAAATCTAATTGCATAACTTCACACACTAATTTGCTGAACAAATACTTTTGGCCATTTAATCAAGGCACCAAGCATAATATCTCCAAACTTCCCATCGCCATCAAATAAATCTACATCTTTGTCAAATATTTCATCGATAATGACATTACAAACGTCTTCGTTTGGTGGAGCATCAATATTCAAACGTCCAAAGGCAACACGTTTTTCTTTTGAAGTCTTTTAGAAAACATGTCTTAGAAAAGATAGATTGATCAGGTGTCTGCATTACCCATCAAAACAATAAAAATAAACAACATTAAGTACAATGTACAATGAATATAAACAACATTAAAGTGTAGAAGTACTCGGTGATAATTAATTCTTTGTAACTTTTTTTTTTTGAGTAACTGAAGATACATCATAATGTACAATGAATTTACTTTTGACAACTTTTTACACAATTAACTCGGTACAATGTACATCATAATTTTAAGTTGTTTGTTTGTTTAAGAGAGGTCGGTGGCACTTTCGGTCTCATACGCCTAGTTTGCTGATTCAAGGTTTGTCAGGGTCCCTGGGCTTCTCAATTTGACCTGGTTCCTGTTCTTTCTTTCTACTCTGATCCTTTTGTTTATTTAATTTGTTCTGAATGTACAGTGAACCTTGTTTCTCGTTCTATGGGGACCAGGTGGACTTAGGTTCTTTCGAAAAGAAGTGTAGAAAAGAAAGTCGAGTTTGATTCCTATACAAGTGTGGACTACTTAGTCGAGTACATGTTACGTAAAAATGGTTGTCGTCAGAGTTCCTACATGCCAGTTAGTCTCCAACATCCTTGGGATTTTTGTATACGTATGGTGAAGAGATTTGTCAAAATTTTCTTTTGCATCTCGGAAGTCCTGAGGAACTGTGATTTGCTAGGCCGGTCTCCATTCCTCAATAATTATCAGTATCACAAGCATAGGACACAAGGATTTTTTTGTGGTAAACAAATCGAAAAAAGAGTGACATCGCTTTATCTAAAGTAACAATCCTCTTATCAGATTTACTACAACTTTTCTTTTTTGTCTTCTCTTTATTTTTCTCTTATGTGATGCTACAGTCAGTCGCACTTTGTGAGCCAATTTATGACTCTACGAACCTACAAAAAGAATATTTGTTCATCTTTCAAGGGTGTACATATATTCTATCTAGATTCTGACATTTGGTTTTCTATCAGAGCTACTTCTCTTTTGGTTTGTTTGTTTGTTTGTTTGTATTCACATTCTCCTGAATATGGTTTGTTTTTGTACACATTCTATCTAGATTCTGACAATGTACCATGCTAATTGCATTCCCCTGCACATCTATCATGTTCCACCCCATTGACTGATACAAATTTCCCTGATACTTACTGTAGTTTACTACTGCAGTAATACCCACTACACAACACAGATACCCAATACTCAAAGCACTTTGATACTTTGATTTGCACCGCACACAGCCTATACAAATCACACTAGACACATGCTACTGCACAACAAACACTATTCTATGAGATTGTGTTTATGTAAGAGTTACAAATATAGATGATTTACTTTATATAGGAGATAAGCTCTGTAATTTGAAATATAATCTATTAAAAAGTTTGGAACTAAAGTAAGGCCTAAGGAGGACATGGCGCCCCAACTTATGAAATCTTTGAATAGTTTTACTGTAACTTCTCAAAATTTTGAAATACACTATATGTATTGCCTCCCTAAAACTGTGTGCATATATTCTTGGCCCCCTTATCATTCAATTTTTGTTCCGTCAATAAGAACACTAGGTTTCTCTTTTTTAAATGCATGCATTAGAAACACTGGTAGGACGTAACCCTTGTATGAGAATGTGATAATCATGTGACTTCAATCCTTTGAATTAGAAATCCTGCAAATCTACCTTATGTTTCCAATTCCCGCTATACCCAATTGGAAACTTCAATTTACTCAAGGTTTTGCAAATTATTTCTTTCTCGGATTGGGAAAATGAAAAAGGAGCTTTCGGCATAATTTGTTTCCCATTATCATTCACAAGCAACAATTTCTTATTTATCTTCAATTCCTCTAGATCCTTACGAGCTTCAACTCCGTCTTTGGACTTACCTTTAGTGTACCTTATTGTCCCAAACAAATTTTCAGCCATATTTTTTTCTACATGCATCACATCCAAATTATGGCGAAGACGCAATTCCTATTATGACGAAGACATTAATATGATACTACACAAAAGCATACCATAAAAACAAAAATTAACTTATTTAACAACATAAATCACCTTCCAGTATGACAAATCGAATAAAATTAATCGCTTTGACCATGAAGTATTTACATCAGTGGATCGCTTCCTCTTCTTACCAATTAACTTTCTAAAATCTGTACATATTGTTTGCCATTGAATTAAGTTTGGGAACCTTTCGTTAAATAACAAACAAAAAGTACAATGAAATCCTAGAATTAAAATCTAAGTACAATATTTTTGATCTGGGTAATGTGGCGATGAGGATCGAGTACTGCAGCAACTCTTTTACTCCGTTGACGGTCCCACGAGGGGATGAGGGATGCTTTCTTCTCTTCTCTCCACCTTAAGCTTGTGTGCACATGCGTAGCTCGCCTGGACGGAAATGGTCTCTGAATCATAAAAAAACCAACCAGCCCTTGGAATGTCCAAGTTGCTCCTATTTATAGCCATCATGTTGGTGGGCTCTGGTGCCACATATGCTTCTGTTTGGTGGACGCAGTGGGCTCCTTCAACACGTCACGACCCGCACCCGGATATTCGGGCACGAGTACGTGGGTACGTCCAGCCTACGCCGCAGTGTCGGCGGTAGTACTCTGTCTAGGTCATATTCACAGTTAAATTAAATCTAACTCATTCACAATAATAATAGTAGGCAAAGATAATAACAGGAAAAGGAATGCTAAGATTTCATAAAATAAAATGTGACAACCAGATCCATAGTTTATTACAGAACCAAAAATTTAAATCGGGGACAAACCCGATTACTAGGATGAAAGAAAATAATAACTAACTGCTAACTACTCCTCAGAAGTAGTCTCCTGGGTGGGAACCGGCTCCTCAAAAGTATCACCTGCTACCTCATAGGGACCATAATAGGTGGGGGCATAGTCCTCATCATCGCCTAATATCAACGGATCCAGTCAGGAAAGGAGCAAAGTACCAAATGCACAACAATGATTAAACTAAATATTTATGACAAGTAGGAAAAAACTGACTAAACAACACGATAAGAATATACACAATAAGTAGTGAAATTAACTAAGAGTTAAGCACTAAAAAAAATCAGAAATATAAGTAAAACAGGATTAATTGCTATAAACCAGGGACATGAGTAAAACAGGTTTATAATGAGACAAGAAAATGTAACTGTAATAAGACAAGAAACTATGTGTGTGTAATTGTGTATTTAGAATACATAGTTGGCATGTAGGGGGTTATAAGGCTAATCCGGCACGTCATAGACGGCTATTAGTCAGGAATAATCGAGATCCTGCTGATGGTACAGTCGTGTACCAACAGCTATTAGTCAGGACAGGGGGAAGGGTAAACTACATGCCTCCTAGTATTCTTCCACCCGACACGAAAAGCAAGACATGAAATCCAATATTCTAACACTACGTGTAATCATCCAATGGTACTAGTAGAGCAAGGAATTATTTATCACAATATAAAGATTAAACTTGAAGTGAGGTACTTGCCTGATGTTTGGATCCCAACTAGAGTTCTATCCTCTGGGAATTTCCAGAAATAACTCCGGATGCTGAAATAAATATTACCATCATGCTCAGAAGATATCAAATAGCTAGAAACGCCTGTCCTTGAGTCCAATTTGGAGACAAGGGCAAAACGGCAATTTCGGGTCAAAACGGGGTCCGCATGTGGGCCCGCTTTGCACCAAAAAATGTGTCAGGGTCAAAGGTCTCCAAATTCACCAAACTTAGTGTCAACAGGTCAGGAACGATGATACGAACCCAACGGAACTTCCGAAATTGGATTCCGATGAGCCAATCACAAAATCGCCCGTCGAGCGGGGCCTATGGGGCCCACGACACGCGATTTCGTCAACGTTCTCAGAATCGAACCAAACTTGGGTCACAGGACCAGCGTATCGCTACGAGTCCGATGGCACAAGTTTCGTTTTGATCCGACGTGTAAACAGAAGGTTAGGGCGTGATTCCGAAAAGACGGATACGGGGCGGTGTCCGCGGATACGCATTGATCCCGGTGTGCACGCACACCGGAATCGACTTCCGCGAAATTCCACACGTTCTTATCAATGACGCGCACGTATCTGTGAAGACCGCGCACGACCAAGTCATCCCATTTGGCAGGGCGTACCCAGTTCCGGGGTGAATCGGGTCGTTGTTTTTCCTGTTTTTGGATCGCGGTGTGCGATCACTACAGGACGCGATGCCCCGAGCGGTTTACCCGAGCACCGAGAGGGTCATGCAGGCTACGCGTTGCAATTTACGGAATTAAAAATGGGGCAGCGAGGAGAAAGTTACACGTACCTGAACAGGGCTCGAGAAATTGGAATTTCTCGTGTCCGTGTCGTGTCCGACACGAGGGAGAGAAATTAGGGTTAGGGTTAGGGTTTCTGAACTCAGGCGGAGGGCCGGCCGGAGGAGGGCTGAGACGGGGCGGTGCTGGCCGGAGGCGGCCGGGAAAGCCAAGGCGAGGCTGGGCGGAGGCACGGCGGAGCGGGGTGGCGCCGGGGACGGCTGCTGCTGCTCGTGGGGAGGCCGGAGGTGGGTGCTGGAGGAGAGGGGAGAAGGAGGAGGAGGCTGGCGGCTCTCGGCGGGGTGCGGCGGAAGCGGAGCTGGGCACGGCGAGGCTGGGCGAGGGTCAGGCGGAGGACGGAGGTGAGCCGGGCGGTGGTGGCAGCGTGGAATGGTTGGCCGGAGGGGGGTTCGGGGGAAATTTATAGGGGAAGGAGGGGCGAGGCTGACCGGAGAAGGCGGAGGAGAGGGCTACGTGGCCGGGCGGAGCGCGGGGGGGGGGGGGGGGCTGACGCAGGCTCCGGGGACGTGGCCGGAGCGGCCGTCGGAAATCGCGGGAAGACAGGGTCGTGGGGAGGAGACAGTCGCCCGGGTCGGGCAGGCGGCGGGTCGGGTTCGGGTGGACCCGACCCGACCCGTTAAGGCGGGCTGGGCCGCGGGACTGGGCTGGGCCCAATGGGCCGAGGGCTTGGGCCGGCTGGGCTGATTTTTTTTGAAAAATTAAATTAAATAAATAATTAAATAAATAAATAGATAAATAATTAATTAATTAATATAATGGTTTTTAGGTGTTTTAAAATAGGTCCGGGGCCCAATAAATTACAGAAAAATTACCCTAAGTCCAGTTTTTTATTTTACACCCAAAAATATTATTTCCATAATATTTTAATATTATTTATTATCAATAAAAAATCATTTAATAATTTAAAATTATGATTTTAATTACAGAAAATTCCCAGAAAATTCCAGAAAATTGTGAAAAATCCAAGTTTAAAATTTTTAAAAATTCAGGGGGTTTATAATTTACCCAACTTATAAAAATTTTGTCCTCAAAATTTAAAATAACAATGGCACGAAAGGGAAGATCGAGAGTTAAAATGTACCTCAAGGTTCAAAAAGATAGGGGTAGCGATCTCTAATCTCGTCTTCTCGCTCCTAGGTGGATTCGCCGGGAGAATGGTGCTTCCAAGCTATACGAACAAGGAGAATAACTTGGTTCCTTAGAACTTTCTCCGTTCGGTCCAGTATCTCCACAGGTTGCTCTTGGTAAGTCAAGCTTGGGTCCACTTCGAGCTCTGAATGATCCAAAATATGACTTGGATCTGACACGTATTTTCTCAGTTGCGACACGTGGAAGACGTTATGGACCCCATCCAGAGAGGGTGGCAATGCCAGACGGTATGCCACTTCTCCGATTCTCTCATGTATGCCAAACGGTCCAATAAATCTTGGGCTGAGTTTTCCGCTCCTTCCGAACCTAATGGTGCCACGTGTCGGAGAGATCTTCAAAAATACTAGTTCTCCAACCTTTAATAAAGTCATAATCAAGTCTTAGTTTCATAATCATAGTATTTAAATTAACTTGAATTTCATAAATTAATTACCTCAAATTCCAAGGGTCTTCGATGGCTATTTGCCCAATGTCGTTGCCTGTCTTGAGCCACCCGAAGTCTTTCCCTTATTTGTTTCACCTTCTCGGTTGAATCGATTACCATCTCTGGTCCCAGTAAAGCTCTTTCTCCTACATTGTCCCATGATAGCGGGGTACGACATCTTCGTCCATATAAAGCCTCAAATGGAGTCATTTCAATACTTGCTTGGTAACTGTTATTATAAGAGAACTCCACAAGATGTAGATAATCTTCCCACGATCCTCCAAAATCCAGAACGCATGTACGGAGCATATCTTCAAGTGTCTAAATTGTACGTTCGGATTGTCCATCGGTTTAGGGATGATAAGCTGTGCTGAAATTGAGTTGAGTCCCCAAGCTAGCTTGTAAGCTCCTCCAGAAGTGAGAGGTAAATCTTGAATCTCGGTCGGAGACAATACTTACTGGAACTCCATGCAATTTAACAATCTGGCGAATATATAAATCTGCCAACTTTTTCGTAGGCAGCCCTACTTTGAAGGGTAAAAAATGTGCAGACTTGGTCAGTCTATCCACTATCACCCAAATTGCATCCTTCCTACTAGGTGTCCTTGGAAGCCCAGAAACAAAATCCATTGTAATATGTTCCCACTTCCACTCCGGAATGGGTAGTGGTTGAAGCAATCCCCCAGGTCTTTGTCTTTCAGCCTTGACTTGTTGGCACACTAAGCAACGAGATACGAACTTGGCTACTTCTCTTTTCATGCCATACCACCAAACATGCGTCCTTAGGTCTTTGTACATTTTGTTGGCTCCTAGATGTATAGAGTATTATGATCTGTGTGCCTCTTGCATAATTTTTTCTCTTATATCTCCATAAGGTACACATAATCTATCTCCATGTCTTAGTGATCCATCTTCATGAATTTTGAATTTCTCCAGTAGTCCAGCTTGCACTTGACCTCGAATGCTTCGTAGGCCTTCATCTTGAAACTGAGTCTCCTTAATCTTATCCATTAGGGTAGATTGGATCTTCAAATTCATCATTTGACCTTCTCTTCCTGGAATAATTATCTCAATACCCAAACTTTCCAAGTCCTCGAGCAAGTGTCAGTCCATTGTCAAGTACATTGCCATGGGATATCTGCTTAGAGCATCAGCAACTACGTTGGCCTTCCCAGGATGATATTGAAGGGTGATGTCAAAATCTTTCATTTACTCCAGCCACCTTCTTTGCCTCATGTTCAGCTCTTTTTGAGTAAAGATATATTTTAAACTTTTGTGATCTGTAAAGATTTCCACCCTTTCTCCATAAAGATAATGTTTCCATAGCTTAAGAGCAAAGATAACTGCTGCCAATTCTAAATCATGAGTTGGATAGTTCTTTTCATGAGGTCGAAGCTGTCTAGAAGCATATGCTATTACCTTCTTGTTCTGCTCCAATACACAACCTAGACCTTTTCCAGAAGCATCACCATATATAGCGAATCCTCCGGTTCCAGATGGTAAGGTCAGAATAGGGGCAGTAGTCAGCCTTTTCTTCAATTCTTCAAAAGCATGTTGACATTCATCATTCCAGGTGAATTCTTTATCCTTCCTTGTTAATTTTGTCATTGGTTCTGCAATTCTAGCAAAGTCCTTCACAAACTTTCTATAATAGCCAGCTAGTCCCAGGAAACTTCTAATTTTTGCTACAGAGTCTGGAGTGGGCCATGATTCTACTGCTACTATCTTTTTAGGATCTACTGCTATGCCATCTCCAGTTACAACATGCCCCAAAAATTCTACTTTGTCTAGGAAGAATGCACATTTGGATAGTTTTTCATAAAGTTTTTCCTTCCTTAAAGTCTCCAATGCTAGTCTCAAGTGTTCTTCATGTTCTTCTGGAGTCTTAGAATAAATCAAAATATCATCAATGAAAACAACTACAAATTTGTCTAAATATTGTTGGAAGACTCTGTTCATTAAATTCATAAATACTGCTGGAGCATTAGTCAACCCGAACGGCATCACTAAGAAGTCGTAGTGTCCGTTCCGGGTATTGAAAGCAGTTTTAGGGATGTCTTTCTTCCTCACCCTTACTTGATGGTAACCAGACCTCAAGTCAATCTTTGAAAATACCCGAGCTCCACTTAATTGATCAAATAAGTCATCTATCCTTGGTAGGGGATACTTATTCTTGATTGTTAAAGCATTCAAGGCCCTATAATCAATACACATTCGGGATGTTCCATCCTTCTTTGGCACAAATAATACTGGAGCTCCCCAGGGTGAAATACTAGACCTAATGAAGCATTTGTCTTCTAACTCTTTTATCTGCTCATTTAGTTCTATTATCTCTTTCTTGTTGATTCTGTATGAATTTTGAGATACTGGCGCTGCTCCTGGCACTAAGTCAATAGAGAATTCAACTTCTCGGTATGGGGGTAATCCTGGGAGATCCTCAGGGAAGACATCAAGATATTCAGAGATGATAGGTAGTGGCAATTCTTCTGGTACTAGGGCTCCGTAAATTTGGTTACTATCCAATTCTCTAGAACCTCTAGTGAATTCAAATTCTGGCTTGTCAGGGGGGCCTGAAGATTATACTACCTCTGTGACAATCTATAGTGGCATGATGTTGACTCAACCAATCCATACCCAGAATAATATCGAAACTGGGAACTGGCATTACGAGTAGCCTAGCATATAATTCTCTCCCACATAGTATAATAGGACAATTGTTACATGCATCACTAACCGGGATAATTCCTCCATCGGTAATGATCTTATAACAATTCTTAAGAGGTTCAGTGACTAAACTATGCTTCATAAGGAAATCTACTGACATGAATGAATATGAAGCTCCAGAATCAAATAAAGTAATGGCTGGTATTGAATTTATAAGTACAGAACCTGTTATCACATCTGCTGTGGCTTCAGCTTCCTCTAGAGTCATTGCAAAAGCACGGCCTTGCTGAGGTGCACCCCTCTGTTGCTGATGTTGGTGCTGAGCAAAGCGTTGTTGTTGAGTTGGGAGTGGGGGTCCTCTCTGCTGCGCTGCTGGGGGCCTGGCCTGAACTGGAACTTTTGGTGCAGTTGTGCGTCCTTGAGCAGCAGGACAGTCCCTCATCTGATGTGCTGCTGATCCACAATATAGACAGGCACCTAGCCTCTTTCTACAAACTTGACAAGTGTGACCTGGTTTATGACAAAAGTTACAAGTGGGAGCTCGTTGGTTCTGTCCTTGAGCTTGGTGTTGGGGTGCTGTGGCTCGAGGGAGAGGACGCTGGATTTGTTGCGGGGCCCTTTGCTGTGGTTGTGGTTGGAATGGGCGTTTGTGGGGTCCCATACTTCCAGTATCTCTCTACCGCTTTAGTCTATGTCCCATGTCTCTCTCAACACCTTGTGCCACGCTCAAGATTTCTTCGTATGTACGAGCTCGGCTAGTGGTGACAGCAAGGCGAATATCAGGAGACAACCCCTTCTTGAATCTACGGGCTCTATCCTCAGGGGTACGAACCATATATTTTGTAAAGTGGCTCAGTCTGCTAAATTCAGCAGTGTACTCATCAACAGAAAGATTACCTTGTTCCAGCCTCTCGAATTGACTTTCGAGAGCTTCCCGAGCCACTTCGGGATAGAACTTCTCCTTGAACAGCCTCTTGAAATCCTCCCAAGTGAGCTCAGGAGCAGACAATTGAGGTTTATCTCTAAACCAAGTCCGAGCTATGTCGAATAGTTGCAGGCTTGCAGATTCCATTTTAAGATCATCAGGGACCCGAGCAGTCTTCAGGAGTCGCTCCACATTCTCTATCCATTCATCGGCATAGAGAATACCTTCAGTCCCATAGAATTCCAGGGGTTTAAGGTTCTTGAAGTCCTTGGCACTTCCTGGCCTCTTTTGTGGTGACTCCTGGGACCGAAGAGCATCTGAAAGGCTAGTTCGTAGCAGGGCAGTCTGTTCCTTCTGGGATTCTATAAGTCCCTGGAACACTCCGAG
The DNA here is from genome assembly GCA_036927795.1 of Iris macrosiphon. Lineage (NCBI taxonomy): Eukaryota > Viridiplantae > Streptophyta > Magnoliopsida > Asparagales > Iridaceae > Iris > Iris macrosiphon. Next base: position 44,761,210 of record JAYESA010000020.1, read on the forward strand.
TAGCTGTGCCCCATCTATAGTAACTGTCGGAGTAGTTGGAGGCAGAGTGAGCGCAAGAGTTTCAGGCACAGTCTGCTCGGCGGGTTCGGATGTGCCTCCTACGGTATTCCTTGTCTGAACCATTCTGAAAGATTAAGGGATAGGAAGATTAGAATAGATTACTTGAAAATCAAGGGCGATAGGAAAATTTACTAGGAATGATATCAAGATTTGAAATAAAAGATCCTATTCTGTGAATGAGCTTTTCCTAAAATCCTCAATCTTATTTCATACTCTGTCCTAGGATATTACCCTATTTAAGGATTCTAGACCTGCATGGGCCACCATAAAAATGTGTCACGAATCGCACCCGGATATTCGGGCACGAGTACGTGGGTACGTCCAGCCTACGCCGCAGTGTCGGCGGTAGTACGCTGTCTAGGTCATATTCACAGTTAAATTAAATCTAACTCATTCACAATAATAATAGTAGGCAAAGATAATAACAGGAAAAGGAATGCTAAGATTTCATAAAACAAAATATGACAACCAGATCCATAGTTTATTACAGAACCAAAAATTTAAATCGGGGACAAACCCGATTACTAGGATGAAAGAAAATAATAACTAACTGCTAACTACTCCTCAGAAGTAGTCTCCTGGGTGGGAACCGGCTCCTCAAAAGTATCATCTGCTATCTCATAGGGACCATAATAGGTGGGAGCATAGTCCTCATCATCGCCTAATATCAATGGATCCAGTCAGGAAAGGAGCAAAGTACCAAATGCACAACAAAGATTAAAATAAATATTTATGACAAGTAGAAAAAAACTGACTAAACAACACGATAAGAATATACACAATAAGTAGTGAAATTAACTAAAAATTAAGCACTAAAAAAATTAGGAATATAAGTAAAACAGGATTAATTGCTATAAACCAGGGACATGAGTAAAACAGGATTATAATGAGACAAGAAAATGTAACTGTAATAAGACAAGAAACTATGTGTGTGTAATTGTGTATTTAGAATACATAGTTGGCATATAGGGGGTTATAAGGCTAATCCGGCACGTCATAAACGGCTATTAGTCAGGAATAATCGAGATCCGGCTGATGGTACAGTCGTGTACCAACAGCTATTAGTCAGGACAGAGGGTAGGGTAAACTACATGCCTCCTAGTATTCTCCCACCCGACACGAAAAGCAAGATATGAAATCCAATGTTCTAACACTACGTGTAATCATCCAATGGTACTAGTAGAGCAAGGAATTATTTATCACAATATAAAGATTAAACTTGAAGTGCAGGTACTTGCCTGATGTTTGGATCCCAACTAGAGTTCTATCCTCGGGAAATTTCTAGAAATGACTCCGGATACTGAAATAAATATTATCATCATGCTCAGAAGATCAAATAGCTAGAAACGCCTGTCCTTGAGTCCAATTTGGAGACAAGGGAAAAACGACAATTTTGGGTCAAAACGGGGTCAGCATGTGGGTCCGCTTTGCACCGAAAAACGTGTCAGGGTCAAAGGTCTCCAAATTCACCAAACTTAGTGTCAACAGGTCAGGAACGATGATATGAACCCGACGGAACTTCCGGAATTGGATTCCGATGAGCCGATCACAAAATCGCCCGTCGAGCGGGGCCTATGGGGCCCACGACACGCGATTTCGTCAACGTTCTCAGAATCGAACCAAACTTGGGTCACAGGACCAGCGTATCGCTACGAGTCCGATGGCGCAAGTTTCGTTTCGATCTGACGTGTAAACAGAAGGTTAGGGCATGATTCCGAAAAGGCAGATACGGGACGGTGTCCGCGGATACGCGTTGATCCCGGTGTGCACGTACACCCGAATCGACTTCCGTGAAATTTTACACGTCCTTATCAATGACGCACACATATCTGTGAAGACCGCGTGCGACCAAGTCATCCCGTTTGGCGGGGCGTACCCAGTTCCGGGGTGAATCGGGTCGTTGTTTTTCCTGTTTTTGGATCGCGGTGTGCGATCACCACAGGACGCGATGTCCCGAGCGGTTTACCCGAGCACCGAGAGGGTCATGCAGGCTACGTGTTGCAATTTACGGAATTGAAAATGGGGCAGCGAGGAGAAAGTTACACGTACCTGAACAGGGCTCGAGAAATTGGAATTTCTCGTGTCCGTGTCGTGTCCGACACGAGGGAGAGAAATTAGGGTTAGGGTTTCTGAACTCAGGCGGAGGGCCGGCTGGAGGAGGGCTGAGACAGGGCGGTGCTGGACGGAGGCGGCCGGGGAAGCCGAGGCGAGGCTGGGCGGAGGCACGGCGGAGCGGGGTGGCGCCGGGGACGGCTGCTGCTGCTCGTGGAGAGGCCGGAGGCGGGTGCTGGAGGAGAGGGAAGAAGGAGGAGGAGGCTGGCGGCTCTCGGCGATGTGCGGCGGAAGCGGAGCTGGGCACGGCGAGGCTGGACGAGGGTCAGGCGGAGGACGGAGGTGAGCCGGGCGGTAGTGGCAGCGTGGAATGGTTGGCCGGAGGGGGTTTCGGGGGAAATTTATAGGGGAAGGAGGGGCGGGGCTGACCGGAGAAGGCGGAGGAGAGGGCTACGTGGCCGGGTAGAGCGCGGGGGGGGGGGCTGACGCGGGCTCCGGGGACGTGGTCGGAGCGGCCGCCGGAAATCGCTGGAAGACAGGGTCGTGGGGAGGAGACAGTCGCCCGGGTCGGGCAGGCGGCGGGTCGGGTTCGGGTGGACCCGACCCGACCCGTTAAGGCGGGCTGGGCCCAATGGGCCGAGGGCTTGGGCCGGCTGGGCTGATTTGGTTTGAAAAATTAAATTAAATAAATAATTAAATAAATAAATAGATAAATAATTAATTAATATAATGGTTTTTAGTTGTTTTAAAATAGGTCCGGGGCCCAATAAATTCCAGAAAATTTACCCTAAGTCCAGTTTTTTATTTTACACCAAAAAATATTATTTTCATAATATTTTAATATTATTTATTATTAATAAAAAATTATTTAATAATTTAAAACCCTGATTTTAATTACAGAAAATTCTCAAAAAATTCCAGAAAATTGTGAAAAATCCAAGTTTAAATTTTTTGAAAATTCAGGGGATTTACACAACAGACTGTGGTTGCAACTGTAGGTGCATACTATGGGCAGGCTGCCACGTGTACATCCTCAACAGGATGTAGTTGAGTCCAGGTCGAGCTGTCATATGGACGTTTTTTGCGATTTGTTGTTGCTAAAGATCTGGGCGATTCTTGTCTTTTGTTTGCGTGACTTGGTCAGCTTGACACATGGCCCACATTTAGTTGGAGAGAATTACTTCAGTCGCAACTACGTGAAGTCAGCGCTGCGTGAGATTCGGTCGAAGATGGAACTTATGTTGTTGTCCTGGCCGCATGCGGCCATCTGGCTGCAGCTACCAACTGGTGCCACATAATCCTCCTTTTGCGACCTTTAACGTAGTAGCTTGGAAGTGTCTTAGCGCTCGAACTCCTGGCATCGTAGTATTTTCCTCTGTCAGAGCTCAAGTGCTGAGAACATTCCTTGTCAGAAGAGGCTGTCGCATGAAAGGCGTCAGCTCGTGTGGACGCATAATGTGCATCCCTGCGGCAGGGAGAGAGACGGGGAGCGCATGTTCTGCAGTTGGGTGAGGCACAACGGCCTTTGCAACCCATATCCTGCGGATTGTTAGCCCCTTTTTCCTAGCGCACTTTGGTACATATTGTCCTTGGCGCACTTTGGCACATATTGTTTGTTATCCCAGCCATCGTTTAGACCGGATTCGAGAGTTGTGGAGAGAGTAGGTTTGGTTGGGTTGGTGGCATGTGTGGCTTGGATGGGTTTGGGTAATCCAACGGACAATATCTCAAACCTAAGCCTATATATTCCTATATCTCTCTCTACTCCTTATTTTCTTTCCATTTCTCTCTCTTAGGTTTTCTCTCTCCTCCGTAGACAAGCACATCTTGCACAAGAGAAGAACCATGGATTTATGCATTCTTTTAGTTTTTATTATTTCTTGTTTATTTCTAGCTTATATTGTTGGGACCGAGCAACCCTTTATCTTTAATACTTGTTGTTCTTGATTTTTCTTGGTTGGAATTACATGAACCTGAGTTTTGGTCTATGGGTTCACTTTTATTTTTCTGGGGTTTGATCTCCCAAAACTTTGTATTTTAGAAAACTAATTAGCTCATAGTGTAGAGCACCATATTTTATGAAACTTTACTTTTGGTCGTGCTTGATTTCGAGTCCAGCTAAGTTCAGTGCTGAAACTTTATACCATACGTATACCAAAATGGCTGATGGTAGAAGAAGAACAGTGCTCTATGAAGAGTATGCAAGATGACCACTTTGGCATAGAAATACATATGTTTCACTTTGGACGCAATGGTGTGCTGTCCAAACTCTTCGTGCGTACTAATTATACTACACTCAGTCTCCTAGCAAAAGTGCGACAGTTACACTCCTTGAGTCAGTGGCGCACTTTCGAGAGAAAACTTAGTTGGCTCACTTTGGTGCATATTCAATCAAAGTTCTCCTTGGAAATCCAAGAGAAAGTGTGCCTGAGTCGGTCATCAAATTTTCTTCACATTTGGCAATCTGGCTCACTTTTCCTATGTTTCGTAAGCCGGCACACTTTTCTTACGTTTGGTCTGCTCGCACTATTTTTTCCCTCTTCATTTTCTTAGGGACGAATCTTTGGTTAGTTTCTCGATTTTTGTTTTATTGATTTGTGTGCTCCTCGGCTGACGAGTTTCTCGATTGCCGAGCTTTGACCGCGAATTTTGTGTTTTATCTTTTAACTAGCTTGCTCTCACTTTAGTTGAAAGCACACATTATTCTTGCCCACGCACTTTTGTCAAGTGCGCCACCCCTTTGTAGCTTGTGCACTTTTGTCAAGTGCGTCGTGTTGGTTAACTTGACAAAGTGCACCACCCCTTTGTAGCTCGTACACTTTATGCGCCCCTGACTTCGTGCGGCACCCTGAGCATGTGCTTGTTTGGTTCATGCGCCTGACTTTCATGCGTACAATTTCATGTGCGTATTATCCTTAGTGACTACATGCGTGCACATAGAACTTTCATTATGTGTTCACTTATTTTATTTGAAATATTTTTCATCATCCTCTATGTGGTTGATCCTGTCATTGCTTGTATTATGATTCTAAGAAAGAATGGACTTATAAACCAGACCTCATGCGAGACATGGCCATGTGCTTAGATTGGCTTCATACATGGCATAAATATGTGTTGGATTGAGATATTCTGTATGGACCAGACTAAGTGAATTATGACTAACGGCTATATGTATGACATAAGCTTCGTGTTATAATGTGATCAAGATTTATGTGACCCATTGATAAATTGGTAATTGAAATTGAATACTGTATCCGTGCTGATACCATTATTGCCTGATATTATTCATGGTTTAATATGCACCGAGGTACGATATACTATGTTACGTGTTAAGTAGTTAATACTTGGGTTGTGCATCGAGAATGCCTACAAATTCCTGAATGCGTGACAATACTATAAATAGACTTTTTTCCAGCATGGACATGATAAGCGAGTCAATTACCAAAACGTGTCTAGAATATTGATTTATTGAATGTTGCATACACGCTCAGGTGAATCCAGATAGAACTTCCATGGATTCGTATCTAGCGTGCCCGTACTTTTTACAATATCTTAAGAAAAAAATTTCTAGAACTCTTACAGTTTCTTTGTGACCACAATGAGAATATCGATAGTTGCACTGAACAAGGCTCCTAAAAAAACTCAAATTGACCTCTCCTCAAATCCAACAAGAGATTATTACTTCCATTGTAAAGGTAACTACAAATGCTATTATTCGATATCTTGATAATGAATTGTTCACTATTTTAGTTGATGAGGCGTTTGATATATCCGTAAAAGAACAAATGGTTGTTGGTTTACGTTTTGTGGATGGAATGGAGCATATTATGGAACATTTTCGTGGCATTGTTCATGTGGGTGATACTACAACCTTATCGTTTAAGATAGCTATTGAGTCTCTGTTGTCCCAACATGGATTAAGTATATCGAGTATTATGGGACAAGGATATGATGGAGCTAGCAACATGCATGAAGAATTAAATGGATTAAAAAGCTTGATTATTATGGGGAATGAGTCGGCTTATTATGTTCGCTACTTTGCTCACGAACTTCAATTAACATGTGTAGCTATTGCAGAAGGTCACAGAAAGATTTATTTATTCTTTGACTGTTACATTTTTATCAAATATTGTTGGAGCCTCATGCAAGTGTAGGAACATTCTTCATGAAAAATAACTTGAAAAAGTTGTTGAAGGAATTTATAATGGTGATTTTAACTCGACAAGGAAAGAATAAAGAAAAGACATTGAAACGAGTAGGAAGCACCCGATAGGGTTCTCATTATGGCACACTGATGAGTTTTATTTGCTTGTACTTGTCAGTGGTTGATATTGTTGTGATTGTTGAGGATGATACAAATGATCATGTGTTAAGGGGGCATACAAAAATAATTTTGGAATCATTTCATAATTTGAATTTGCATTTCATTTATATTTGATGAAGAATATCTTGGGAATCACAAATGATTTATCGCAAGCTTTACAGAGAAAAGATCAAGATATAATAAATACCATGACTATTGTGAGAATAACCAAGCAACACTTGCAGAGCATGAGAGATGATAGATGTAAATCATTGTTGGAAGAGCTTTCTTCATTTTGTGTTAAGCACAAGATGGTAATCCTACATATGGACGTATTATTTGTACATCATGGAAGATCATTATCACGTTGAATTATTTTATGAAGTGATTGATTTGCAACTTCAAGAGTTGAACAATTGTTTTAATGAAGTGAATACATAGTTGTTGCTTTGTATGGCTTGTCTTGATCCAGGGGATTCATTCTCTTCTTATAATAAGAGAAAATTGTTTCGCTTTGCTGAATTTTATCTATTAGATTTCTCTAGCATGGAGTTAATAGAGCTTGATCGTCAACTTGATAACTACATTTTTGATGGCTCTGATGACCATTTTTTCGATATTGCGAGGGTTAGTGTGCTTGCTAAAATGATGGTTCAGTTAAAGAAGCATTGTCCATATCCATTGGTGTATTTGCTCTTGAAGTTGGCATTGTTATTATCCGTTACAATCACAATTGTAGAGAGAGTATTTTCTGCAATAAAAATGATCAAAACTTCATTATGTAATCGATTGGGAGATACAATGATGAATGACTGTTTGGTGGCATATATTGAAAAAGACGTATTGGATGCCGTTGACAGTGAAGATATCATTCAATATTTCTAGAATATGAAGTCTCGAAGGTTTTTATCGTCAAATAATGGAATTATTTAGTAATTGTAATAGTTTATGACATTTGATAATAATATATTATATTTTTAAAATTATAAATGTTTTATTATAATTTATTATTATTTTAGTAGTAACCATTGTTTCTGGCTACACAACTATATATATATATATATATATATATATATATATATATATATATATATATATAAGATTGATGGTATTTACATAAGGTGTCGTTATTGACACTCCTAAAATCTTGTCCTCCACTCATCTTTATGTTTTTATCATTCAAATTTCAAATATGTCCCTGTATTAGGAGTACAAGATGACATTTTAGAAATGTCAATAACAACATCCTAGAAAGTCATTATTGACACTTCAAAAATGTCATCATGCACTCCTCCCTCTATGCATGCACAAATTAATATCAGATTTAATGCAGGGACAGATTTAGAATCTGAATAATAGATAATTAAAAAGTAATGTATGATCACATTTTATGAGTGTCAATAATAACACTCTTTACATAATTATGTATGTCTTATTTGATTTTCGATTTTGGACTAAAACAATATATATATATATATATATATATATATATATATATAATTTTTAAAACTGAAATAGAATCGATTTTTTTTTCAAACTAAATCGATTCTTTTATTTAAATCGGTTCTGAACCTAAAATCAAATAAAGATCAATTTGGATCAACTTGTCTTCTTAGATGCATTTGGACATAAAACGAATTGACCGTCACGCGTCTCACCTGTGTAATAAATAAGTTGGATTCGGGTCAAGGTGTTGAGCTATTCGACCTTACTTGACTCGTTTATTTAATGCATTCAAATCACCTCGTTTATCAGTCTACCCACATAAGATCTCCAAATATTGGGGTTCTGATGGTCACATATATGGACATAATTGTGAACTCAAAGGCAGCATATGCTTCAATTGGAATCTCCTCCATATATCTCGCATCTTTATTTGCTTTTTCTTCTTCTATTTCAATGGATGCAAGAATATAACGTGGCTGAGATCTAAGACCAAAAATGTTGATATGTCAAGAAAGCAGACTAGACTATGTCACAGCGACACAAATACGATACGACATAATATGGATACAAAGACACCGGCATTAGTGTCCGTGTATAATTTGAACAAAAAATGTATAACAGACCTAGAAGACGACCGTGCAGTCGAAACCGATACCACGTGTCGTTATTCCATTGGTCAAGTCGTATGACTCATCAAAACTAGTCTCCTCTGTTAACACAGGTAAATGAGCTAGGCTAATGGGAGGTCGACACTTGGTAACGGTTCACGCGTCGGTCGTTTCAGCGGTCTCGTCGTATTCAATACTATGTCTGTCCAACAAAACAAAGACATAACATTTTATCTGGAATAATTGATCTACTTTACATGGTTCAGTATCTATAGGGTGATGCTTTGGTTATCAAACTTTTACTTGACACTATTTTACCTATGTATAATTTTCCGCTCTTTTGGTTTTTTTTTTTTCCACCTAGGTTCTATTCCGTCACTCTTTCCACGTATGCTTCGTTACAGCAACTCCCAGAAATCAATAAAAATCAAGAGATGCACATACAAACTTTTCCTTTCTTATTGGGTGCTTCAACCAGTGTATTATTAAAAGGTTATAGGGGACACTAATTGAGAATAAAATTAATCTTATGTGGTTTTATAACCATTCTAATTTTTTTAATTAATAATTAAAATATAAATACTAGATTTTGTATTCATGGTGGTATATGAGGGTAGTTAATAGTAGATAAATAAATATATTAGATGTTAAATTTTTTTTAAACACATAAAATAATAGCGTTATGAAAAATAATAAATATATATAATAATAATAATAAGGATAGTAATAATAAATATATAAACATATATAAATATATAGAAGAAAGAAGAAAAAAAGACTACCAAAATATGATGAAATAGCAACGTTTTTAGCGACGTAATAATAAAACGTCGCTAATATTAAAGACTTGAGCGATTACAAAAATATACGTTGTTGTTGGCGACAAATAGCAACGTTTAGCGACTGTACTTCGATTTTTTAAAGAATAGTCGCTATAAGCTTCTTTAAAGAAGCTAAACGTCGCTGAATTTTTTGATTTAGTGACGTATTTACCGACGTTGCTTTTTTTGACTTTTAGCGACGTCGCTAACTTTTAAATTAGCGACGTCTATTTATGATGTCGCTAATTTTTTTAATTAGCGACATTTAGCGACGTCTAATGATGACGTCGCTAAACTTTTTAATATAGGGTTCATGATTTTATTTTTCCCATTATGTCGATCCTCTCCCCAAAATTTTAAAACCCCCCCTCCCCCCCTCCCCCTCCAGCGTCCTCCTCCTCCCCCCATCCCTCCCCCCTCCCCCACCGGCTCACCCACAGCCCCCATACTTCGGCTCCCCACCCCCCAAATTTACAAGTGAAAATAGGAATAATATTGGACTCTAATTACTTCTAGAGGAGATTATGATACTTGGAGATCGTGAGGTAAAATTTGATATGAGTTATTTAAATCTTGAAGATATTATATGGATTCAATTTAAATTTGGATATTGATGAGTTGAAAAAGTGAGAAGAGATTACAATAGGTTGAATTTTGATTTGAACAATGATTATCTTAATTTTGAAATGATCGCGATAGATTTGAATAGATTTTGTTATTTAAATTTTTGGAAGAGATTGCGATTGACGTACCTTATGTATGAATGTGAAAGATTTAACAAATTATGCCTTATTTTAATTTCGAGGACGAAATTGTTTTAAGTTGGGTAGATTGTAAACTCCCTCACCCAAAATAGGTATTTTATGTATATTTTATATTATTATATTTATTATAAGATGTTGAATTTATTTAGAATATTCTCTTAGTTAATTAGAAAATAAATTTTTTTAGTATATTTACTTATATAAATATTTATTTAGAATTATTTTAGGCTATTTTAGATTATTGGAATTTTTCCATAATTTTTAGTTAATTAAAAACTAGTAACACTAATTTTCTAGGAATTTGAAGAATTTATTTTATGTTCAAACTTATATAAAAATATCCCAAACTTTTATTTTAGGTTCTAAATATTAAAATATATTTTCTATAATTTTTTTAGAATTTTCTGATTATTTTTAGCATTTATTTTGAGTTAATTATCAAAAACTGAATTAAAAACTATTTTCTGAAAAAGAAAACCCAAAAAGAAATTATTTCTGCCCAGTCAGCAAACAGGGGGCCCACCTGTCAGCCTCCCACAGCAAACAGTGCCGGGTCCGCCTGTCAGTGACTGCGGGACGGGCAACGTTAGATGGCTGCCACGTGTCAAGATCTGAGCCGCGACTGCTTTCTCTCTCCTCTATATATATATTAGTTTAAGTTTATTTCTAGGATTTTTCTTCAGCCAAATTTTGGAGAATTGCCATCTAGGGTTCCTTCATCTTCCAGAAGCCATTGCGCATAGCTCCGGACTCCAAATGAGGCATAGTTTTTTGTGTTAGAAAGATATTAAGGTTAGCTTTCTGATTATATAATTTGTTTTACGAAATTATTATTATTAAATTCTGAAAAATTCGTAGAACACAGCATGTCCGAAAATAGACGTGTTTCGATGTTTTCGTGATTCCGGGAGAATCAGTAATCAGAATCACGAACCGTTTAAAGTTTTGGAAAGCTAATGTCGAGATAATTGACATATGTTTTTCCCAGAATTTATTTCGAAGTATTTTTATATTGTTAATTCTGTAGAACTTCTAGGGTAAAATTTAACCATCGGTGCACAATACGAAACTTGTATGTGCCATAATTTTCAAACGAATTTGAATTCGGACGAGCCGTAAATTCCAGCATGTTTTTGACGCTGAAATCTACAGGAATTCATGCATGAAAGTCAAGTTAGTGTCAGTTGACTTTTCGGTCAACAGATCGCCTCGATTTGCGTGTCATGAGTCTCGAGTCGATAAAATTTAATTCCTTTGGACAAAATATAGGCATTAACCTAAAAATCAGAATAATAAGATTAAAATAGAATTTTAGAGTAATTATTACATAATTAAATAAATTAAAATAAATTATCTTTTGACGTGATAAATTTGTAATACATAGGCTATTTGGACTGTGACTTGGACTCTGATTCATACCAGCAGCAGGACCCCAGGCAAGATACCTTGCCAAATTATTACAGTACTTTTGTATGCTATTTATATTTCTTTATATTTATTGCATTTCTGTTTATTCTTGCATGTGTAGTTTTCTTTCAGTCATTACTATATATTATATATGTTGACACACACTTGACACTTAGTATCATAGAGGACAATCATTAGGCGTATGGGCTTTAACCACTCTGGTAACACCGTAGTCACTAGCACGCACTATGGTGGGTCATGTCCGATGGTCGCTACCCCCGAGGTATGTCGATTGATGGAGTCCGAGGGTCGCTACCCCCGAGGTATACCGGCTGATGATGTTCATGGACGAGTGCATGAGTTGTGAGGCTTAGATCGAGTAGACTACCCTTACCCATACGTCGAAAAGTTGTCCTCATTTGCATTCATATAGATTGTCTTGTACAGCGTACTTATTTATTTTCAAATTATATGCATGTTTACTGTATTCAAGTTGGCTCGTATTTTCTGTATCTTGTTACGTCCCTCTGAGGACCTGGTCCTCTGCCAGGTGTATCTATTCTTGAGTATTTGCAGGAGCACAGATCGGATGGCTATATATGTTTCGTGGATGTCCTCTCTTCGAGCCCGTGATTGCTAGATGGTGTTCTTATATGGTGTTGTTGTGTTGTACTTACTTTAATATTTGCTCTTACATTCGAGTTGGTAGTGGATTTGTTTCCATCCAACTATCATCCTTAGATACTTATGTTGAGATCTAGTTATATAGATGCTGGTTAGTCATTTATATTAATTTTCTGTGGATGAGATTTAGATTGTACCCTATGACTTGTGACATATGTTTATACCACTTGTGGATTGATTTTCATATTACAGCGTACGTGTGGATTTGGTTTCCATATATTGGAGTTGCCATATCCATGCGGCTGGCATGCTTACGTGTCCTAGTCCTACATATTTTTGGGACTGGGGCGTGACATGTTTTTGTGGTGGCCAATGCAGGTCGAGAGCATATTGTCTCGGTTACGTTATTGTACCGAACAAGCCTGCACCTAGGACTAGAGTATAGGATCTCATCCACAATTGACTATGATTCATCTTTCTCCTATCTGTTCTATTTGAACAATTGTATCCTGCTTGATTCCTGTACTTCCCTAATAGTTCTTTGAGTATAGCCTCCTGCTAGAATATAGGAACCCATGTTATTAGGATAATGATTATGGTAGCACACCTATTAAGAATACAACGGGAATATAGACACACCACTAAGTTTAGAATATCTAGTGAACCCTAGAATTTCTTTTCTATAGATTGGTTTACCATTACCCCCTTAATGTATTATGAAGACTTGAGAGTAGTATAGATACTACTAGAGTTAGTTAGAAGTTTTACCATAATGTTTGAACCTAGTATAGAGGATACCCTAATAAGTACCAAGACCCCTTCTCGTAGACCTTAACAGGAGTTTCTACGGTATGCTTAATATAATTATAGTATTAGTTTATTATTATAAGTTGGGTAGTATACCTCACAACCTAGCATCACATAGTCTTTTGCCCTATTATTGAAGTGTAACTGAATGACATTTGTCGTACGCTAGCGTAAGACGACAGTGTTTATTCAGACTATAGGACTTAGAGGCTCATACCCCAATTTAGTCGACTAATGACTTAGACAGGGAGTTAGTATGACAACTGTAGAGATTGTAGGGTCTTTTATTATTATTGCTTATATTATTTTTGCTTCTGCGAACTTGAATTAATTTGTACCTTCTTTCATCATAATCCAGCGTACTTATATTTTCTGTACTACCTTGATTTATGCTACTATTATAGCCTAGTTTTTGCAAGCTTATTCTTTTATCGAGCTTGCTCATGGTATATGTATTATTGGGTGCACACAATGATACAATTGCCTAATCAGAATCGGTGTATTAAGGTCTAGCTAACCTTAGTGCGCTTGGTTCGCTCTTCGCATGACTACTTTACGTGGATTGAGATATATGGTAGTAGACGGATATACTTGCCCCTAGACATGTCTGACACATCGTATCGGTTATATAACTGTACTGATACGCGCATGTAAATAGAAAGTTACCAAAAATAGGATTTCAATCCACAACTGTCCTGACAACTCTCTTTTCGAATTCCTTAATCTCTTTGAACCTCGTACTCGTATTCTGTCACCTTCACCTTGAATTCTTTATTATTGCTCTCCGTCTTCCCCTATTTCGGAAAGACGAAACATCGTGCTGGTATAAGTTGACACTGATAGTACTAGATATACCCCATAAGGCTAATCACATGACTTAGTGACACTTTTTTTATAATTGATTAAGGGTATATCATAGGTGATATGTTTGGTGTTAAAACTTTGATAATTGAATAGCATGAGTAAATAAATTAAGGAATATTTTTCTTAAAGTATATAGCCTTCTGTGATAGATGGGTAAATTCTAAGTTATGTAGCAGTGCATTGGCAACTCGAGAGAAATTTCTTTTAGATTGTGATCGAGTAAGATTAGATTGGGAGAGGTTCAAGCCATTTAATTTTGAGAATTTTAGAAGAATGACTAAGATGATGAGGATTAATGAATTTTAAAAATCTTGATATTGAGGACCCAATATTTATACCTTAAGTACATAATTTAAATTTTTGAGTATTGAAGGTAAAATCATCAATTTGAATTTGAAGGATAAATATATAATTTCAGACTTGAACATTGGTGGACTGTATTTAAATTATTTTTTAATTTGATGATTTAAATTAAAAAAAATTTTGATGATTGGACTACCTATTTAAAATATTGAGGATGTGAATAGAATTTAAAAAGTTGAAGAATACAAAAAAAAAATTATAAGTGAAAATAGGAATAATATTGGACTCGAATTACTTCTAGAGGAGATTATGATACTTGGAGATCGTGAGGTAAAATTTGATATGGGTTATTTAAATCTTGAAGATATTATATGGATTCAATTTAAATTTGGATATTGATGAGTTAGAAAAGTGAGAAGAGATTACAATAGGTTGAATTTTGATTTGAACAATGATTATCTTAATTTTGAAATGATCGCGATATATTTGAATAGATTTTGTTATTTAAATTTTTGGAAGAGATTGAGATTGACGTACCTTATGTATGAATGTGAAGGATTTAACAAATTATGCCTTATTTTAATTTCGAGGACAAAATTATTTTAAGTTGGGTAGATTGTAAACTCCCTCACCCAAAATAGTTATTTTATGTATATTTTATATTATTATATTTATTATAAGATGATGAATTTATTTAGAATATTCTCTTAGTTAATTAGAAAATAAATTTTTTTAGTATATTTACTTATATATATATTTATTTAAAATTATTTTAGGCTATTTTAGATTATTGGAATTTTTCCATAATTTTTAGTTAATTAAAAACTAGTAACACTAATTTTCAAGGATTTTGAAGAATTTATTTTATGTTCAAACTTAGATAAAAATATCCCAAACTTTTATTTTAGGTTCTAAATAATAAAATATATTTTCTTTAATTTTTTGGGAATTTTCTGATTATTTTAGCATTTATTTTGAGTTAATTATCAAAAAATGAATTAAAAACTATTTTCTGAAAAAGAAAACCGAAAAAGAAATTATTTCTGCCTAGTCAGCAAACAGGGGGCCCACCTGTCAGCCTCCCGCAGCAAACAGTGCCGGGCCCGCCTGTCAGTGACTGCGGGGCGGGCAACGTTGGATGGCTGCCACGTGTCAAGATCTGAGCCGCGACTGCTTTCTCTCTCCTCTATATATATATTAGTTTAAGTTTATTTCTAGGGTTTTTCTTCAGCCGAATTTTGAAGAATTGCCATATAGGGTTCCTTCATCTTCCAGAAGCCATTGCGCATAGCTCCGGACTCCAAATGAGACCTAGTTTTCTGTGTTAAAAAGATATTAAGGTTAGCTTTCTGATTATATAATTTGTTTTACGAAATTATTATTATTAAATTCTGGAAAATTCGTAGAACACAGCATGTCCGAAAATAGACGTGTTTCGATATTTTCGTGATTCCGGGAGAACCAGGAATCAAAATCACGAACCGTTTAAAGTTTTGGAAAGCTAATGTCGAGATAATTGACATATGTTTTTCTCATAATTTATTTCGAAGTATTTTTATATTGTTAATTCTGTAGAACTTCTAGGGTAAAATTTAACCATCGGTGCACGATACGAAACTTGTATGTGCCATAATTTCCAAACGAATTTGAATTCGGACGAACCTAAATTCCAGCATGTTTTTGACGCTGAAATCTACAGGAATTCATGCATGAAAGTCAAGTTAGTGTCAGTTGACTTTTCGGTCAACAGATCGCCTCGATTTGCGTGTCATGAGTCTCGAGTCGATAAAATTCAATTCCTTTGGAGAAAATTTAGGCATTAACCTAAAAATCAGAATAATAAGATTAAAATAGGATTTTAGAGTAATTATTACACAATTAAATAAATTAAAATAAATTATCTTTTGACGTGATAAATTTGTAATACATAGGCTATTTGGACTGTGACTTGGACTCTGATTCATACCAGCAGCAGGACCCCAGGCAAGATACCTTGCCAAATTGTTACAGTACTTTTGCATGCTATTTATATTTCTTTATATTTATTGCATTTCTGTTTGTTCTTGCATGTGTAGTTTTCTTTCAGTCATTACTATATATTAGATATGTTGACACACACTTGACACTTAGTATCATAGAGGACAATCATTAGGCGTATGGGCTTTAACTACTCTGGTAACACCGTAGTCACTAGCACGCACTATGGTGGGTCATGTCCGATGGTCGCTACCCCCGAGGTATGTCGATTGATGGAGTCCGAGGGTCGCTACCCCCGAGGTATGCCGGCTGATGATGTTCATGGACGAGTGCATGAGTTGTGAGGCTTAGATCGAGTAGACTACCCTTGCCCATACGTCGAAAAGTTATCCTCATTTGCATTCATATAGATTGTCTTGTACAGCGTACTTATTTATTTTCAAATTATATGCATGTTTACTGTATTCAAGTTGGCTCGTATTTTCTGTATCTTGTTACGTCCCTCTGAGGACCTGGTCCTCTGCCAGGTGTATCTATTCTTGAGTATTTGCAGGAGCACAGATCGGATGGCTATATATGTTTCGTGGATGTCCTCTCTTCGAGCCCGTGATTGCTAGATGGTGTTCTTATATGGTGTTGTTGTGTTGTACTTACTTTAATATTTGCTCTTACATTCGAGTTGGTAGTGGATTTGTTTCCATCCAACTATCATCCTTAGATACTTATGTTGAGATCTAGTTATATAGATGCTGGTTAGTCATTTATATTAATTTTCTATGGATGAGATTTAGATTGTACCCTATGACTTGTGACATATGTTTATACCACTTGTGGATTGATTTTCATATTACAGCGTACGTGTGGATTTGGTTTCCATATATTGGAGTTGCCATATCCATGCGGCTGGCATGCTTACGTGTCCTAGTCCTACGTATTTTTGGGACTGGGGCGTGACATGTTTTTGTGGTGGCCCATGCAGGTCGAGAGCATATTGTCTCAGTTACGTTATTGTACCGAACAAGCCTGCACCTAGGACTAGAGTATAGGATCTCATCCACAATTGACTATGATTCATCTTTCTCCTATCTGTTCTATTTGAACAATTGTATCCTGCTTGATTCCTGTACTTCCCTAATAGTTCTTTGAGTATAGCCTCCTGCTAGAATATAGGAACCCATGTTATTAGGATAATGATTATGGTAGCACACCTATTAAGAATACAACGGGAATATAGACACACCACTAAGTTTAGAATATCTAGTGAACCCTAGAATTTCTTTTCTATAGATTGGTTTACCATTACCCCTTGATGTATTATGAAGACTTGAGAGTAGTATAGATACTACTAGAGTTAGTTAGAAGTTTTACCATAATGTTTGAACCTAGTATAGAGGATACCCTAATAAGTACCAAGACCCCTTCTCGTAGACCTTAACAGGAGTTTCTACGGTATGCTTAAGATAATTATAGTATTAGTTTATTATTATAAGTTGGGTAGTATACCTCACAACCTAGCATCACATAGTCTTTTGCCCTATTATTGAAGTATAACTGAATAACATTTGTCGTATGCTAGCGTAAGACGACAGTGTTTATTCAGACTATAGGACTTAGAGGCTCATACCCCAATTTAGTCAACTAACGACTTAGACAGGGAGTTAGTATGACAACTGTAGAGATTGTAGGGTCTTTTATTATTATTGCTTATATTGTTTTTGCTTCTGCGAACTTGAATTAATTTGTACCTTCTTTCATCATAATCCAGCGTACTTATATTTTCTGTACTACCTTGATTTATGCTACTATTATAGCCTAGTTTTTGCAAGCTTATTCTTTTATCGAGCTTGCTCATGGCATATGTATTATTGGGTGCACACAATGATATAATTGCCTAATCAGAATCGGTGTATTAAGGTCTAGCTAACCTTAGTGCGCTTGGTTCGCTCTTCGCATGACTACTTTACGTGGATTCAGATATATGGTAGTAGACGGATATACTTGCCCCTAGACATGTCTGACACATCGTATCGGTTATATAACTGTACTGATACGCGCATGTAAATAGAAAGTTACCAAAAATAGGATTTCAATCCACAACTGTCCTGACAACTCTCTTTTCGAATTCCTTAATCTCTTTGAACCTCGTACTCGTATTCTGTCACCTTCACCTTGAATTCTTTATTATTGCTCTCCGTCTTTCCCTATTTCGGAAAGACGAAACCTCGTGCTGGTATAAGTTGACACTGATAGTACTAGATATACCCCATAAGGCTAATCACATGACTTAGTGACACTTTTTTTATAATTGATTAAGGGTATATCATAGGTGATATGTTTGGTGTTAAAACTTTGATAATTGAATAGCATGAGTAAATAAATTAAGGAATATTTTTTTTAAAGTATATAGCCTTCTGTGATAGATGGGTAAATTCTAAGTTGGGTAGCAGTGCATTGGCAACTCGAGAGAAATTTCTTTTAGATTGTGATCGAGTAAGATTAGATTGGGAGAGGTTCAAGCCATTTAATTTTGAGAATTTTAGAAGAATGACTAAGATGATGAGGATTAATGAATTTTAAAAATCTTGATATTGAGGACCCAATATTTATACCTTAAGTACATAATTTAAATTTTTGAGTATTGAAGGTAAAATCATCAATTTGAATTTGAAGGATAAATATATAATTTCAGACTTGAACATTGGTGGACTGCATTTAAATTATTTTTTAATTTGATGATTTAAATTAAATTTTTTTTTGATGATTGGACTACCTATTTAAAATATTGAGGATGTGAATAGAATTTAAAAAGTTGAAGAATACAAAAAAAAAATTTATAAGTGAAAATAGAAATAATATTGGACTCGAATTTCTTCTAGAGGAGATTATGATACTTGGAGATCGTGAGGTAAAATTTGATATGGGTTATTTAAATCTTGAAGATATTATATGAATTCAATTTAAATTTGGATATTGATGAGTTGGAAAAGTGAGAAGAGATTACAATAGGTTGAATTTTGATTTGAACAATGATTATCTTAATTTTGAAATGATCGTGATATATTTGAATAGATTTTGTTATTTAAATTTTTGGAAGAGATTGCGATTGACGTACCTTATGTATGAATGTGAAGGATTTAACAAATTATGCCTTATTTTAATTTCGAGGACGAAATTGTTTTAAGTTGGGTAGATTGTAAACTCCCTCACCCAAAATAGGTATTTTATGTATATTTTATATTATTATATTTATTATAAGATGTTGAATTTATTTAGAATATTCTCTTAGTTAATTAGAAAATAAATTTTTTTAGTATATTTACTTATATAAATATTTATTTAGAATTATTTTATGCTATTTTAGATTATTGAAATTTTTCCATAATTTTTAGTTAATTAAAAACTAGTAACACTAATTTTCTAGGAATTTAAAGAATTTATTTTATATTCAAACTTAAATAAAAATATTCCAAACTTTTATTTTAGGTTCTAAATAATAAAATATATTTTCTATAATTTTTTGGGAATTTTCTGATTATTTTTAGCATTTATTTTGAGTTAATTATCAAAAACTAAATTAAAAACTATTTTCTGAAAAAGAAAACCCAAAAAGAAATTATTTCTGCCCAGTCAGCAAACAGGGGGCCCACCTGTCAGCCTCCCGCAGCAAACAGTGCCGGGCCCGCCTGTCAGTGACTGCGGGGCGGGCAACGTTGGATGGCTGCCACGTGTCAAGATCTGAGCCGCGACTGCTTTCTCTCTCCTCTATATATATATTAGTTTAAGTTTATTTCTAGGATTTTTCTTCAGCCGAATTTTGGAGAATTGCCAAATAGGGTTTCTTCATCTTCCAGAAGCCATTGCGCATAGCTCCGGACTCCAAATGAGGCCTAGTTTTTTGTGTTAGAAAGATATTAAGGTTAGCTTTCTGATTATTTAATTTGTTTTACGAAATTATTATTATTAAATTCTGGAAAATTCGTAGACCACAGCATGTCCGAAAATAGACGTGTTTCGATGTTTTCGTGATTCCGGGAGAACCAGGAATCAGAATCATGAACCGTTTAAAGTTTTGGAAAGCTAATGTCGAGATAATTGACATATGTTTTTCCCAGAATTTATTTCAAAGTATTTTTATATTGTTAATTCTGTAGAACTTCTAGGGTAAAATTTAACCATCGGTGCACGATACGAAACTTGTATGTGCCATAATTTCCAAACGAATTTGAATTCGGACGAACCTAAATTCCAGCATGTTTTTGACGCTGAAATCTACAGGAATTCATGCATGAAAGTCAAGTTAGTGTCAGTTGACTTTTCGGTCAACAGATCGCCTCGATTTGCGTGTCATGAGTCTCGAGTCGATAAAATTCAATTCCTTTGGACAAAATTTAGGCATTAACCTAAAAATCAGAATAATAAGATTAAAATAGGATTTTAGAGTAATTATTACACAATTAAATAAATTATCTTTTGACGTGATAAATTTGTAATACATAGGCTATTTGGACTGTGACTTGGACTCTGATTCATACCAGCAGCAGGACCCCAGGCAAGATACCTTGCCAAATTATTACAGTACTTTTGCATGCTATTTATATTTCTTTATATTTATTGCATTTCTGTTTATTCTTGCATGTGTAGTTTTCTTTCAGTCATTACTATATATTAGATATGTTGACACACACTTGACACTTAGTATCATAGAGGACAATCATTAGGCGTATGGGCTTTAACCACTCTGGTAACACCGTAGTCACTAGCGCGCACTATGGTGGGTCGTGTCCGATGGTCGCTACCCCCGAGGTATGTCGATTGATGGAGTCCGAGGGTCCCTACCCCCGAGGTATGCCGGCTGATGATGTTCATGGACGAGTGCATGAGTTGTGAGGCTTAGATCGAGTAGACTACCCTTGCCCATACGTCGAAAAGTTATCCTCATTTGCATTCATATAGATTGTCTTGTACAGCGTACTTTTTTATTTTCAAATTATATGCATGTTTACTGTATTCAAGTTGGCTCGTATTTTCTGTATCTTGTTACGTCCCTCTGAGGACCTGGTCCTCTGCCAGGTGTATCTATTCTTGAGTATTTGCAGGAGCACAGATCGGATGGCTATATATGTTTAGTGGATGTCCTCTCTTCGAGCCCGTGATTGCTAGGTGGTGTTCTTATATGGTGTTGTTGTGTTGTACTTACTTTAATATTTGCTCTTACATTCGAGTTGGTAGTGGATTTGTTTCCATCCAACTATCATCCTTAGATACTTATGTTGAGATCTAGTTATATAGATGCTGGTTAGTCATTTATATTAATTTTCTGTGGATGAGATTTAAGATTGTACCCTATGACTTGTGACATATGTTTATACCACTTGTGGATTGATTTTTATATTACAGTGTACGTGTGAATTTGGTTTCCATATATTAGAGTTGCCATATCCATGCGGCTGGCATGCTTACGTGTCCTAGTCCTACGTATTTTTGGGACTGGGTCGTGACAACGGGACAGTCCATGGTATCGTAGGGTCGTACAGTCTGAATATATAGAGTCCTAATTACTTTTAGCATACAATTATTTTTAATATACATATATACCATATATATATATACATATATATTATCCAATAATTTTACGTATACCAAGTTGAATAGTATTATACTATATATATATATATATATATATATATATATATATATATATATATCAAACTGAATGCTATACGCGTACGAGTTCGTGTACGCAGCACTGGGTTCACCGAATCTGGGTCCGTTATCAGCTAAAATTCAATAAGCAATACTAATATCCTACTGACATACACACAAGCACACATAAATGGAGCAGACAGACAGGTTCATTCCTCGAAGTACGCGTACGGGTACGACGGTGGGGTTGACGACGATGTTGAGATGATGATGAAGTGATGCTGAGATGATGACGAGGACGATGGTGTTTGACGAGGACGATGACGAGGACTAGGATGATATGGATAATGATGATGCATGGTGGTGATGTTAATGGGGATGTATTTATATTGATGGTGGTGGTGTTGATATGATGATGATGAGTATTGATGTTAACGATAATGATGTGGGCTGATGATGATTATTATTACGATGATGAGATGACGATGCTGTGATGATGATGATGGGATGACGATAAGGTGATGATGATGATGGGATGACGATGATAACGAGGATGATAATGCCGCCGATGACGAGGATAGTCGAGGCGATGATGACAACGACGATGATGATGGCGAAGGTGATGCCAATGGTGGGGGTAATGGAGTGATGATGATGATATCGTCTGGCTACGACGATGGTGGCGAGGATGACAACGACGATGGTGATGAAATGATGAGGGGTTTTACATGATGGTGAAGACGAGGATAATGAGGTAGGTGATGGTGATGAGCATGTTGGTGATGTGGACGAGGGTAATGACAAGGACGATGATATAGATGATAGGTTGATGGTGACGATGATGATAATGTGGAGTGTAGTGATTGTGAAGATGAGGATGGATATTATTGATGATGATGATGCAGGAGGTGGCTCTCTGGCCAGGCAAGCTCCGACCAAGGCGGAGGAGAACAGAGGTCGGGGACGAGTCCGGCGAGTCGGGTCTTGACTGCGGGGAAGGTTGAGTCGATCGGAGGAGAGGTGAGGCAAGGTCAGAGGGAAAATAGAGATAAAGAGGAGGTGTGGATGTGGAGTTGGATTGAAGGAGGTAGCTCAGGGATGACCGGCGAGTCGAGGGTCGACTTCGGCCGGCGGGAGGAGTCCGGTCGGGTCTGTGCAAGGAAGGGGAGGAGGGAGAAGGAGAACAGGAAGAAGAGGGGGTTCATGGCCGCTGCGGGGAGTCTCGGCTAGACGGCGCCCGGGGTCAGGTGATCAGGAGTCGGGGGGAGATCACCGGAGGACGGAGTCGGGGAAGAGGGAGTGCTGGGGATGGAGGTAATGGTTCATCGACGTGGTGGCGTCGGTTCGTGCTCCGGGACAGAGGAGCGGAGGAGGAGATAAAGATGAAGGGGGAGACATCCACGGTGGAGGTTCCGCCGCTCCGGGGGTCGGGGAGACCGGAGCTCCGGCTGCGGT
Organism: Iris macrosiphon; assembly: GCA_036927795.1. Lineage (NCBI taxonomy): Eukaryota > Viridiplantae > Streptophyta > Magnoliopsida > Asparagales > Iridaceae > Iris > Iris macrosiphon. The sequence goes on from JAYESA010000020.1 coordinate 44,784,344, forward strand.
GTAGTCGGGAACTCGGGGTTGACACCGGAGTTGCTCGGGGTCGAGATGACGGGGAGAGGTCGTCGAGATGGTGGCGGTTCTGGTCGACGAGGTGGCTCGGCGTTAATGGCGGAGGTGCAGGGAGAGTTCCGGCCATGGGTGTCCGGCCAAGGAAGACTCGGGATGAAGAAGGAGAATGAACAGTAGGGAGGACTTGGGATGTCGGCTGCTGTTAGAGTTAGGTTAGATTTTTCTTAGGGAAAATAAATTATAAGGAAAAGGGAAGGAAGAGGTGTTTATATACATGTAGGATTTTGGTTTGGGTTGACCTAGGAATTAGGGCTTGGTCCACATTCCTTGGGCTTGGGCCTTGGGCTTGCCATGGGGTATTGGGGCTATAAATTACATGGTTAAAATACAAGGATGGGGTTTAAAGTATACGAGGGTGATGTGCGCGTGTTGCACATCCCAAAAATTATGGAAAATCCATGTGAAGGGAAAATTGAGTTTCTTCACGCATTGTCCAATGGTGGGGACACCTAAATACGTTTTTGCATAAAATCCCCCCAACAATTGGAAAATTACACAAAGGCAGAAATTGAATTTAATTAATTAAATCGAACGCGCACGATGTTCTAGAATTAATTAGGAGTATATGGGATTAAATTTAGGCGGCCACAATTGTCAGGGCGTAGAGGGTAGAGTGTAAAATATTAATAAAATTCGGTTTATACAAAACGGTCAAGATTGTGTCTCCAATTTCGATTGGGACACACAAGGGTAAAAAAAAATTGGAATTTATTTATAATTAATAAATAACGTCCGCGACGTTTATTGTGCGGCTAAAATATAGCATCAGAGAGCAATATTATAAGTTGCACAAGGGTCAGAATACTAGACGGACATGTCTAGGATGAGGTCGTGAAGTTTGTAGATAGGCAATGGGTAGTGAGGTACTCCAATTATAGAAGCAACGGTAATGTGCGCTACGCGATATAAATTATTTTATAATTAAATAAATGTCGTGTTCTAGTTCTAATTGGTTCAAACTAGCCCTAATTTTACTATCTAAGCAAATTAGGCCTAATTTTGGGTGAGGGGGTTTATACTACTTACAATTGACGCAGCAGTTGCAGAGGTTGTTTATGGTGAAGGATACTGCAGAAAACATGAGTTGGCACATGCGAGAACAGATCGAAAGAGTATTGGATCTTCCATCAGATGGAGAAGCATGAAAGCACTTTGATTGAGATTATCCATATTTTGCTTCGGATCCGCGTAGTGTCAGTTTGGGGCTCTCCTCCGATGGTTTTATCCCATTAAGACTTTTGGGCTACCAGTATTCGTGTTGGCCTGTGATCATCACTTCGTACAATCTATCGCCTTGGATGTGCATGAAGACTCCATATATGTTTCTAACCGTTATTATCTTGGGTCTGAACAATCCGAAGAGGAACATCGATGTGTATTTATAACCTTTGATAGATGAGTTGAATCAGCTGTGGAAAGTAGGTGCCAATACGTACGATATTTCTAGAAAGCAAAATTTTCAGATGAGGACAACACTTATGTGGACCATCAATGACATTTTGGCCTATAAAATATTATCTGGATGAAGCACTCATGGTTGTCTCTCATGTCCATATTGCATGGACTGCACTAAGGCTTTTCGTTTGAAACAAGGAGGCAAATCGTGCTTCTTCGATTGTCATCGACAATTTCTGTCGAAGGATCATCCATACCGGAGGAACATGAATACTTTTCGTATAGCCGTTGCGGAGAAGGCCAATCCACCCCCAAGGTAGCCCGGATACATGATTTGGGAAGAGGTAAAAGATTTACCAAGTGCTATCGAAGAGCCTGCTAAGGGGTACAAATATGACATATTTGGTCGCACCCACAACTAGACGAAGAAGAGTATATTCTGGGATCTGCCATATTGGAGCACCAATCTGATCAGATATAACCTTGATGTCATGCATAAACATAATTAATACTATAATGGAGGTAAAGGGGAAGACGAAAGACAATCCAAAGGCCAGGTTGGACTTAGAAGAAATATGTAGACGTCCTGCGTTGCATTTGATAGAGGAGAAAAATAGAAAGTTAAAGCAGCCTAAGTCAATTTTTTTACTGGAGAAGAGTTTTTTGAAGAAATCTGAAGGCTGCGAACAAGATAAATTTTCTGAAGATGATTGAAAATAAAATAAATCTATTTGGACTTTGATATGTATTATATTTTGACTTTAGAATGTACTATCCATTTAGATTTGTGACACTACTAGTTATTTATTATGCAATTCTATTAATGATGTGAGATATGCATAATATTTTGACTGTAAAATGTACTATATATTTATTTATTTGTTCTATCATCATATGTTGTTATCAGGTATGACAGGACGACGCGAAGCGTTCGACAGGTCCTGAGGTAGACAGAGTGCTCCTCCGATACTGCCTATTGTTGGTTATGGATCCTCGTCGCCAATGTAGCGCCCCGTTCCTCCTATTCGAGGAGCGCGGCTAAGAAACACAAGACGGTATCGTTCGATCGGGATAGATTGAATTAAGAACTCGTCCTCGTTATGGATTTGTTTCTTCGGAATCGATTCCCATATTCAGTGGACTGCGCCCCAAGGATCGGCTTAGCGGCAGAGTCAGGAGGGACCTCTCCGCTGCTATCTTTTATTGCCTTAGTTTTCGATGTCGCTCGTTGCTTTCGTGCTTTGAGTTGGTTTTGGGATTTGCTTGTTTTCCTTGAACGGTTTCGATGGTTTTCATTGTTTTCGTTCATTGAACTGCATTTCTATTCCAAGATTGGAAAGAGAGGAAGAAGTATTAATCGAGCTGTTCGTGTGCAGGTGAACGAGCAGTAGGCGGCTTGCGAGCGGAGTCGTGAAGCGCCTCTTTCCTTCTTCTTTCCAAAAATCTAAGTGAGTGGCTACCAACCCGATTAGCTAGCCTTGCTTCCAAGCCTCACTCCTTCGCCCCGATCAAACGATACCAAGTAATAATAAAAGAGATCAAGATAAAAGGGAATAGACTTGAAATATTGCTTGTCAACTAAACTTATGAACGGTTATCATCTTGTATGCTAGTTCGTTTATAACTGTTCTATGAATCGTGCTAAGTATGGAAATATATGCTTGTTATGAAACAAACTGTTAGTAAGACTATGCAAAACTGTTTGGCTATGGAGCTTGCTCCTATTCGTTCGAAATTCGTTTGTAAATTCGTGTGAAATTATTCGAACTAAATGTGCTCGATCACGGACAACTTATGCACAAGATATTTTGGCTTCCGCGGACGGCCGCCAGGGCACTGGGGCCGATCCGATCCGGGCGGAAGAGTTCGTATAGTCGTTTGTCATGGACGGGATGCTATGTAGCGGGGCTCGCCACCTGCGTTGCATAACATTCTTGTCCCGAGACTATAAACCGTCCCTTTGTGGCATCAAGCCAATGATCCCTGTGTATATTTAAACCTGTTACATACTAACTTGTGTCTTCGTGGCAGGGAAGGCAAGGTAAGTATTGTGCAGGTAATTCAGATGGACAGGTAAAATCCACCGAACGGTGGCACGTTCATTTCAGTAAATTCTATATGCCGCTTACTTGTAAATGAACTAAGGCAAGATAGAAACCCACAAAATATGCATGCTTCACTAAACAACGTGTTGATTGGTATAGTCAGGCCAGCTCGCCTTCACCAGCATGTTTCGATATGCTGACCCTCGTTGAAACAGGTTCTCCGTACCAAGGCAAACCGAGCGAGGAGCCGAAGTCGTCTACCCGATCCAGTCCAGCTGTTGGCGCATCTTCACCGCGTCTCAAAGCCTTTTGAAGTCCGAAGCTGCAACTCTTCATACACAAATGCAGCTCCGTGGCAAAGCCGTCCTCCAGCCTGGAGGTCCTTATCGTTTGAGTTTATAAAGGGATGTAATGTACAGGACTGCTATCTCATTTTGAGTCATCTCTTTTGTAAGCCGTTCGGCATATTAGTTGACTCGTTCAAGAGTTTGTAATAGATGTTCATTATCAATAAAGAGAACTTTTCTATGTTTCAAATCTGTGTTTCAATTTATCTGCGTACTCTGAATATGTGCTTGCTATGCAAATCATTAAAGTCTTGTGCGGGCGCAACTCCAGGCCCGCACGGCGGTCACAATTCGGGGGATGCCTCACTTGATTCTACGGAATTGGGTCATGACAGCCAAGTACTCCAGTATATCGACCAGTCACATCGCCGACTGTGACGATGTTACGTGGCAGCACTCCTGGGACGAGTAGTTCCAGGCCTGAGACTACTCCCTCATCCAGCGCTATTCCTGTTGTCGGAACCATGGAGACAAATGGGCATATGGCGAAGGTTGATCCGACATCGTCCCAACAACAGCGAGATCCTCCATGCGCACCTCCGGACGAGACGAAGATGGAGATTTGGGCCGACGGTCAAAAGTAAGTCAATTAGTTGGTTTAGCATCATATATATCGTATATTTTTTTATTCATCATATATTCACTTTTACGATAAAAATAATTATCTCTGTATAGATATCGTCCCTCGTCGGTACAGAGACGTTTGGACCATTTTCTGTGGTACAACTATGGTGGCCCTTGGATCAACTACTCTGATGCTCCGGATGAGAGAAAGGCATTCTGGTTTGCGCACTTCAAGATAAAAGTATATTTGATTTTAATATAAATCATCTAATTTATGCATATTATATAACTTACTAAATTACTTCTTGTAGCTAACATATTTCTATCCACCATACCGGGCTGAGTTGATCGAGCAGATATTTTCTGCCGTTGCCGCTAAGTTGATCCGTGATGCTCTGGATAACCAGAAGGCTCGTGATCGCGAAGAAAAACCGATCCAAGGTTGGATCATGCCTGAGCAGTGGACTGCGATGAGGGCTAGATTCGACGATCCAAGGTACAAGAAAATGTCTGAGAAGGCCAAGGCGGCTAGGAAGAAGGCAATAAAGTGGTGTGGTTGCTCGATTCCGATGACGAACATTTCCGTCGTTTGGTATATTTTTTATTTCAGATATATTATTTTAATACAGGTACGATAAAATGGTAGTAGGATAAAATATTTAATTTTAATACAAAATAATATATTTTTAACAGGTATAGAGGGGTGAGGATGTCAATATGGTGACCGTCTTCCTGGCCACCCATCGAAAGGGCATGAATCTCACTGATGAGAGGACCTCGCAGACCTATGTAAGTATTGCTTTACTTTATGTTAATTTTAATATAACTTAGGAAATATGCAAATAAATATCCATGTAGTTAGTAATAAGTACCTTAGACATTAGCAATTATCGAGTATCCAAACTTTTCTAGGCCGAGTATCTTAGGTTGCGTGAGCGGGCGACTGCTAGTGCACTGTAAACCCCCTCACCCAAAATTAGGCCTACATGGCATAGATAGAGAAACTAGGGCTAGTTTGTATCTAATTAGATACAGGACACAACATTCTATTTAATTATACAATAATTAGATCACGTAGCGCACCTTACCGTTGCTTCGATAATTGAAGCACTACACTAGCCATTGCCTTCCTACTAATTTCACACCCTTATCCTAGACGTGCCCGTCTTCTATTCTGACCTTTGTGTAACTCACAATCATGCTCTCTTGTGCTATATTTTAGTCGCACAATATTCATCGCGGACGTTACTATTTAATTCTAAATAATTCTAACTTTGTGTCCTTGTGCGTTCCAATCGAAATTGGAGATACAATCTTGACCCGTTTCGTACAACCTAATTTTGATAATATTCTACTCTGAGCCCCCTACGTCCATGATACTTTTGTCCCACCTAATTTTATTTCTATGTACTTCTAATTAATTCAAGAAAACCTTGCGCATTAATTTTAATTAATTTATTCCAATTTCTATCCTTGTGCAATTTTTTAATTTTTTGGCGCTTTTTATGCAGAAACGCATTGGGGTGTCAACACTATTGGATAATACATAAAGAAACTCATGTTTCCCTTCACATGAGTTTTTCAGTAGTTTTTCGGAATGTGCAACGCACAAACATCGCCCCCATTTAAATCTATCCTTGTATTTTAAACCATGTAAATCCTAGCCCTCCAAACATCCCCATGTAAGCCCAAGGCCTACCCCAAGGAATGTTGACCAAGCCCAAACCCTAGGTCAAACATCAAAACCTAGGTCAACCTCAAAATTCTACCTCTTTACATATAAATATACCTTAATTTTATTTTACCTAAAACCTAAATCTAACCCAAGCACTCAGCCGACCTCCCCCCTCCTCTTCCTGTTCTTCTTCTTCTTCTTCCTTCAGCCTCGCCGGTCGGAGAAGTCCCAGCCGCTGACCAGAGCCATTCCCCCTACTCTCCTCCTCGACCGAGCATCCCCTTCCACTGCCCTCGCCATCCTCCACCGGATCCACCCCAAGCCTCCTCTTTCTTCTCCCTGACAGCAACAACAACCCACCACCATCGTCTCCGTCCTCTCCACACTGCCGTTCCTGACCATCCACGAGGAGCATGATCCGCTACCAGTCACCCCGAGCTCCGCCTCGTCGACGTCCCCTCCCTGAGCACGACCTGGCCAGATCTCCTCCTCTTCCTCCAGTCATCCTCCTCCTCCTCGACGGAGTCGACACAGCGGCCACGACCCCGCTGCACATCCTGACTCAGCCTGAGCCAACAGTCGACCACCCCATCCCTCTGAACCACCTCTCCTCCCTGAACCCATCGACCCCCCGCAGACCTCCTCTCCTCCTTCCATCTCCACCGAGCCACCCTGCCGACTACCACGCCGGACCACCCTCCTCTTCCTGCCTGAGCTCCTCCATCAGCCTCACCATGATCATCACCGACCTCTTCACCATGATCATCACCACCACCATCACCGTTCATCCCTGCCCTCCTCCTCCTTGGCCGGACCTCCTTCCTGGCCGGACTCCGGCAGACCTCATCTCACCATTCATTATCATCATCAACTCCATCATCATCGTTCACTCTCATCATCAGCCTACAATCACCATCATCATCTCATTAACACCATCTACATTATCATCCTCATCAACCCATCATCATCATCTCTATTTATCATTATCATTCCATCATCATTATCACTTCATCATTATCTCATTATCGTTGTCTTATCATCATCATCTTCTTCACCATCACCATAATTCACCATCATCATCATCTTTACCATCACCATAACTACCATCTTCATCACCTCCAATCATCAACATCATCATCAATCCACCATCGTCAATCGTCATAACACTCATCGTCACCCTCGTCGTCATCGTCGTCAACCACATCGCCGTCATCGTCATGCCTGTGCGCGTACCCCGAGGTTCAAACCTGTCCCTCCTTTCTTATTTCGTATGTGTGCTTGTGTATATGTTATTAGGATATGCGTATTGCTTATGACTGCTAGCTGATATCGGACCCTGAGTCGGGGAACCCAACTCGTATACGCATACGTACGCGTACGCATATACTGTTCAATTTGGTATATGTATAATATTTAATGGTACGTATATATATATTTAGTAAATATATTCAAATAGGTATGTAAATAAATTACTGGTTATATTATTATATAATCATATGGATATATATGTAATTAAATGCTAAATAATAGTTGTGACTATATATGTATGTATTATATGACCCTAGGATACTGTGGACTATCCCGTATTTACCTTGACCATGTTGACCCTAAGAACTTGTAGTTGACTACCTTGCGTACATTAACGTACTGGCTTAGACACCTGTCAGTTGATTGTCTGATTGTGTACAGCACTTGAAGATGTGATCCCGCGTAATTCAATGCGTAATTGACCGTATTAGATGACTAGTGCCACCCCTAGTATACACCCTGAGTCCAGTGTAAATATGGTTGTGTATGTACTAGTGTAATGACTAATGATTTTATTGTATTATATTATATGTATATAGGATATTGGATTTGTTCTGCGCGACTTCTGGAGCAGGTTATTGGTACATCGCAGCTTTCTTACCGGGCAAGTATACATTGCCATTGTACTGTTATTTATATTCTATATGTTGCATGAAACTTTATTTTTTGTCTTTAGTTCATATATTTTAACTGTTATATAAAATGCATGCGACGGTGTCGTCGCGATTTATTTTTATTTATGTATATGCATTGACCTTGTTTATGAGACTGCCCCATTATCATGTAGCATCATTATGTTTCATTGGCCGTGACACAGCTATTACACGAGTGTGAGTCTCATATAGATCACGGACTGCGTGACAGGTCTGGCCTCCTGTACGTATGGGTCGTGCGTTAGGGATAACTGCTGATAAAAATTTTGTATGCTAGAAGACTTAGCAGTTATTAGTAGTCCATGGACATAGCCTATTGTAGTACGGTGGTCCAATCCTTGTCTTTATTTGGTTGCAGGATTGGGCTATGATACTAAAGATAGGCTATGAACCAAATCGTGTCATGGATGTGACATGCTTAGAGTATGGGGTGGGGTGAACAACAAGTAAGACATTTGGGCTCCTTTGCACTTTTTTCTTCTGTAACCCGGAAGCTCCGCTGGAGATATGGGCGGTGATGACCCTTATATATTATATATTATCAGGCGGCCTCTGCCGTTCAAAAGACGACATGCTGTGTGGGCCCCTGATTCTCCGAGAGAGTCACGCCAATCCTATTTTTAGCCAGATAGCCCACTTGTTGGAAAGTTGTTCTCAAACTGCATTCACATAGATGGTTAGACGACCCATTGGATATTTATCTCAGTACTTTATTGGCATGCTTTTATGTATCTTGTTATGTCCCTCTGAGGACCTGTCCCTTCCAGGTGTAGCTATTCTTGAGTATTCGCAGGAGCGCAGATCTGGACTGGTTGCTTATATTTGAGAAGGTCCTCCCTTCGAGCCTCGTGATTATTGGTGATGTACTTATGTTATATTTGATTATATATTCGAGTTGGTAGTAGATTTGTTTCCATCGAACTATCATCTTTAGATACTTTGTATTGAGATCTAGATTCATAGATATTGGTTAATTATTTATATTTGATTCTGTGGATGAGATTTAGATTTTACCCTGTGACTTGTGATAGATTTATACCACTTGTGGGTTTGATATTCATATTATAGCGTACGTATGGGTTTTGGTTTCCATATATTGGAGTTTCCATATCCATGCGGCTGGCATGCTTACGTGTCCTAGTCCTACGTATTTTGGGACTGGGGCATGATATATTTTTGTGGTGGCCCATGCAGGTCGAGAGCATATTGTCTCGGTTACGTTACTGTACCGTGCAAGCATGCAAATAGGATTAGAGTATAGGATCTCATCCACAATTGACTATGATTCACCTTTCTTTCAATATGTTCTATTTGAAATAACTGCATCCAGCTTAATTCATGTGCTTCCCTAATAGTTCTTTGAGTATAGCCTTCTGCTAGAATATAGGACCCCCTGTTATTATGATAATAATTAAGGTAACACACCTATTAAGAATACAACTAGAATATAGACACATCACTAAGTTTAGGACACCTAATGAACCCTAGCACCCTTACCTGTAGATGGATTGACCATTATCCCTTGATAATTAGGGATGACTTGAGAGTGGTATAGACACTACTAGAGTTATTTAGAAATTTGACCATATTGTTTGACCCTAGCATTGAGGAACCAATAGAAATCCAAGGTTGAATATTAGGACCAAACTTGACTTTTATAGTGAGATAGTATTATAGAACTATATATTTAGATTCTTGTCCTGATATTAGCAGACAGTACGTTAGGAAGCCAAGAGGAATGAAAATAAATATTTCCCTTGATCATACCTCGAACAAGATTAGCATAGCATCTTCCCTTAGGAAACCATGACATTATCAATAGCCTCTCTATTTTACTTCATGTCTTGTTCCTCTGAACCCAACGCGGTCGTTATTAGTGCGACGACTGAATTTTTCCTCTTATATTTCAACTCGTGCCACTTGACACCTCTGATTATAGACCAAGTGATTTTATTCTATGATAGGATATATAGTTTGCTAAGGTAATAGTTGTTAATGTTAAATTTTGAAATTATGTGCTTAGTAGTTAGAACTTGATAGTTTAAGTTATTCTTGTAGATTGTGACCTGATGATTATCCCTTAGTTTTAAATCGCGTAACTTGTACCACACCTCGATACAAGTTATATCTCCTTCTCCACTTAAGGCCAGTAACTTTCCATTCTTACTATTGACACTTGTTCTATGAGCACTATGATTAAGACTTAAGATGACCATTACCTATATAATACGATAGGATACCTAATAAGTACCAAGATCTTTTCTGTATGTACACCAATAAGAGTTTATACTTTATTTACAAGAACAATATTATTTTGTAGGACACCCTAAAGACTGTAACAGTATTAGTTTATTGTTTTAAGTTGGGTAGTATGCCTCACAACATAGTATCACATAGCCCTATTGACTCATTGATGAAGTGTAATAGGATGACACAACTTTAGACTTGCATAAGAAGATAGTGTTTATTCAGACTGTAGAAATTAGAGGTCCATACCATATTTGGTTGATTAGCAACTTAGACAAGGAGCTAGTATGACAACTGTAGAGATTGTAGAATCTTACCTTCTTTGTGAACTTGAATTATTTTATAACTTCTCTTATCATAATCCAGCGTTATATTTTCTGTGCTACCTCGAATTATGCTGCTATTATAGCCTACATTTGCAAGCTTAATCTTTTATTGAGATTGTTCATGACATATGTGTTATTGGGGCCTGATCAACCACACTAATACAAATTGTCTAATCAGAATCAATGTATTATGGTCTCGCTAGACATAGTGCGCTTGATTCGCCGTTCGCATAACTACTTTACGAGGATTGAGATATATAGTCGACTAGTAGACGAATATACGTACCCCTAGACGTGTATGAGCATATCGTATCGATTACATAATTATACTGATACGAGCATGCGAGTAAAAAGTTACCAAATAGATTTCAATCCACAATTGCCTTGACAATTCCCTTTGAATTCATTAAACGCCTTGATCCCCATACTTCTAATCTATTACCTTCCCCCTTGAACTCTTTATTATTGTTTTCCATCCTTCCTTATTTCGGAAAGATGAAACCTCGTGCTTAGTATAAGTATGATATACAAAGAGTACTAGATATACCCCATAGGCTAATCACATTACTAGATGACTGCCTTTTATAACTGATTAAGGGTATATCCTATGTGATATATTTGGTGTTTAAATTTTTGAGGATTGAGTAACATGATTAAGTAAATTTGAGGAATAAGTTTTCTTAAATGTAAGAGCCTTATGTGATGGATGGGTAAGTTCTAAGTTGGATAGCAGTTGCATTATCAACTTGAGAGAAATTTCTCTAAGATGGTGATCAAATGAGATTAGATAGAGAAAACCTACCATAGTTTAATTTCGAGGACAAAATTATTTTAAGTTGGGTAGATTGTAAACTCCCTCACCCAAAATTAGGCCTACGTGGCATAGATAGAGAAACTAAGGCAAGTTTGTATCCAATTAGATACAGGACACGGCATTCTATTTAATTATACAATAATTAGATCACGTAGCGCACCTTACCGTTGCTTCGATAATTGGAGCACTACACTAGCCATTGCCTTCCGACAAATTTTACACCCTTGTCCTAGACGTGTCCGCCTTCTATTCTGACCTTTGTGTAACTCACAATCATGCTCTCTTATGCTATATTTTAGTCGCACAATATTCATCGCGGACGTTACTATTTAATTCTAAATAATTCCAACTTTGTGTTCTTGTGCCTTCCAATCGAAATTGGAGATACAATCTTGACCCATTTCGTACAACCTAATTTTGATAATATTCTACTCTGAGCCCCCTACGTCCATGATACTTTTGTCCCACCTAATTTTATCCCCATGTACTTCTAATTAATTCAAGAACACCTTGAGCATTAATTTTAATTAATTTATTCCAATTTCTATCCTTGTGTAATTTTTTAATTTTTGGGCGCTTTTTATGCAGAAGCGCATTGAGGTGTCCACACCATTGGAAATACATGAAGAAACTCATTTTTCCTTCAAATGAGTTTTTCTGTAATTTTTTGGAATGTGCAACGCACAAACATCGCCCCCATTTAAATCTATCCTTGTATTTTAAACCATGTAAATCCTAGCCCTCCAAACATCCCCATGTAAGCCCAAGGCCTACCCCAAGGAATGTTGACCAAGCCCAAACCCTAGGTCAACCCCAAAATTGTACCTCTTTACATATAAATATACCTTAATTTCTTTTTACCTAAAACCTAAATCTAACCCAAGCACTCCTAGCCGACCTCCCCCCCCCCCCCCCCGTCTTCCTGTTCTTCTTCTTCTTCTTGCTTCAGCCACGCCAGCCGGAGCAGTCCCAACCGCCGACTGGAGCCAGCCCCCTGCTCTCCTCCTCGACCGAGCCTCCCCTTCCACTGCCCTCGCCATCCTCCACCTGATCCACCCCGAGCCTCCTCTTTCTTCTCCGTGACAGCAACAACAACCCACCACCATCGTCTCCGTCCTCTCCTTATCGCCGATCCCGACCATCCACGAGGAGCACGATCCGCTACCAGTCACCCCGAGCTCCGCCTCGTCGACGTCCCCTCCCTGAGCATGACCCGGCCAGATCTCCTCCTCTCCCTCCATTCATCCTCCTCCTCCTAGACGGAGTCGACACAGCGACTACGAACCCGCTGCACATCCTGACTTCGCCTGAGCCAGCAGTCGACCACCCTATCCCTCTGAACCACCTCTCCTCCCTGAACCCATCGACCCCCTCCCCCCCCCGCGCAGACCTCCTCTCCTTCTCCCCTCTCCACCAAGCCACCCTGCCGACTACCACGCCGGACCACCCTCCTCTTCCTGCCTGAGCTCCTCCATCAGCCTCACCATGATCATCACCAACCTCTTCACCATGATCATCGCCATCACCGTTCATCCCTGCCCTCCTCCTCCTTGGCCGGACCTCCTCCCTGGCCGAACTCCGGCAGACCTCATCTCACCATTCATTATCATCATCAACTCCATCATCATTGTTCACTCTCATCATCAGTCCATAATCACCATCATCATCTCATTAACACCATCTACATTATCATCCTCATCAACCCATCATCATCATCTCTATTTATCATCATCATTCCATCATCATTATCATCATCATCATCATCAATTCATTATCATCTCATCATCGTCGTCTCATTATCATCATCATCTTCACCATCACCATAATCACCATCATCATCATCATCATCTTCACCATCACCATAACTACCATTATCATCACCTCCAATCATCAACATCATCATCAATCCACCATCGTCAATCGTCATAACCTTCATCGTCACCCTCATCGTCATCGTCGTCAACCTCATCGTCGTCATCGTTATGCCTGTGCACATACCCCGAGGTTCAAACCTGTCCCTCCTTTCTTATTTCGTATGTGTGCTTGTGTATATGTTATTAGGACATGCATATTGCTTATGACTGCTAGCTGATATCGGACCCTAAGTCGGCGAACCCAACTCGTATACGCATACGTACGCGTACGCATATACTGTTCAATTTGGTATATGTATAATATTCATTGGTACGTATATATATATATATATATTTAGTAAATATATTCAAATAGGTATGTAAATAAATTACTGGTTATATTATTATATAATCATATGGATATATATGTAATTAAATGCTAAATAATAGTTATGACTATATATTTATGTATTATACGACCCTAGGACACTGTGGACTATCCCGTATTTACCTTGACCATGTTGACCCTAAGAACTTGTAGTTGACTACCTTGCGTACATTAACGTACTGGCTTAGACACTTGTCAGTTGACTGTCTGATTGTGTACAGCACTTGAAGATGTGATCCCGCGTAATTCAACGCGTAATTGACCGTATTAGATGACTAGTGCCAACCCTAGTATACCCCCTGAGTCCAGTGTAAATATGGTTGTGTATGTAATAGTGTAATGACTAATAATTTTATTGTATTATATTATATGTACATAGGATATTGGATTTGTTCTGCGCGACTTCTGGAGCAGGTTATTGGAACATCGTAGCTTTCTTACCAGGCAAGTATACCTTGCCATTGTACTGTTATTCATATTCCATATGTTGCATGCATCTTTATTTTCTGTCTTTAGTTCATATATTTTAACTGTTATATAAAATGCCCGCGACGGTGTCGTCGTAATTTATTTTTATTTATGTATATGCATTGACCTTATTTATGAGATTGCCCCATTATCATGTAACATTATTAGGTTTCATTGGCCGTGACACAGCTATTACACGAGTGTGAGTCTCATATAGATCACGGACTGCGTTACAGGTCTGGCCTCCTCTACGTATGGGCCGTGCGTTAGGGATAACTGCTGATAGAAACTTTATATGCTAGAAGACTTAGCAATTATTAGTAGTCAATGGACATAGCCTATTGTAGTACGGTGGTCCAATCCTTGTCCTTGTTTGGTTGCAGGATTGGACTATGGTACTAAAGATAGGCTATGAACCAAATCGTGTCATGGATGTGACATGCTTAGAGCATGGGATGGGGAGAACAACAAGTAAGGCATTTGGGCTCCTTTGTACTTTTTCCTTCTGTAACCCGGAAGATCCGCTGGAGATACGGACAGTAATGACCCTTATATATTATATATTATCAGGCGGCCTCTGCCATTCAAAAGACGACATGCTGTGTGGGCCCCTGATTCTCCGAGAGAGTCACGCCAATCCCATTTTTAGCCAGATAGCCCACTTGTTGGAAAGTTGTTCTCAAACTGCATTCACATAGATGGTTAGGCGACCCATTGGATATTTATCTCAGTACTTTATTGGCATGCTTTTATGTATCTTTTTATGTCCCTCTAAGGACCTTGGCCTTCTAGGTGTAGCTGTTCTTGAGTATTCGCAGGAGCGCAGATCCGGACTGGTTGCTTATATTTGAGAAGGTCTTCCCTTCGAGCCTCATGATTATTGGTGATGTACTTATGTTATATTTGATTATATATTCGAGTTGGTAGTGGATTTGTTTCCATCCAACTATCATCTTTAGATACTTTGTATTGAGATCTAGATTCATAGATATTGGTTAATTATTTATATTTGATTCTATGGATGAGATTTAAATTGTACCTGTGACTTGTGATAGATTTATACCACTTGTGGATTTGATATTCATATTACAGCGTATGTATGGGTTTTGGTTTCTATATATTGGAGTTTCCATATCCATGCGGCTGTCATGGGTACGTGTCCTAGTCCTACTTATTTTGGGACTAGGACGTGACATGTAGTAAAGTAAGTATTGCTTTACTTTGTGTTAATTTTAATATAACTTAGAAAATATGCAAATAAATATCTATGTAGTTAGTAATAAGTACCTTAGATATTAGCAATTATCGAGTATCCAAACTTTTCTAGGCCGAGTATCTTAGGCTGCGTGAGCGGGCGACTGCTAGTGAACCTACAGCGGGAGAGGCTGGTACTTCCTCGCAGCCCTCTCCAGCTCCGTCGGCGGACGAGCTGTGGGTGACCGCCGCTGGTGGTCTCCAGAGGGGTACGTACTACGGTACAGGATCATATGGCGTTCTTGTTATGACGCAGTCCTCTAGGGCCTCCACTGCAAGTGTGCATTCCCCACAGCCCTCGGAGGCGTCAGCCCTAGTCCAGGAGACCGTTGACCGTCAGATTGCGTCTCTCAGTGACGAGTTGCTGCGAACGATGGAGGAGCATCCACTGTCCCAGCCGCAGGTGGACGATGCAACGCTCATCGCACGATGTGATACGCTCGAGCGCAACATCATAGAGCTCAGGGATATGACAGCTGATCTTAGAGCGTCGACAGAGCACAGCATGACGGAGCTGCAGGAATCATAACTGTCCATGGGTGAGAGACTAACGATGATGCATGATTCAATGGTTCATAGCAGTATGAGGTTGTTAACTACCATGGATTCATACAACCATCAACTAGCAGTGTTGGACAAGATACGTCCTCCTGATGCGCCTTCATCGACACAGACTCCACCGACGTCACTGCCTTCTTCATCGACATCGGTGTCAATTTTACGGGAGCAGTATGATTTTTTCTTATCCCTGATGTGCATCCTCTTGCAGATCTGCAGTAGTCCTAGTTCGGACAGTTTACTGGTTGTTTGTGTGGATATTTATTGCATTCTTTACGATGAGATTTTCTTCAGACTCGGCTTATAATTTCAATGTTGTTTTCTTCAAAATTTACTATATTATTCATATTAAATGTATGTCAATTTATCGGTGTTGAGTGTTCCACCGAAGGGGTCGGCGAACCCAGGAAATTCAACGGAGGTTGCTCCGGGTCTATTGATATAAATTATAAATTCATAAACTACAGGAAGATTGGTTTAGAAACCATTTTATATTCTATTTTTTAATTTTTTCACTAAAAATTTAGCGACGTTTATATGCGTCGCTAAATTCGACGCTAAATATGTCGCTACATACGTCGCTAAATATGTCGCTAAATACGTCGCTGAATGTCGCTAAATCTGACATGACAGTATTTGCCATGTCAACAAAACGTCGCTAAATTTGTTGCAAAATATCGCTAAATAAAAAATATTAGCGACGTTTAGCGACACAATATGTCGCTAATTTAGCTACGTTGCATCGCTAAACTTCGCTAATATAAAAAATATTAGCGGCGCAAATACGTCGTTAGAAAATGTCACTATAACAACGTTTTTCTGTCAGCGACTAGCTTAAAGGCGGCTTCATTGAAACGTCGCTAAATATTTTTAGCAACGTTTTTATGCCATTTAGCGACGTTTTCAGACGTCGCTAATTTGACTTATTCTGGTAGTATGAAAAAGGAAAAAATTATATATATATATATATATATATATATATATATATATATATATATATATATATATATATATATATATATATTCAAAATACAACACAACACAATGACAACAACAATGAAGCACACAACAGCAACAACAAGTTAGCCTTGGACTTTCCTACCCGAACCCCTACACGGCCCGCGACCTAGTATAGTTCTCACCCCCTCTCTCTCGGTTATATGTATATGTATATATATACATACAAAACAAAGAAACCCTAACCCTAACCAACGAATGACCCCCTCCAGACTCTCCCTCGTCCAACCGACCACGTCGCCACCTTCAACCACCGTCGGAGAAGCTACTGCACCGCTGTCGACTATCGAATGGTGACCGAACACGTGGATACTCTGTTCTCGGGTCAAATTCGACAGCCAGGTACCCATGTTTTCATTCCTTATTCTTCTTACCTACTTCACCGATTTTTGATCCGGATGTTTAGATTTAATCCCAACATGAACACCTTTAAATATCTTTAAATAGTTTTATCCAAACGACTCTATTTATGTTTTAAATCCATCCAAAACTTTCGAAAAATCTATTTCCGTAAAAAACAAAACATCTGATACCGAGCCATGAGCCCATATTGGAAGGCTGGTAACGAGTAGCACATTAAGTAACTTAGAAATTGGTTTGAACAGAATTATACTCAATATAACCAGGATCAAAACGACCTGTTATTTGTATATTTTTGCTCACAATTTTTGTGCTAAATAATCAGTTAAAATTTACGAAAAACTTATTTCAAAAAGCTTGCGATACGGAGTATCCCGATAAACCGGACCACCACGTCATGTACCAGTTGCACCAAAAGGCGCGTATGGTATATCCTGACGTGTGGGCTTTCGCAGAAGTTGATTTGGACGTGTGTGCATGCCAGAATCAACCCGTATCAGTAAAAATACCCCCGTATCGACGTTTTGTAAAATATTCTAAAAGTTTGTAATTGCTCGCTGGAACGCAGCAAAACTTGCGCTAACGGATCTGTAGTATCACACTGGTCCAGTGACCCAAGTTTTACGTGATTCTGAGATATTTGACCAAATCGCCTATTTACGGGCCCCACGGTTTGATTTGACAAGCGATTTTGTGATCGGCTCATCAGAATCCAACATTGGACATACCGTTGAGTTTGTATGATCGTTTAAGATTTGTTGACCTATAATTTGTCCAATATAGAGACCTTTATCCCTGGCATATTTTTTGGTGCAAAGTGGACCATATGTGGACATCGCTTTGACCCAAAATTTATCTTTTTGCCTTTGTGTCCAAATTGGACAAAATGATAGTATTTTCTAACTATCTCACTGATTCCGGAGACATTGGTGATGTTTATTTTAGCATTCGGAGATATTCATTCAGAGTCCCTACCTTCCGGTTCTTTATGCTTGTCGTCGAGACGTCCATACTCCACAGATTGCTTGTCAGGCAAGTATACCTTGCCATAGTGCTGTTTAGTTACATTCAATTGCTGCATATTTATTTTTTATTATTTATTTCTATTTATTTTGCTATATAAAACTGCGCGTCCAAGAAAGACTTGGGTGCAACGACGGTTGCGTTGTCTTTTGTCTTTATTTATATTATTCATTGACCTAGTTTTATGAGACCACCGCATGAGTTGAGGCATTATTATGTTTTATTTGGCTGTGACACATTTGTTACATGAGTTTTGAGTCTCATGTAGGACACGAACTTGCATATTAGGTTGGCTACCTGTACGTAAAGGTCGGGTGACAGATAATGATTAACTGCTAATATAAATATCATATTTAGCAGACTTAGCAGTTATTAGAGGTATTTGTGTGTTATGGATGTGACACGTTAGTAGCATTGGGTTGGAAAAATAATGAGTAAGCGTATGTGACTCCTTTACACTTTTTCTTATTTTCCTGTAAGCTCCGCTGGAGACACGAGGCGTTATGACCCCTTATATATACTGCAGGTCTATGACGATCGAAAAAGGTTATGCCCGAGGTCCCTGGATCTCCGAGAGAACTATGTACATCCCATTATTTTAGCCAGATAGTCCATACGCATGAAAGTTGTTCTTAAATTGCCATATCACATAGGCTGGTTAGGCGACCATATTGGATGTTTTACTTTCAGTACATTATTGGCATGCTTCTATGTATCTTGTTACATCCCTCTGAAGACCTGGTCCCTTTTCAGGTATAGACGATCAGGATTACTCGCATGAGTACGGACCGGGACCTGACACATCATTCTCTATCGAGGAGGTCTTACCCTCTGAGTACCCATGATTACTTCATAGCTGATGGATCTTCTAGCTGCTATTTTTTATTTGATATTTTATTTTATATTGGAGTTCTGACCTCCTCTATCATTTTAATTGATATAATCAATTGGTAGTAGATTTGTCTCCATCCGACTATTACTTCTCTTACAACTTCGTAATTGTGACTTTTAGTTATTTATTTTGGTACTTTTTTACTTGTGTCTGTGGATAAAATATAGATTCCTGTGACTTATGTTGACAATATGTAAGCCCCCTGATTTTCAGGAATTATTAATTTGGACTTTTCATAATTTTCTGGAATTTTTCGAGATTTTTCTGTAATTAAAATCAGGGTTTTAATTATTAAATGATTTTTTAAATGATAATAAATAATATTAGAATATTATAAAAATAATATTTTTGGGTGTAAAATGAAAAACTGGACTTAGGGTAATTTTCTGGGAATTTATTGGGCCCCGAACCTATTTTTAAAACACCTAAAAATATTTATTTATTTAATTATTTATTTATCTATTTATTTATTTAATTATTTAATTAAATCCTAATAAACCTAACCCGGCCCAAACCCTCAGCCCGGCCCATCCCACCTAACCTCGGTCCCGCCCAGCCCACCCGCCTTAACGGGTCGGGTCGGGTCCGCCCGACCGAACCCGACCCGCCGCCCGACCCGTTTCCCCTCTCCCCTGACCCAGTCGCCCCCGCGTTCACCGCCGCATCCGCCGCATCCGCCGCTTCCGCCACGCCCCGCCCGCGGCCACGCCTCCCTCTCGCTCCACGACTCCCTCCTCCGCCTCACCCGCCGCCTAGCCCGGCCACGCCCCTCGCATCTTCCCCTACTTAAACCCCTCTCCCCCGAGCCTCTCCGGCCACCTGAACGCCTCCGCCACCTCGCCAGAACTCCTCGCCGCACGCCGCCGTGCTGCCCCAGCGCCGCCGCGCCGTGCCTGCCCTCCGCCAGTCGACCACCGGCGCCACCCCCCGCGAGGCACCGCCGCAGCTCCCCTTTCTCCTCCTTCTCCCCGCTCGGTTCAGCCGCCCCGACCGCCTCCGGCCGCCGTGCCCGCAGTGCCGCCTCCGCCCAGCCTCGCCAGCGCCGCCCCCAGCCGCCCTCGACCGCCTCCGGCCTCCCCTCGCCGTCCTCCGGCCAGCAAACCCTAAAACCCTAGGTCCTTGTGTCGGACACGTGTCGGACACAGTAAATTCGGGTTTTTCGGACCCTGTTCAGGTACTCGTATCTTTCTGCTCGTAACCCCATTTTTGATTCCGTCTTTTGCAACGTGTAGCCTGCATGACCCCTTCGGTGCCCGGGCAAACCGCTCGGTGCATCTCGTCCTGTGGTGATCGCGAACCGCGGTCCAAAAATAGGAAAAACAACGACCCGATTCACCCCGAAACTGGGTACGCTCCGCCAAACGGGACGACTTGGTCGTGCGCGGTCTTCACAGATACATGCGCACCGTCGATACGGACGTGTGGGATTTCGCAGAATCCGATTCGGGTGTGCGTGCACACCGGGATCAACGCGTATCCGCGGACAACGCCCCATATTTGACTTTTCTGAATCATACCCTAACTTTCTGTACACATGTCAGATTGAAACGAAACTTGCGCCATCGGACTCGTAGCGATATGCTGGTCCTGTGACCCAAGTTTGGTTCGATTCTGAGAACGTTGACGAAATCGCGTGTCGTGGTCCCCATAGGCCCCGCTCGACGGGCGATTTTGTGATCGGCTCATCGGAATCCAATTCTGGAAGTTTTGTTGGGTTCGTATCATCTTTCCTGACCTGTTGACACTAGGTTTGGTGAATTTGGAGACCTTTGACCCTGACACATTTTTCGGTGCAAAGCGGGCCCATATGCGGACCCCGTTTTGACCCAAAATTTTAGTTTTTGCCCTTGTCTCCAAATTGGACTCAAGGACAGGCATTTTTAGCTATTTGATATCTTCTGAGCATGATGGTAATATTTATTTCAGCATCCGGAGACATTTCTAGAAATTTCTTGAGGACAGAACCGTAGTTGGAATCCAAACATCAGGCAAGTACCTGCACTTCAAGTTTATTCTTTATATTATGATAATTAGATCCTTGCTCTACTAGCACCATTGGATGATTACACTTAGTGTTAGGATTTGGAGTTTATGTCTTGATTTTCGTGTCGGGAGGGAGAATACTATGAGGCATGTAGTTCACCCTTCCCCTTGTCCTGACTGATAGCTGTTGGTACGCGATTGTACCATCAGTCGGATACTCGATTATTCCTGACTGATAGCCGTCTATGACGTGCCGGATTATCCTTATAACCCCCTACATGCCAACTATGTATTCTAAATACACAATCACACACACATAGTTTCTTTATCTTGTTGCAGTTCCATTTTCTTGTCTCATTATAATCATGTTTTACTCATATCCCTGATTTATAGCAATTAACCCTTAGTTAATTTTACTACTTATTATGCATATTATTATTATGATGCTTAGTCAGTTTTTACTACTTGTCATAATTATTTAGTTTAAGCTTTGTTGTGTATTGGTACATTGCTCCTTTCCTGACTGGATCCGTTGATATTAGGCGATGATGAGGACTATGCCCCTACCTTTTATGGCCCATATGGCGTAACAGATGATACATTTGAGGAGCCGGTTCCTACTCAGGAGACTACTTTTGAGGAGTAGTTAATCAGTTAGCTAGTATTTTCTTTCAGCATAATACTCGGGTTTGTCCCCGATTTATCTTCTGATTCTGTATTAAACTATGGATTTGGATGTCACATTTTGTCTTATGAAATCTTAGCATTCCGATTTCCTGTTATTATTCTTGCCTATTTATTCTTGTGGATAAGCTAGATTTTAAATTACCCGTGAAGATGATCTAGACAGCGTACTACCGCCGACACTGCGGCGTAGGCTGGACGTACTCACGAGCTGGTGCCCGATTCATCTGGGTGCGGGTCGTGACACAATATATGTTCCACTTGTGAATTATTTATTCATATTATAGCATACGTATGCGTTATGATACGTATTTTGGGACTGGGACATGACATGTTTGGACATATACATCACAGATCAGTAAGACTATTGCAATAAAAAAATAATAAGATAGTTGTTAAAAGAATCACTAGGACTAAAGGTAGGCATAAATGAACATTGATTGGAGTTTTAAAAATGGATATGTTTTTTGTTAGTGCTACATATAACATGTCGATTAATAGAGCTGCATGCGAGAGAAGGGTTCATAAGTGCCTACCTCAAAAAAATACAATTGGATGAAAACTTTGTTGTAGATATGAGTATGTGTTTCAAGAAAGCTCTAAAAAAATCTAACCCCTAATCCACCCAATGTCATAGACCAAAAGGAAAGTGCATAACCAAGCAATTACTATAACCATCGTGTATTACAATCTTTCGATAGTTTTTTTTTTGGGCTCAGAGTAATGCCACATTCATCAGTCCTCTGATAGTTGTGGGATTGTGGGAGCCCCATCAGCACAGGCATTTTCATTATCGCCCCCGTCGTCGTCGCCACCGATTCCCCTCGGCCGCTCGCACGAGGCGAGCGGAGTCATTGTGCCTGGTGCCCTCGACTACTCGTAATAGGCGAGTGGCGTCCTCGAGTCCGGTCGATGTTTATTCCCCTTGAGCTCAGAGTGTGCCAATCATTGGTTCTCAGACATTTGTGGGATCCCGTTCGCCCGTGACGAGGGCCGTCCGCACAGGCATTTTCATCATCGTCCTTCCGATAGTTTATGCCTATGCCTCACAAGTAATCAGTAAAGTAATCAGTAAAGGCCTAGATGGCTTATACAAACTCGAGCTTCCTTTGTGATGCTTGTTACTTAGGGTTTTGATCCCACCGATTTTGTTTTATCATATTTTTTTCGTCGAGATCGAGGATCTACCATATCTTCCACTTGATTGCCGCTGTTGTAGGACGACAACTCAGGACGCGAGTGGTTTTCTTCTTTAATTTCCTATCTTGTGTAAAATTTATTTGGTGACGTTTAGCCCATGACAAGTGTTTAGCCATTGTTTTCTGGGAGAGACTGTTTTCTCCGCTCAAGCGACGTCATTGTATATACTAGACCATGGCTAGATGTATGAACATATATGTACTTGTACTCTGCTAGTGCAATATTATGACTTTATTAGCTTTATGATCATGTATGTAATTGTACTATGCTAGTGCAATATTATGAAATAGTAGTCCTCCTTTAAGTTTCAAAATTCTAACTTCTATCCAAAACATGTGAATTTAGATAATAGAATATTATAAAATTAATGAAAGAATATTTATAAAAAAACTAAATAAATTAAGATTCATTTCTCATATTTCTAACATAACCTAACTAAACATGGGTATGAAAATGTTGAATTCATTTTCTATGGAAAAGAAATAAAAAATGAACTCCTAAAAATACAAGGTTTAACCAGGACCTCCTTACCTTACCAAAGACCCAATAGGTTTTCCACCTTTGGTTATGTGTTTCCTGAAGTCATAATTCATGACATTTTGTTGGAGCATAGCAGAAATAAACCCAAAAAATTAGAGAACACCTCAGAAAAAATTCATAACCGTAAAGACAAAAATTTAAGTGATTTGGCCAAGATGCCTACATCCACGGACGAGCTAGGGTGATTCAGTTCAGAAAAAATGAATTACAATAGTCCGCTCTCCTTGATCTCAAGAGCTCTCTACCACAAAGATACAGAAGAAGAAGAAGAAAAATATCTCTCAAACTTTTGTGTTGAACTTATTCAACAACTTTCATCGAGCACAACTGAAATATCTCAAAAAAAAACCTTTAGGCCTTTTTATATAGCATGTGTATTCAAAAAAACCAATCTTATGTAGGATTGCCACGTATAGAAATTCATATATAGAAATCAAATTCTATGTAGAATTGTCATATATGGAAATTTAATATATGAAAATATGTTCCAAGTGAACAAATGGTCATAGACCTATTTTTGTTTGATATTTTTCTTCATATTTCATATGTCAAACAACGAGATTGGTGTTTGGATATTAAATTGTATCTTACCATGCACAAATAATTGCATTAGTCGATGCATTGAGCATTTCTGGTTTATTAGATTTATGATACTTATGAGCATGAATGGATTAATATAAAATCTTATTATGATTCCTTAACATTTTTCAAATTTGCCACTTCTACCCAGAAAATTTTCCTTTTGGTTTCACATTTATAGATTGAAAGCCAGTAATCTTAACCTATATTGGAAAACCACAAATTTGAGTAGTTTTGTATTCCCCATATTGGGATGATGCAAAGAGTTAAAGGGTTTGTTTTGAGTTTTGAAGTTGGGGTTAATATACCTTGACCTTGTCTATGAGGAACTCTGGGGCTATGATCTTTCTATCATGCACCCATTTACGCCCATTTGCTGTGATGATGCTGTCTCCAAGTAGAGCTCGGCGACCCAGTTTCATGGCACTTGCCTTCCCTTATGTCCAGAGATGTGCATAACAAAACCTCCTTCACCATGTTAGCTAGGATCAGTGACATACACTGTTATACTGTTTCCAGTTGAATACAGGAATATAGGGCCTGCAGAAGGACTCCTTACCTTAATTAGTACCCATTTCAATGGCAACAAAGATATATATTCAACTGTCTAGAGTTTGATTTTCTACATTTTTCTGAATAGTGTTGGAAGCAAATTAAGCGATACTTGTATACCAATTTTTTTCATTTTTTCTGGTATCAATTGAAGATAAAAAAATAAAAAAGTCTTCAAGAAAATTTTCGTATAGGAACTACGACAGGATACTTGGTGTTGATTTTGCTTTGCTTTCCAAAAACTTAAGTTCCTCTTTCTTTCTTTAGTTCCACATCGAATGGGCGAAAGCTTTCTTGTGTACATATATTAGTTTCTCTCCTTTGCTCTATTAAGTTGTTGTGTGGGGAACCCCTTGGGCCACACGCGCGCGCCGCCGCTGCCGTCCGGTTCGGTTTGGCGTGCGTAACGGGTGCGGGTACGCACCCACATCTGCGGACGTCGAATGTCGATCCGATTTCCTCTTCGGGTTCGGGCTGGGACCCTAAAATTCTTTTTGCTCCTCTTCTCTTCTTCTTTTGTTTTTCTGAAACGTTGGAATTTATTTTGTCCGTTACGAATTGTTTCTGAACCGGTTTTGTGTCCAGGTTCATTATTTATTTTTCTCCTGTGTAACGTCTGAATTAATAGAAAATTAATTCAGACCGTTACACAACAGTATTATATATTCGTCTGTGTTTCTTTGTAAACGATAAGAAAAATTTCTTTATTCCTCTGTCAACATTCTGTTCATTCTTCATCGTCTCCAAGCTCTGGGCAGAGCTAAGTTCTGGTCGTTCTCTCCAAGTCGTGTGCGGCAACGAGATACCGGTAGTGCGGAGGTTTTACCACTAGGAGCTTCGGGAACGTCTGCACACAGATCCCGAATCAACTCTTAGGGCAGTGCTTCGTGCACGACTTCCCCAGAGGCCGGTAACATCAATTTAAATTTATTTTTGTATTCTGAAATTTATCAATAACAAAAAGACAATATTTCTAACAATCTAAGAGTTGATTCCTGTTAGAATTGATTATTTTTTATAATTGATTTTTCTAACTGTTTATTTGTTCTACAAAGAAAACAAAGAAAAAAAATAGTTACTGTTGCTAGTTAAGAGTTTCTAAACAATTGATTTATTTGTGATAATTTAAATAGTTACTGTTTAAATATATACTGTTGTTTTTTCTAACACTAGCTGGGAACCGGCCCCTACAGCTAACCTGGGTTGATCAACACTTGAAAAACTAAATATTTTAAGATTGATTAGCAAAGATCACCTAAACTATTATCTTAGACATTGTTATTAAATATATACTGTTGTTTTTTCTAACACTGTTGCTTAAAGTGTTTAAAAAAAAAATTAGTCACTGCTGCTTAAAGTGTTTAAAATTAGTCACTGCTGCTTAAAGTGTTTAACAAATAGTTGCTTAGAATTGATTATTTCTAACACTGTTGCTTAAAGTGTTTAACAAATTTCTCACTATTTGCTTAGAATTGATTTTTTAGAATTGATTTCTCACTATTTGTTCAAATAGTTACTGTTGAATTTTCTTAGAATTGATTTACTAATAGTTACTGTGTAAGATAATTGACAGTTAATACAATTTGATTCTCACTATTAGCTTCTCACTATTTGCTTCTAATTGAGAGTTAATAAAATTTGATTCTATCTATTTGTCAATTGCAATTTTTGATCACAAATATTTCTTTCATTTGTAACATACAATTTACTTATTTTTTAATCACTTAGTATTTTGAAAGCAATCTAGGACCAAAAGAAAATAGTTTAGTAAAAAGAAAATTGCAAATAAAATCTTCAAATCTAAAGTTTCAAAGTAGAGATAAACTCGGGCACAAGCCGAAAGGGTCCTTCTGTCAACCGAGTGTAAATAGCCCTAAGCGACACGGTATTTAAGAGTCTTCGGACCAACGCTAGCTGGGAACCGGCCCCTACAGCTAACCTGGGTTGATCAACACTTGAAAAACTAAATATTTTAAGATTGATTAGCAAAGATCACCTAAACTATTATCTTAGACATTGTTATTAAATAAATTTATATTTTTCAGACTGCAATCATGACTGGTAAGGAGGAATCCTCTACTACAAAATCTGCTAAGTTTGATGGCTCATACTTTAAAAGATGGCAGAGTCAAATAAAATTTTGGCTCACGACCTTAGGACTTATTTCTGCCATTGATGGGTCCACACCCATCACAAATGATTCTGATGATACTGAGTCTGACATAGGAATGTCCACCTCCTCGAAATCAAAAACCCCTAAAGAGATAGACTTCCACTGCTTTCATAGAATTCTAAGCGCATTATCTGAATCCTTGTATGATATATTTTTTGAATACAAGAGCGCTAAAGAACTCTGGAAAGCCTTGGAAGATGAATACGGCTGTGATGATGCCGGAATAGAAAGGTTTAATTCTTCAACTTTTAATAGGTATTTCATGGTAGATAACAAGCCAATGAATGATCAGCTCCATGAATTCCAAGAATACCTTAGACATATTCAAGCCAAAGGGATATCTTTCTCCAATGAACATAAAATAGTATGCCTAATAGACAAGCTACCTCCCTCTTGGTCTGATATGGCTAAGGATCTTATCCATACACAAGGAGATCTTACCTACAATCAAGTCCTAAAGAAAATTAGAACTGAAGAAGAAATTAGATTGAGGTCTAAGCCTAAGACTGAATCTAAAGCTAAGGTAAACCTTGTAGAAGGCCAAGAAAAACCCAAGTCTAATTTTCCTTATAAACCCAAAAAGAATTTCTTCAAGAAGAAGAAAAACTTTCAGCCTAACCACCAAAACCATCATCACCAAAACCAAAAACCTAGAAACTTCAGTCAGACTCAGGATCAAAAGAGATTTTATTTTGTGTGTGGTAAAATAAACCATATGGCCATCAACTGCTACCATAGGAAGAAGGAAGCTGTCCAGACCTCCTACAAAGGAAAGAGCTCAGCTAGACCAGAAGTGAACATGCTTCACAAAGGTTCTTCGAGTTCCTTCAGGTCTGTAAGCTTTCAACCCCTTATTAACCTCTCTTACCATTCTGATGATTGGTGGTTGGATTCTGGAGCTAATGTTCACGTTTCGTTTGATCGCTCCTGTTTTTCAAACTATCAGGAATCAAGTGGAGGAGGTGTGACCCTAGGAGATGGCTCAACGACACAAATTATTGGAAGAGGAAAAGTTAACCTGAAGATGACATCAAAAAAAATCTTAACTCTTCATGATGTTCTTCATGTGCCGTCTGTTAGGAGAAACCTAGTTAGTGGATCCCTTCTTGTAGCCTCAGGATACAAAATTGTAATGGAGGCTAATAAAGTAGTTTTTTCTAAGCATGACTCTTTTATAGGAAAAGGCTTTGTAAAAGACGGTCTTTTCATTTTAAGTACAATGAATAAAATGTCTGATTGTTCTCTCATTGTCTCTAATATAGAATATTCAAATATTTGGCATGGCAGACTAGGTCATGTGAACCTAGGTTCTATTAAAAGAATGATGACCTTAGATCTTATTCCTAAGACTCCAATAGATGACAAACACAAATGTGAGATTTGTGTTCAAGCCAAACACACTAGATTACCTTTCAAATCTGTAGAAAGAAATTCTGACCTGCTAGAACTTATCCATAGTGATGTATGTGACTCAAATAAAATTTTGACCAGAGGCGGTAGAAAATACTTTGTTACGTTTATAGATGATTATTCAAAGTATTGTTATATCTACCTTCTCAAAACCAAAGATGAAGTTCTAGATAGATTTAAGGTCTACAAATCTGAAGCTGAGAATCAATTAGAAAGGAAGATTAAGATCCTTAGATCTGATCGTGGTGGAGAATATACCTCAAACGAAATGATTAACTTCTGTGAAGAACATGGAATAATTCATGAGGTAACTGCTCCATATTCACCTCAGTCTAACGGAGTTGCTGAACGCAAGAACTGCACTCTGTTAGATATGGTGAATGCCATGCTTCTCAGCTCTGGTGCTCCTGATAACTTGTAGGGAGAAGCTCTTTTAACTGCCTGTTACATTCTTAATAGGATTCCTAGTAAGACAAAAGATAAGACTCCCTATGAGCTGTGGAATGGTAGAGCACCTAGGATTAATTATCTTAGAGTTTGGGGATGCCTTGTTAAAGTCGGAATTCCCGAACCTAAAAAGAGGAAGATTGATCCCAAGACTGTAGACGCTGTTTTCATAGGATATGCCTTAGACAGCTATGCCAATAGATTTCTAGTGACTCACTCAGAAGTAAATAAAATCTCTAACAATACCATTATAGAAGCAAGAGATGCAGTTTACTTTGAAAACATATTTCCTTTTAAGGATAGAAGTTCAATCTCTTCCTCCATACCCTCTACTAGTTCTCATGTCCAAATACCTAACTCACAATCTGAACAAGACGTAGAACCAAGACGGAGTAAAAAGAATAGGATTGAAAAAAATTTAGGAGAAGGATTCTTCACCTTTTTGATAGAGGGTGATCCCTCAACTTATGAAGAAGCAATGTCGTCTCCTGATGCTCCCTTCTGGAAATAAGCCATTAACAGTGAATACAACTCCATCATGGAGAATAACACTTGGTTTCTAACAGATCTACCTTTAGGTAATAAACCAATAGGTTGTAAGTGGATTTTCAAGAAAAAACTCAGAGCCGATGGTACTATAGAGAAATACAAAGCTAGACTAGTTGCTAAGGGTTTTACCCAGAAGAAAGAGTTAGATTATTTTGATACCTACTCTCCTATAGCTAGGATCACATCCATTAGAACTCTCTTGGCCTTAGCATCCATTCATGATATGCTAATCCATCAAATGGATGTAAAGACAGCATTTTTGAATGGAGATCTAGAGGAAGAACTTTATATGGACCAACCTGAAGGTTTCATTGCTAAAGGTCAAGAAAAGAAAGTCTGCAGACTAGTAAAATCCCTCTATGGCTTGAAACAAGCTCCCAAACAATGGCACAATAAATTTGACAAAGTAATTTGTGAATATAGTTTTTTGTCAAATGAGTATGACAAATGTATATACTCTAAAGGTACATGTAAAAGTTGTGTCATTTTATGCTTGTATGTAGATGACATCCTTATCCTAGGTTCATCACTAAAATTGATAAATATTACAAAGAACTATTTATCTAGCCAGTTTGATATGAAAGACCTAGGAGAAGCCAACTTAATTTTAGGAATGCAAGTGACCAAAGGAAAAGAGGGTTATACTCTATCTTTAGCACATTCAATTAAAAAATGCTAAAAAGATTTGAGTTATTTGATAAGAAATCTGTCCTTACTCCTTATGACAGCAGTATTGTACTGAAAAAGAATGAAGGATCACCTTTGGAACAACATAAATATTCACAGATGATAGGCTTCCTTATGTATATAATAAACAGGACAAGACCTGATATTGCATTTGCTATTGGGAGACTAAGTAGATATACCAGTAACCCAAATCAGTCATATTGTACTGCCTTGGATAGGGTATTTAGATATCTCAAGGGCACCCTAGATTACAAACTTTATTTTACTAGGCACCCTGATATCATAGAAGGTTATTCAGATGCAAACTGGGTAACCGACTCACATGATATAAAATCTACTACTGGATATGTATTTACTCTAGGAGGAGCTGCGATCTCCTGGAGCTCTTGTAAGCAAACTATCATAGCTAGGAGTACAATGGACTCTGAAATGATAGCTTTAGATACAACTTGCACAGAAGCTGAATGGCTCAAAAATCTTATTATGCATATACCTGTTTCTCTTAGTCCTGTTCCTGCAATTTCTATAAATTATGATAATAAATCTGTTATTGAACTACTAAAGCATGATTTTGTGAATGCTAAGATGAACAGGCACCTGCAGCTGCGCTTCAAGTCAATAAAAAGCCTACTAGGCAAATATGTGGTTCTTGACTATATAAAGTCAGAAAAGAATCTTGCAGATCACTTGACGAAGGGTCTGTCTAGGACTTTGATCCTAGAATCATCGAGAGGGATGGGGTTAAGCCCATAAGTTAGTCACCAGCAGTGGCAACCCAACCGAGTCTGACTGGAGATCCCAAGAAGCCGGTTCAATAGGTAGAAACAAGCTGAACTTAGGTGACTTTATGGAACACTGACTCGAGATTAAAGTCTCATTAAAATAAAGCCCAAGCGGCTGTACATGTGTACAATAACTCCCCATCCCTATGATGACAGTGTTCTTGTGTGATATGGTTAGGATGAGGTTAAACTCTTAATAGGTCCAAGCTGTAATGCTGGGTTGATTCATATCACCAATCATTAAGGACTTACCTATATGAGAGGTCGTGAAGGCCGCGACTATGGGACAGGACGATCCCAGACAACTCTCATGAATGTGGAAAAGTGCGCATGGCCTTCATAAAAGCGCCACCCGATAGACCAAGGACCTCTAGCGTACTATGTGTGCTATTTTCTAAATCTGGTTCAAGAAGTCTGATTCAAGGCATAGTCCATCAAGCACTTCTTCAGATTAAGACAATAGTCACTACGTGAGATTCAAGGCTGTAGTCCATCTCATCTATGCATAGTATTTTACTGCCCAGATGCTCTCTCTCTTTCTCTTTTTACTTCACTATTATCTCAGTTTCGGAACTTGACTTTTTTTGGGGGGGGGGATTGTTGGTTTTGCTTTGCTTTCCAAAAACTCAAGTTTCTCTTCCTTTCTTTAGTCCCACATCGGATGGGCCAAAGCTTTCTTGTGTACATATTGTCACGCCCTGATCTCCCGCAGGCAATCGGCCGTTCCCGCTAGGCGGGAATCACCCTCGCCAGCGCTCCCGCGGAATGATCGCTTAACCCATCCGGACGTGATGCCGCACGAGCGTGATCCACGTCCGTGCAAGGCCATGGTTCATTGGCTGGCGGCAAAAGTTCTAAGCCACAGAGTCGCACAGATTGTCCGAGTACAGCGGAGTCATAAACGCATAGCGATTCGGTAACAGGTTCACTGAGTCGACAATATAGCGGAAGCATCGAAACAAGTAAAGTAATCTCTTTATTGATATGAAACATGTATTACAGGCGGCGTATAGCCGAGATTACAAGTCGCTCAAGCCTCTCTCTCTGAAACAGTAAAAGCGTGCCACGTGGCTACAACTGTGGAATGAATGTACAGGCGATGGTCAGGCGATGTTCACAACATTATGTCTTGTATATGCGCTTCAGTCTCGGACGCACCGTTGCAAGGCTTCAGAGGGAACTCCTGGCCTTAGCACGCACGAAGGAGGCGTCCGCACCGCACGAGGTTCTCCTGCACCCTGCATATCAAACTGGTGGATTATCAGTACATTGAATGCACTGGTGGGGAAGCTACTCGCCCGCTCGACAAATCCAAACACGTAATACAGGTTCCGTGCACAACTATTAAGTTGTCTTTCTAGTTACCTTAGGATCAGTTTCATGCAGATATTGAACAGCTTAACGTGTCGGGCAGTGCGCCGTGCGATATTTGAGGAAACACGGCGAGACTTACCAACTTACCATTTCTCCTTCCCTGTCCAAGGCAAACATGATTATTTCAAGCAGGGGCATGTATAAATATTCAGGAGGCAAGCATATGCATACACGAAGGGTCGTTTAAACATGATCGTTCAGGTGTTCAGTTTATTTGTTTCATACGATACAGTATCTCGCACGCGGATAGCCGCTAAGCAAGGATGAATGGTTTATCTTTCGTTTACAAGCAAGCATGCAACAAGTTAAGTACAAGGTGATCACTGGCGTATGCCATAATAGACACTAGTCTGTGACGAAGATGGTTTGCTACGTGCAAGAACGTTAGGCGTCGCATACCACCCTGTCCTAGTACGTGAGACTAAACGTTAGTTCCGTCCGGAGCCGGAACGGTGCCAGTGCCCCAGCAGCCGCCCGTAGGAACTATACCTTGTGCACAAGTTGTCCGTGATCGAACAATAACATTCATTCGCCCGAAGGCTACGTGATTATCACCCGTAGGCTACGTGCGCCCGTAGGCTACGTGACTATCGCCCGTAGGCTACGTGAATATCGCCCGTAGGCTACGTGCGCCCGTAGGATACGTGATTATCGCCCGGAGGCTACGTGAGTACAAGACAAGCAGTAGCATGATTCATTTATATTGCATCTACGTTCCATTCATGCGTTCAGGATTGCTTAAACATTGCACAATATAATAACGTTAGACATTCATAAGCAGACAAGCATGCGTTACTAGGTACATAAGCAGGCACGTTGCTCGAGCCCGAAGGTAGTCCGAGAGATGAAACCGTTAAGGGACTTAGCATGCGAGGGTCTGAATATAAGCAGTATTTTATTTCCATGTTCTAGCAAGCAATACAAGTTGGGATTATTCCCTTAGCTAGGTGCGTTGGATTTATTAGCATGCAGGGGGTGAATCACCTAGCGACTAGCATAAATATTCCAGATTTTATGTGTGCTGGCTAAGCAAAGACAAGTTCACCGTAGCCACCCACCTTAGCGATGATTCGCCTCGGTAGAGCGATACGTCTGAGCGAGCCTCTGAAAGTCCAAGCCGGATTCCTGTAGGGACGAGTCTGGATATCCTTAGCTTCTTGATTGAGGCAAAGCAGGTCGGGACAGCTGCACGATTGCCGTTTGAGACGGCAGTCCGCTTGAGCGGAACGGGGTATTACACATATATTAGTTTCTCTCCTTTGCTCTATTAAGTTGTTGTGTGGGGAACCCCTTGGGCCACACGCGCGCGCCGCCGTCGCCGCCCAGCCCGGCTCGGTTCGGTTCGGCGCGCGTAACGGGTGCGGGTACGCGCCCACATCTGCGGGCGCCGAATGTCGATCCGATTTCCTCTTCGGGTTCGGGCTGGGACCCTAAAATTCTTTTTGCTCCTCTTCTTCTTCTTTTATTTTTCTGAAACGTTGGAATTTATTTTGTCCGTTACGAATTGTTTCTGAACCGGTTTTGTGTCCAGGTTCATTATTTATTTTTCTCCTGTGTAACGTCTGAATTAATAGAAAATTAATTCAGACCGTTACACAACAGTATTATATATTCGTCTGTGTTTCTTTGTAAACGATAAGAAAATTTTTTTTACTCCAAACCTCTGTCAACATTCTGTTCATTCTTCATCGTCTCCAAGCTCTGGGCAGAGCTAAGTTCTGGTCGTTCTCTCCAAGTCGTGTGCGGCAACGAGATACCGGTAGTGCGGGGATTTTACCACTAGGAGCTTCGGGAACGTCTGCACACAGATCCCGAATCAACTCTTAGGGCAGTGCTTCGTGCACGACTTCCCCAGAGGCTGGTAACATCAATTTAAATTTATTTTTGTATTCTGAAATTTATCAATAACAAAAAGACAATATTTCTAACAATACCATATTTTTCTCTCCATATGTCGAAGCAAGGATGTTAGAGTTTAAACTCATGAGAGACGATTTATTCTTTCGTATCGACATTCTTGATTGAATTGATTCTCTTGATGTCCAACACATTCCCAAAGAAGAAAGATGGCTTGGGGCCTCTTATTCCTTGTCTATTCAGCTGCTTCCTGATCTTCTCCGGTCGCAACCATAGAACGTGGAGAATGTAGAACCCCAAGATACAGAAGGACACAAGAAGGATCGACAGTAGAGCCATCCCCTCCTCCTCTCCGATATCCTCATTGTTTTGGTATGCCTATATATAACTCTTCACAGTATATATGTTAACTTTAACTGCACAGGTACATTGTCATTGGAAGACATGTTTGCACTTACATGGGATACAACGATAGCATAAGTACACATAAGATGAAAAATAAGGATTCGGTTTAGACAATTTAATTTTCTCTAGCAACATTGTCTAAGGCACCATTGGAGGGGACTCAGGACTCACCACTGCAACATGGTGAGCCCGTCCTACTGAATAATTTCTCCTTATGGCCACGGGTAGCTTCCGTCTGAGGACATTCTTGTTGGCAGAAAATACAGAACAACGAGGGTTTGAGGAACAAAAACCTAATATTCTTGTTGCCATTCTCGCAGAACTCCATTTCTATTTTCTAGTGCTCGGTCCAGTTGATATATGTTTTGAGAATGGATACAGAACCAGCGGAACAAATAATGTTTCATCATAAAAAAACGTTGAGGACCGAAGTAAAACACAACCTGCACATGATACCACTGTCCACGAAAAAGAGCACAAGACAAAATACAACAATATTTATGTGAAAAATTTTAACGAAAAAAAACCAATGGAGTCCAACCCGAAAAAGTCTTACAAATCAATAAAAAAGTACACCACTCCCTTCTAACTTCTTTCACCGATCCAACCTAGATCCCCAAAACTACTCAGTTAAGAAATTGATTACAATAATGAAGAATAAGTTTACCGAAGTGAAGAGCACGAAGGCGAGCCGATGTGGACTCTTCCTACGAACTCAGTCAGATCAAATCCTAGAACTCTCACCAAATCATTCTTCTTGAAAGTCGACACTAGAGAATCCTCTCTCCTTTGGTGAATGGCGGCCCTAATTAGGATTATGATCTACCTATTTATGTCATCCTATGCAGTGAACAATCATGGTATTTCGAAAACAAACCAACGAGCCATAATATATTCTAAAAACAACTTAGTCCATGACTGATGGCATACCGCTGATATGTTTATAGCTAGCCTCCAAAAAAAATTCAGTGATTTATTGGAAAAAACCAACAATCCAAAGCATGCCACGACGTACTGGCGATATGTTGTCGATATGCTATTGCCTTTGATATGCTTCAAAATGAGCTCCAAACAACTCATGAGAGAGGAGTTTTTCTTTAGGGTGTTCTTGAATTGAGGGTTTTGAGGGGAAAAATAACTCTACTTGGTTTGAGTGTAGGAGTTTAGGAGGAAGGGTCATAGAGGATTATGTGAGAGTTTGTTTAGTCTTCCTTTGTCCATTTTTTTAAACCCTAAATCGATTTGGGAGAGGAAAGATTATCAAGCAGAATTGCGAAGTTTATTTAAAAGGTCATAAATACCCCTTGTTCGTTCTATAAAATATTATGACATTCTTTTTCTTTTTTTTGCTTTCAACATACTGTTCAATCTTCTTGACTTTCAACCTGCTGTCGTCCAGGTGCATCGTCTCTTCTCGTTTTCTCTTATTACTCACCCTCCCACTCAAAACAATATGTAATAAAGATATTTTGGTAACTACTGTATTTTTTATTAAATCTCCTCTAACTCAAAACCTCAAATCCAAACAAAAGTTATCAAACACGCCTCACTTAACTCTACCTTCAATTCAAACAAGTATGTATTGACTTTCCTCCCCCCTCATTTAACTTTTTTTTACTTAACTTTGTTTTTTTTTCTACTTAATCCAATCCAAGTAACCCTTAGCATCCGACATTCTTGGTTCATTATTTTCTTTTCCAAAACATTCCCAAAGAAGTCCGTGACATCGTGGACTCTCTCTCTCTCATGATTTTAGTTGTGTTTTCTTTTTCTTTTCCCCATATCTTCTATCACTATTTAGTTAACAATGTAGTATTCGTCTCTAAGATTAACCACCTCTAGGCCTCCAAACTGCATTACTCCTCAATTCCTCAGTTCCTTAATTTGCCAAATGGTCCCCTTTTCCATTATCACTATTGTCTTTTTTAAGAAATCGTTTGCGCATTTTATCAATTTGTCTAGCTTGACATATCATATAAGCAAGGAATATAATGGGATCACTAAGATGACAAAAGTTAGGCAATTTATAAAAGCACCCCAAAATATGTTAGGGGCCACACACTATTTTTGAGATTTTGTTAGGTACAACACACTATTCTCACTTCCAAATCCTAAACCCTAAGAAAACACCCGCTCTCTTTCTTCTTCTTCCTCTTCTTCTTACTACTCTCTTCTTGCAACCATAAATCCTAAACTTTTTAGAAAATATGGCAATAAGCATAAATCTTTCACAATCAAAATAAATCTCCATTAACTGAAACTATTTTTTTTTTTGTTTAGATTCTAGGTTTTTTGTTTAGATTCTTAAATTTCAAGCCTAATCAATATATTTTTAATATTTTTTTAGTTGATAGTCCAACTTGTGACTATTTCTGAAATTTTGAACTCCAATAATGAAGTTCGAACCTTCACAATTCCGTTAGGAACGAAACATGATTACCAACATTGTAGTTCATATACCAGGAATGCCAAAATTTTGATATTTTTTAAATTGTACAATACTGAAATAAATTTGACTTCAGGATGATAATTTTTTTTGACAATTCTCTGTATTAAATAGGACTGCCAAAATTTATTCTTTGTACAACTATTCGAATATTTTTTAGGCAAATATTACTCGGTGTTGATTACATTCACTTCCCTTTCTACATTGGGCTTCGCGATTGGTGTATGAAGTTGAGCTTTGCACAACTATCCTATTTTTTTAGGCTATTTTAACACCATTGTCACATTCCGATTCCGCAGAACATAACGTCGCAACTGGACGCGATGTCGTACTAGCCTAAATTGCACTTGTACAAGAAAAACATCAAAATGACCAATTAAACATCTAAGTTATAGAGGTATCGCAGCAAAATTACTAAGTAGAAAGTTGGATTGAAACAAGATTATACAAGAATGATTCTCTTTATTGATGTTATAACATGGTTTACAACGGCTCGAGGCCAAAATACAACTCGATTTCTCTCTCTCTCTCTCTCTCTCTCTCTCTCAATATAATGAGTCATGCCACAAGGCTTACAGCTCGAAAATTATACAAGATATGATATTTCATACATTATGTCCTTTATACAAAGAAATTACATCTCCGACCGGCACACTCCAAAGCCTCTGCTCGAGCAAGCTACTCACGCACCTGCAAAGACTTGGTGGGGGATCAGTACGTAGAAATAAACTGGTGAGTGGCCTATCGCCCACTCAACATAACCAACTTTTTCATTATGTGAGTACAAGCAAACTATAATGTGGTCGTACGTGGAGCAGTCTGACTGGATATCATTTTTAGAGATCAATTTGGAGGATGGTGTCCTACCTATTATGGACCCCATGAGAATGAGACTGCTAATTGATATTAACCATGTTTCTCAGGAGGAGCATGTTCCAGTTGATGGACTGACCCAGATAGTTATTGCTTAGCTAGTTAGCTAGTATTTCCTATTTGCTACTGGATTTGTCTTTAGAGACCATTTTCATATTACCTGAATTGTTATATTTGAAGGTTTAGACTTGTTGGTGTTGTGATGACTTATTTAAACTTGTGACTTTGAATTTTCATCTCTTTATATCATATCGTGTTTTTATCTTTCTATTAGATCTTGTGATTGGGTATTGCCATTGTTATATATCATTGTCCTCCTTATGGAGTTGAGATATTATTACATGGACTGTGACTATATATTTGTGTTAGTATAGACAGCATTCTACCGCCGATGCTGCGGAGTAGGCTGGACGTATCCACGTACTCGTTCCCCTATCATCCGGATGCGGATCGTGACAACTGATATATTATTTATGCTGGCCATATCGTTAACAATATGGACCATGGTACAGAGAGGAATAGATTCATATTCTTCTAAATTCAGAAAATAAGTTGCCAAAGAATGAGCAACTAAATTAGATTGCCTCGGAGTGCACTTAGCAGAGTCATACTCTTAGGATCTGTTTGGATTGAGAGAAGAGAGTTAAGTGAAAAAAAAGTTAAATGAGAAAAAAAGAACCATATTTTGTTTGAGGGTCGAGGTTTAGGAGAAAGAGTAATAGAGGATTAAGTAGAAGTTTGTTTAACTCTCTTTTGTATATTTTTTTTAACTCTCCCAAATTGGAGGATTAACGAAAAAAAAAAAATTGTTTAAAAAGATATAAATATACCATATTTAACTTTTTTTCATTCAAAATCTCAAATCCAAATAAGGCTTATTAAATACACCCACTTCTCAAATCCAAACAAGATTATATGTACTAATTTTTCTTTCTCTCACTTAACTCTAACTCACTTAATTCTGCTTATTTTTTTTTTGCACTCAATCCAAGCATACCTTTAAATAGGTGAAGAAATGAAGTAAATACATGTACAACAATTAGGGTTTGCTCTGCTTTATTTGGAAAATAAGGCAAAGAAGCTTAGATTACACACACTTACCCTCACTGTCACAAACAAGAAGAGCTTTGAGCCTCCCTACAAGCTCCACCATGTACCTCTCCTCCATCCTCTTGTCCATCAAGAACTCCCTCCACTGCCCATGCTTCGCCCTCACGTCCTCATCCGTGGTGGCCTTCTTCACGGACTCGCAGACCGCGTCCCTCCGGAACCCTCCATTAATCTCGTCCTCCCTACTCACTTCAACCCCCATCCCCAAATCCCTGGCAAAGAGCGCCGAGTTGACGTACTGGTCCCCGCGTTGCGGAAGAAACACAAGTTTGCACTCCGCAACCACTCCTTCGATGACGGAACTAAACCCAGCATGGCAGACGAAGCAGCCGACGGAGGCGTGCCTCAGTATCAGCTGCTGCTGAACCCATCCACAGTGAACCACCCCTCTCCCCGCGACCCTCTCCTCGAACCCTGGAGGAATCAGGCTCCTCCTCATCTCCTCCTCCCCCTGCAGAAAATTCAGCACAACCAGGAACGGCATCGCGGTCATCTCTAACCCTAACAGTAGTTCTTTCGCTCCTTCCATCTCCAAGAAGGTCTCGCTCCCGAAGGAGCAGAAGACGACCGAGCCCTGATCGAACGCTCCGAGCCAGTCGGCCCATTTGGGGTCCAGCTGCCCCGAAGGCAGCTCTGGCACCAAGGGCCCGGCGAGGAGGACTGGCTTCTTGTACTCGGACTCAGCGTACTGCACGTACTTTCCCTCCATCTCCATGCAGGTCTTGGCGACGATGGCGGTGCATTCCGCCGCGCAGTGGATGACGCGGTCATAGACGGTCGGGCCGTCGTTGAACTTGGTGAAGACGTAGGTGAAATCTCTCGCTTGGTAGGTGGGGACGCCGGTGGAGATCGAGGAGGTCGATGGGAAGCCCGGAGGGGGTTTTTTGAGGACGTCGACGGTGGGGGCGGGCCCACCGGGAGGCTGGCAGCGGGAGGGAA